>VZRJ01001317.1:393735-615681 GCA_013397565.1 Ptilonorhynchus violaceus | reverse complement strand
AGGAAGGAAGGAAGGAAGGAAGGAAGGAAGGAAGGAAGGAAGGCTGACTAATTTAAAGTTACATTTCATACATGGAGACTTGGATCAGGTGATAAGGACAAGCCTGAGCACTTTCCCTCCTTTTGTTTATTGAAGGTGAACTGGTGGTCTTGTAAGGAACCTGGGAAGAATTAATGATGGTGGTGGGCTTATTCTGTTGAGGCTTTTAGGCTGTGATAGCAAAAAAGGATTAAAAGTGACAGTGGAGTTATTGTGCCATAATTGATCATGATATATGCAATAGGTACTGGCAGAGGCCTTTTGGAAACAGTTTATTATTTCAATAATACTTCTCTTACTGCAATTTGTGCATTTTTTAAGTGTTTGATTTATTGAAGTCTCCATTAGAGCTGAAGAGCTTTGTGCAGTTGATGGAAGCAATAGTTAGATATTTCAATAACTGGCTTGAGGCAAGCAAAATGTGTGATTCCTACTATAAAGGCACATTTTGCACTGCACTTCTTTCCTACTTTTGGCTCAAGTGGTTTATATAATTTTGCCCTCAGTGAATATATTGTTAATTTAACTATAGCAGGTGGACTAATGTCATTGCATCTTATGGCAGGACATGACATACCCCAAGGGTGGGGAAAGGTTAGAATTGATTGAGCTCCCTTGAACTTTGTGCAAAATAAAGGAATTCAGCAGCTATACAAATTTCAGAGCCACTTCAAGCCACAGAAACTACTAACGGAACATGGCAAATAATTATTAGCTAAGTGCTGTGTATTTTGCCCTATCTTTGACTGTGATTAAGCATAGTAATAAGATAAACTTCAAGAAGGAAATTAACTTATGTGCTAGCTAAATTATTTTTACACTTAAAGTATGTGCAGCAGGACAAAGTATGTACAGTAGGATGACTGTCCAGAGACTGTGTTTGTAGAAGGTAGTTACTGGCTGAAGATAGACACCTAGGGCTTACCTCAGTACCAGTGAATTAAATAGTGCAGTTAGAGTGATACAATGGTCCCTCATGTGATATCTGTCTCCAGTCAAATAATTCCTGGCACAGTTCAAAAGAGCACTTCTGAGACAATTTGAAGGTTATCATCTTCTTTTGCATTGTGCTACTTAGCTTAAGGGCTATAAAAATAAGCTCTGGCATGCTTACTTTACTTGTATATATTGCCCTTGTAGTACTGGAAAGCACTTAGCTAATTATTAATATTCTCCCATGCTTCTTGATTAGTATTATAATAAAACTATGAGAGAATGAAGAATTAAAATAATGTCTAAACTATATGAAGGAGCTACTAAATCTGAAAGACAGGTCTTGGATGAGCAGCCATTGGAAGTGTAACATCCAATGTCTAAGAAATGGATGTTGCTCTCTATAACAGCTTATGGGTTAAAGTGTTTTCAGTGTTTCACAAAAGAAACTCATGCTCTAGGTCTTGAATTCTAGGTCTTACATCTATAAACAGATACCAAAACTTAAGTCCAGTATGCCAGGGCATGTGGAAGATGAGTATCTGCTTCATTGAGCTTATAAGGATCAAGGATTGTTTTGATGCTGAAGGGGAAAGCTGAGGAGACGAGGGAAGCAGTGCCAAACACCAAAAGTCTTGAGCTACTCATTGAAGTGCCATCAAAAAATATGCAGGCAGACATTTGGAGAGGACCACCTGGATTTTGTGACTGATAAGAAGTGGAAAACTAGGAATGTGAGGATTTGGAATATTCAGGAGCAGCTTGAGTGATTATGTAATGTTTATGAAGAATGTTTAGGAGAAGGGAATTGGGGAGATACAAAGCTGGGAGAGGGGTATGAAAGAGCTGATCTTGTGTAAACTGGGGCTGGTCAGTGCACTCAATGTGACTGAGCCCTCTGCCAGGTCACTGCAGGCTGTCCTGCCTTATTTACAGACTCTCATAA
This sequence comes from Ptilonorhynchus violaceus, assembly GCA_013397565.1. Classification (NCBI taxonomy): domain Eukaryota; kingdom Metazoa; phylum Chordata; class Aves; order Passeriformes; family Ptilonorhynchidae; genus Ptilonorhynchus; species Ptilonorhynchus violaceus. The sequence goes on along the minus strand of VZRJ01001317.1, from coordinate 613,763 downwards.
CTCTCCCTCTGCATGATCTCAGCCTCCATCCTGTGACCGTGATTACCAGCTACTGGGTGGACTGGCATGAGTGCACTGGGTGCCAGCTCTTGGAATCAGACTGGGGTGTAGGTGCCCCTGTGCTACAGTGTGAGCGACTCGGGAGCCTGGGGTCTTGCAGCTGCTGGGGAGGAGCAGTGTCCTGAAAACCAGCTACTAGACGGACTAGAACAAGTGAGGGGTTCAGCACCCATGGCTTGAGTGGGACCACGGGTCACAGCTTGGGTACCTGGTGCTGACTGCAGGGGCAGTGAGTGTCTGTGTCACCCCCATACCATGTGTTCATGGATATTTGCCAGAAAACTCCAAGCTGAACTCACCAGCAATTAGGAGGAGGCCCCAGGTTTGGGAAGGGGTATCAGGTGGACGGAAGATCTGTGCAGGTATTTGAGGGTATCTGTAGGTGTGGGTAGCCTGTGGAACGGGTGTGTATCTATTGGCAATGACCACTGGGATAGCCAGCTGGTGAGCTGGGGACCCGTGGAGTGGGAGAGTGTCATTTGTACACCCACTTGAGTGACTTCCTGTCTCTGCCAGCCCAAGAGGAGGAGGGGACAGGGCTCTCTGTGTTTCTGTGAGTCCTGCTGGCTTTAGGCTGGGCTATGGGTGCCTTTGTTCTCTGTGATAGGCCCTGGTTGTGTCTTTTCCTTATGCCTGGGAAATATGCACTTGGCTTTACTGCTGGTTGAACCTGCAAATGTGGGATGCAGCAGCTGCATCCATTGGTCCAGTCAAGAGGAACCCCCAGGTCATGGAGCTGTTGGAGGCAGGAGCAACTTATAGCATCCCTTAACACCGTATGTTTCATGTACTATAAAAAAGGAAGGGAAAAAAGGAATGAAAAATGTTCAGTCATTCTGGTTAAGCAGCTGTTTGAAAATGGGAAGGTTAGAAAGTATTTCTGTTTACTAGTTTGATGAAAGCCATAGAGTGCAGTCTGTAACCAGGGAATAGATTTCATTTTTTGGAGTGATGAAAGACCTTGATTGGTTGTAAAAATAATGAAATTAAGCTACACTGAATTTTAAAAGGTCTGTTGTGTTCTAAAGAGCATTCAGAGATAGTGCAACCTTTTACACGCTTGGTTTTTTTTGCTTGTTTGTTTGTATGTTTTAAAGGTCCAAATGCTTAATTACTTTGGCATTATTCTGTAATAAAATAAAAGTAGTTAAATATTGAAAATGTAAACATTAAGATAAAATGGTATGCTGGCCAAGATTGTGTTGTAGCCTCCTGAAGAGCTGACACTTTGAGCAGTTGAACTTTTCGGTGTCAGTCATCTGTTCAGCAAAGAATGCCACTGCATGACTGACAGTTCTTGTATCAGTGCGGGATTGACCGTGGAGCTCTTCGAACATGTTGTGACAGAAACAATCTGAGCCAGCTTTGGCGGGGTTAGCACATTAAATTACCGATGTCAAGCCTCAACAGTGCCTGCTGAAGAAAGTATAATGCTCTTGTATAACCCTCATATTGAGGGAGAATATAAAGAAATATGTCTTTGCTGCTGCTATTCTCTCTGTGGTAAGCAATTAGAAATTTGTGAATATACAATCAAGAGAAGGATCTTCTTATCTCAGAAGCATAAACTGCAATATTAACATATACTGGTGCTTCACTAAGTGAGTGAAACATTTAAATTTTATCAATATTAAATGCTATTGATCTAAAACTTTTTAAAGAGGAGCTGTGTGCTAATTTGGACCTCTTGCTATAAACAAATGTGCTGGGTCTGTGATTGGCTCTGTAGAGAGCCAGTCTCCTGGCAGTAAAGAACAGGCTACAGCAATGAAACTGAAGGTTAAACTGGTTTCAAGAGAGACTCAGGAGAGACTTAAACACATGTGAGACAAGATCTGAGAATATAGCTGTAAAATTAGTTAAACTTCTGAATTTCCCAAAGTGTCATTGATATCTTACCTAAATCAGTTTCCTTAGGGGGAGGGGAAAAAAAGGTAAGCGAATGGGGGAATGGACAGACCCTAATCACAAACAAATCAGAGAAAAATTCCTTAGGAGGGGAAGCACAAAAGAGTTTGACTAATTTGCAGTCTGAAGTGAGCCATATGGTTTCAGGACTCTGGGGTGCAGTAGCCAAAAAAGGTGCCCTGACATGATGAAGGGCAGCATCTGCCTGAAGAGGTGTTGTGAAGCTTCTGAAAACACTTGCCTGAGATGGGCTTCCTTTTGATCAGGGCTAGATCCTCTGGAGGAGTCATGAGTACAAATTAGGTTTTGGGTTGTGTTGTAGAAGAATTTTTGGATCCTATCCTCCAGATAGTATGAGAAAAAGTGAACACCTTATATGAAATTTAAGCCATATGCTATTGGGATACATAGCTGCAATAGTCCCCTGAGAAAGCACAGCATATATTTACCACTTTTAAAGGAGATTGAGACAAATTGGTTCAACTGGGATGCAGAATCTTCTCCCCAATGACAAAAAATTTTCTTTCTAAAATGTGATCAAGACTTGCTCTTTTATTTCAAATGAAAGTGACTTCGCCTGTGTTGTTCTACTACCTTAAAGAAAATAATATTTAGTGCAATTCCCTCCTTGCTCTGTATGTCTGAAGCTGTTCAGACTGTTCTCAATTAGCTGTTAGCCATCTCTGCTGTGTCTGAAGCTGAGTTGGTTCTGCCTCTAAAAATTAATTTAAAACCAACCAAAAAACAAAGAGGAGGCTGCAAAAGTAGGTTTGCTTTAGAGCTATGCTTCTGGTGCTCTCTTTTCTTCCTGTACTACTTCTGTATTCACTTCTGCCATGTGCCAGTGATTTGGCAGGAAGAGCTGAAATTATCTTTATCCCAATAAAAGCTAAATGATTAAGGCAATAAAACTGAATTCACTCCAGCTCAAGAGGGGCTTGAAATTAGGGGATTTGACTTCCTGGAAGAGTCTTTCTCTGGATAAGTGAAATTCTGTAGTTTTGGAATTTCTTTTTCTAATATTGATAGGCAGATCTTTTATTAAAAAAATAAAGTAAAATACACATTTTGTTTTGAGCCCAGTTGCACTGTGCTATTGTTAGAGCATTCTTGTCAGTCCATCCAAAGGCATAAGTATAGAAGCACCTGGTTTCTGCGTTAGGTAGGGCAAGTGAAAGAGAAAACTGCCAGGCTGCTTATATGGGGCAGTTGTGTACATATAAGGAAATATGACTTTAATAGCTTTAGTAGGACTTTAAAATCAATCACAGAGGTAACTAGTGAATTTTATCTTTACAAAAGAATTTTTTTCACAAGGTATTTTTCTTTTCCTGATGGTTGGCAGTAGTGTCTTAATCCTGTTCCAAAGCAGCCAGGAAACTCCAGTCCTCAATCCAAGCAGTATTCTTTCTCATGACTGAGTAGAGTAGTAATAACACCTGTGTCTGATGTAAAACTGTGCCATCAAACAAGCAGCATTCCTTTGCAGAGCAGTCCTGGTTTTGTTAAAGTTTTGTGCTTAGAAGAATTGTTGCAGGAGAACCTCCAGTCTGTCTCTATACCTCCTTTTCTGTTTTCAGCTAGGTTCAGTGCAAACAATAAAAATAAGAGTCTGAAATTATCCTTCTCTGCTTGAGAATGTTATAAACTGCAGGTGTAGTTGCAGAGAAGAAAAGGGAATTGTAGCTGCAAGCTTGTGCTTACAAGAAAAGGATGCTTTCATTTCAAGCACAGCTCACATTGTATAAATAGCAGGGTTATCCTGTGAACTTAAGAAACTACATTGGTAAGCAAACCAATTTTCTTATCATTAGTACATATTGCATTTTTCATTTTTGGATTTGATTCAATTACTAGTAAGTTTTACATTGCTTGCATGTTCATAAAATTTACATTTGAACCTCTTATAGTACCAGAATTTTCAATATTTCCCTGTATAAATATACTGTGATGTAAAGGAAATTGTCATGTAACAGATTTTTATATAAATAAAAGCAGGTAGTTAAAATGAGGATTTAATAAAGTCAAGCCAAGGCAATGGTTGTTCATTCTTTATGCATTTCCTCCTGCTAGTGTGGGGGAATAAGGTGAATATATGAGTATAAAAGATTTTTCTCAAAAGTTGTGTAAGATTTCAACTGTGAAAGGCTCTTAGTTATTTATTAAAAGCTCTTTAATTGTACCTATGACTGTTGTTGCAGCTAGCCCTCTAGTAACCTCAGAAGGATATAATTTAGCTAGACACCTTGTAGAATCTGATTGCCTTTTCCAAAAGCATCTGTAATTACACATAGACTTCTCTTTTTTATCATAGCCTGTTCCTTCCATGTAAATACTCAGGGCCTAGCCTTTGTTTTATTAATTCTTCCTTAGTGAGAGAGATCCTTTAGTATTTGTCTGTTCTGGATTTATTGCAATTAAGTTAGGGAGGTTTAAGGTGATTCCCTGAGAGATCAAAAGCAGGATAATACCATGTGCTGATTAGAAATAGCATGACAAGAAATCTGTTTTGTTATATTGTGTCATGGGGAAATTTACTGGAAAAAAACCAAGGAAAAAAAAGAAGTATCAATGCTTGGGCCAGCTCCATTTTTCTGGTTGAGAGAATGAGTCAGAGCTAACTTCATACACGACACCTTACTGTGGTTTAGCCCCAGCCAGCAGCTGAGCCCACACAGCCGCTCTCTCGCTTGCTCACCCCAGTGGGATGGGGAGAGAGTCAGAAGAGTAGAAGTGAGAAAATTCATGGGTTGAGATAACAATAGTTTAACAAGGAGAGCAAAAGCTGCACATGCAAGCAAAGGAAAATAAAGAATTCATTCACTACTTTCCTTGTACAGGCTGGTGTTCAGCCACCTCCGCGTGCAATGTGACTTGGGAAGACAAAACCCATCACTCTGAACATCCCCTGCCTCCTTCTTCTTCTTCCCCCTTTATATGTAGAACATGATGCCATATGGTGTGGAATATCCCTGGGGTCAGTCAAGACCAGCTGTCCTGGCTGTGTCCTCTCCCAGCTTCTTGTGTACCTGCAGCCTGCTTGCTATAGTGTGAGGAGCAGGAAAGGCCTTGACTGTGCAAGCACTGCTTAGCAATAGCTAAATCATCCCTGAGTTATCAACACTGTTTTCAGCACAAACCCAAAACATACTAGCTGCCATGAAAAAAAATAGCTCTATGTGAGTCAAAACTAGCACACAACCCTAAAGTTCCCATTCATTTCAATGGTACCATGTCTTCAGTAAAAAATGCTGCAAAAACTTATTTTTTTTCCTAATCATGTCTTTAATTAACTTATTTTGAAATTATTAAAACTATTATTTTGATGTGAAAGTATGTCTGTGTGTCTGTGGGGATGCTCCTTAGAGACTTTTTTTTTCTACAGGAAGTTCTTATTTTACTTTAAATCTTACAATATATCACCTTTTAAAATTGGAAATGTGTATAGCTTTTTAACTATAATTATAATCTGCTGAACAGTTAGATCAAATCCTGGCTAGATAATGTGGTTTGTGCTCTATCTGTATAATGTTGGCCTTGTTAACATCCTTTTCTTTTGCTAATTTATACCTCTGCATGCCTCAGAAGTTCCTTAATCATCTCTTTTAGATTGCAAGAACTACAGTGAAACTTTTTGTTTTTCATACCTTAATTGGATGCTCTGTTAGTATGCAAAGGGAACTTCTCTGTAGATGGTAGAGCTGTCAAGTAATGCTGTCACAGAGTGAAATACCCCGAATTAAATCTTTCTCCACATTGAAGGCAGTGGGATATTTGCCTTTGTATTAAGATTTCACTTTGGGATATTATATAGTAACATCAAAATATATTAAAAATTATAGCATAAAGACTTGGAGGGAAGAGGCAACCTTTAATGCAAAATGATAAATGTAGGGGAGGGAATCCTCACTGGGACTTATTTCCTGCTCCCAACTGTCTTTGTAAAGTTTTGATTTTGTGTAGGTCTTTACTTTCATTCTGTCTGGTCTTGATACCACTCAGTAAAGTGCAATAGCTTTCTAATAAAGTATGGAAATTATATTATAACATATAAAATAGTTTAAATAGTGTATTTGTTTATAATATAGAGTATGTATAAGAAAGAAATATACAATGGAAGCTTACTCTGATATCCAGTTAAATTTTGCATCACAATTGCTCTCCCAAGCATAGGAGTATATGTTTTTTCTTTTCTACCAATTTGACTTGAATTTAGTAATTTATTCTAAAAAGCTATTCTCAAGAATGTTTAGCTGGGTTTTTAATAATAATAATAATAATAATAATAATAATAATAATAATAATAATAATAATAGTAGTGGTAGTAGTAGTAATAGTAGTAACTGAATTAAAAATGCTCTCTAAATAATAAAGACACCAAGAAGTTGTATCAGCAGCAGTCTGAAGGAATGTTATCCTTCCTGACATGGATAAATTACCTCCTAAATTACCAAATCCTCAGAGGCATGGGAAACAAGGAATTTAATTATTTTCAGATGTATATCCTCTGAGTATTTTGTTGTATTTAGGATTGACAAACATGGGAACCAATGCCTTGCACTTATTCCCCACATGATTAGGAAGAATACAAAACGATTGCTGATGAATTTAGTTATCCATACTTTTTGTCAAGAAAGAAAATAGGCATAAATTATGTCTATCAGTCTTCAGTCATTATCCATCTCTAAAATGATGCTATTCTGCTGTGTCAGAATCACTACCTGACTTTTTCTCTGACTTTAAACACCTTCAACATCTTTCCTTGAGAATAACAATGAGCTTACACTTCATTTATACTTATTGGTACTACCTTTCTTGAGAATTGCATTTTGCATCCATAGATGGCTGTTTCAAATCCTTTGTTAGCAGTAATTTACTGCAGACTGTGTTGCGCTTCTTTTTGCATCCCAGGAAAACCAAAGACCAGCTCCTTTCTAAAGCATTGAAGGATTTTTGACTAGAAATTCAGCAGCTGTACTCCATATTCCCCATGAACTGCAGGGGTCATTGTTCTGAATGGCAGTTCCACTTTCAAGTGTACAGAAAAAATACATAATCTTCAAAAAATTCTCAAATAAAAAGAGATGTCTATTTACTTGAGTATGTATTTGGAATTATAAGAATTATCTGATAATTTTCTTCCAATCTTCTTCTACCTTTGATATTTACATCTATCTGAGCTAAAACCTATCTTTAAGTAAATGAGCATATTTGTTACACAGAATGTGAATTCCCAATGAAAGGAAAAATGGAGAAGCTTCCTCTTGCTCTTCTTGCTATCTTTCTTTTTTTTATTATTTTTGAAGAAGTCAACACCTGGGAATGAGAAGGAGGAAATAAAATTACACCAAAAATTGAAAGTGAGAAATGGTATTTTATTGCTGAATTGAACCTGGGGAAAATAATTTGTCAGTCCCTTCCCATCCACTGCAGATGCAGCTGATGGACAGATTTGATTAGAAAGTGCATCTACCTTCACAGAGGAGAAAAACAGAATAGGTATGCTAGCAGAACCTCAGCAAGAAAGAGTAGCTGCAGAATATAACTAAAATTGCAAGTACAAAATTAGATACACATTTTGATGAAAAGTATTGGAATAAAATGGCTGTGCTTTATGCCTCTTATAAGATGTCTCTCCATTTCTGGTAGTTACATTTTACTATACAAGTTGTTGGGTTCAAACAGAGTAACTACATAACACTTGGTAGTTTATTACGGTAAATTTTAAGGTCACCTGAGATATTTGATCTAAAACATCTACAAGTCTCCTAATTTCCTACTGTAATCCTATTTTTCTTATTTTTGGAAGAGTTTAAAAATCCTGTAAGTGGTATGTAAATTCAACCTATATTTTCCTGATAAAAGCTCCTGACAAGATCTACAAGTTCTCAAAAGAGAGAGAAATTCTCAGAACTAAAATATTGCAACTGAGAAAAAGTGTTTTGTTTGGGGATTTTTTGCTTGTCTTGTGGTGTCCCTTGTGTCTTATCCAGTATGTCACTTCCCTTCCTCGCCTTGTGAATCTGGGCTCCAGATTGCAAATATCACAAAGGAACATCAGAGTTCCTTCTAAGCTCATCTGAAAATTTCATCAGTGACTATGTATATGCCTGAGTAATTATATGGACAGAGGATGGTAGTTTACAGACACAAGACTACATTGAAATAATGTATGATGTTCACAATCAGCTACAACTCACTGGAATGCTAAACCTTAGTTTTCAGGTTTATTACATTGTCTTATGTTGGCCGTGATACATATAATCTTGCACTGAGCCCCCTTTGTTTCTTACGTGTCGGGTCGGGTAGATTGCAGTGTAATGTTGGATCATCTTTTGCTGTTGTAGTATCCTTTACTGGAGTTGAATTTCATTTCCTGTTGTTGACCATTTAAACATGATAGCACATATATTTCAACCCAAACCCACTTTCCACACAGGGCACATCACAATACTTTCTTAGCACAGTGCAATGAACAGGATTAAGAAGAAGTCATGTTCTTTGTGCTGAGAAATTTAGACAATTAGTAGCCAAAAAAAAGACAAAGGTAAAGGAAAGACAGGGAAAATCTAAAGTATCTCATAAGCAGTGTAGCACTGCTTGGAGGCATGGAACTGGGAGGTAAGTGGGATTTGAAGGTTATAGCTATACTGTTCTAATGACTGGCTGCTGCTCATTGCTCCTTCTGCGTCCCTAGCACTATAAGCGAGAGGTTTGCTGGCTCCACAGTGTTTTGCCTGGACCAGTGTCCTGATTTCAACCAATGACAAGGCTAAGTTTTTGTAGTAGCTATTACGGGGAGGAGCCTGGAGCCATGTGGGCATGGCCAAGACCCTAATGTTCTTCAATACCAACTGGTGTCATTGCCAGGGGCGGGGGAAAGTGACACACTCCCTTCAGAAAAGGGTGTTCCTTCTGATGGAATAAGGGTGGCGGATGGGGAGTGGTCAGGGTGGGCCTTCGAGTTGGGTCAGGTTGGGCTGGGTGAGCATTTTGCATGTAAATCACCCTCTTTTTGTACACTTTTGGTTTTAGTACTGTTGCTGTTACTGTTCATTTTCTTATCTCATTGCTGTTTCCAGTAAATTGTTCTTATCTCAACCTGTGATCTTCACCTTTTGTGCCTCCAGTTCTCCTCTGTGGACCCATTTTGGAGTCAATGGGGGAGGAGAGGGGCACTAAATTGGGGACTAGCATTTCTACACCGCAACAACCAGGCAGACAAATGTGGGGGAAAAGCTAATACTGTGAAAGGTGTAACTCCAGCTCTCAGACTTTATGGACATGTGGCTGTGGGTGAGACCTCTTGTGCCTTAGACCCGTATTCTGCCATAATTCTAATGAAATGCAGTGAATAATAAAAATGTTTCAAGGTTATTAATCTTCAGCAGAAATCTTTAAAAGGGACCTTCAAAAAAGCTAACAGATTTGTGCTAAAGTTAAACAGTTATCTTCACAGGGACTATCATGAGTCTTCTGAGGTTTTTTTGCTTCACTTGTATTTTTTGTCTGTATGATTTTTTGTTTACTTAAATGAAAAGGTATGAGGCCTTGGAAGAAATGAGTTACCAAAGTAACATTCTGCAATTAAAACCTGTAAATGGCGTTCAGTAGGACAGGATACTGTCCACATTTTCCATCCATGTAAAATTGTCACTGGCCTTGTACACCGTTAAAGTTCATATGTCTTTGTCCCCCAGCAGCAGGGGAATCAGCCTGGTGTGAAGGGCGAGGAATGACAAAGTATCTTTTATGCAGTGCTGCTCTGCTTGGAGCTGTAAAACTGATGAGTAAATGAGCTTTCCTCCTGTGAATACTTAAGCCATCAAATGCATTTTAAACTTTACAGTATATTTTAAAACTGTTAGGTTACTTTATGTAGTGCTAGAAGAAATCCTGAGTTTCCTATGTTATTTAATAGCATGTAAAAGACAGGAAGAGCTAAGTTAACACTTTTACATTTTATAAAGAGTAAACAGTATCTACCAAGTTGCTGTTTTGATAAAAGTCAGCCCAGGAAGATCCTATGCATTTTATATTCAAAAGGAAGAAGCAAAAAAATTTCTTTTTTATCACTGTTAGTGTATGGCCAGCTTGTAATGGGACCAGCAATCAATGAATCTGTGCATTGGTTATTTGGATTTAAAAGAAAAATAAGTCCTGATTTACTTGTAAAAGCCATCTGAGTTTTACTGAGCTCTCCCTTGCAGCTACTCACATGACTCTTAGTTTCTTTACTATTCATTCAGTGCTGTGTTTGAGAGGAACAGTCCTTCTGTTTGACAACTGAGATTTGATTTTTACAGAATTAATCTTATCCCCTGAAATAATACAAGTTGGTTCCATTTGTTGCAGCAGATAAGTCAAATCATCTGCTTGGCCTTATCCTCTGCAACTGTTAGTTAGACTGACAGACAAATACTCAAAGACATCTCAAAACCGTGATGGAATTAGAAGGAAATATAGCTGATTATTCTTGATGTTAAGAAGACCTTGGATTAAAGTATTGTTTACATGCTAATCATTTTATTTAACATTAATATACTTTTTCACTGTTTCTATAGTTTGATAAACAGCCATTGCCCCACTTCATGCCATTCTGGTTGACATTTGGTTTCTAATTGACACAAGGTATATGTGTTTTTCTGAAATGGTCTAATAACATCTCCTTCCATATTTCCTTTCATAGTTTTTTTAAAATTGTCATCATTGTGTTACGAATAGTTTTTATTGTCTCATTCTACTTCACATATTGACTTGATTATCTCTTGAGTGTCATGTTCCCAAAAGAAATGTGTGTGTGTGTGTGCTTGTGGGAAGTAAATTCACCTTTGCATGTTGTCTACCTACGTCAATACCAAATATGTCATGGTGGCAGCATTGTTGTACTTGTGATGGTCAACGGATATAAGCCAGGCAAAACTTGTGGGCAGACATTTAACCATGTAATCAAACTATGTCAGAATTGAGACTAACTGTAACATTTGGATATGAAGCCCTTTGGCAGGTCAGGATCTTGCTGAGCAAGCCTTATGCCTTCTGTTTATACCAGCCGAGCAAATGAACGGTACTGCTTGTTTCCATATGCCTAGCCCCCTTCATTCTAAAATGGTGTTTTTCTCACTTTGGTATGTGGAAAAATGCTAAATACTTTCTGTTATGATCTAATGGATTACATGGGAAATGCTGGAAGCCACAAACTGTGCCTGGAAGTGTGGATTTTTTAGGTTTTTTGGGTTTTTCCTTCTCCACATGCAGACCCATAGTCCAGGTGTGTGTGAGTTTCACACAGCAATACTTTAAGCTCAGTAAACCAAAGCTTTTCTTTGGATTTGTGTCTCATAACTTGTATCTTCAGAGTTTTTCAGGTGTGAAAGCTATAGATTGAATTGCAGACATTACCCTGGTATTGCATGAAAACTACCTCCCTGGTTGTAAGAAGCAACCTACCTTGTCTTGAAATAGAGTGAGTGTTCTCAAATTCTAGAAATTAAATCAAGACTTTTATTACTAGGACTTTTACTGTGGATATGAGGGAGCAGCAAGGGCCATCTGTGCTGCATGGCTGGCCAGGTCAGAGGCCTCATCAACAAAAGCCTGGGGGAGCAGGACAGGGCAGAGGGTGGTGTCCCAGGACAGGCCCAGCCCTGGTGTGGGTGGTCAGAGCTGTGGGGATGGGCACAGACCCATGGCAAGGCTGGGACATCAATAGTGCTGACACGAGCTCTCTGGAAAAGCCCTGAGCACCAGCAGCCAGGCGTTCTGGTGAGGATGCTCTTGGGGCCCCAAGCCTGACACCTGACACCTGTCGCTAGTTGGGCAGCATGCTTGTGGGAAAGGTTGCAGTCTGTGCCCATGACTAAATTTAGATGCTCTGAAGAGTTTTAAATAATACTCTCTTTGTAAATGCCCAAACTCCCTCAGAACACAGACATTAAATCTCCATAGTATTAAATCACCTTTATGTGGGAATGTGTGGGATCAGTCAGAAGAAAATACTTTGGCTGCACAGCTCTACCCTGAAGTACCTTGGTTCTAGCGCAACCTTTATGACCAGCTTCTCTGTCCATTTGTATTTCATTTACACATGAGAATGTCAGAAGTACTTTGCCCAAAAGGAGTCTGTATCTTTCATAAGGAGACCTTTTTTTCATAAAGACCATCAGTGACTGTAGTGTTTTGATAAACCAAAATACCAGAAGAAAAATGTCCCCTTGATTCTTAACAATTACTTTTTCAACAATTTTATTTCTTTACAATTTGTATTTGCTGGATTTAGATATCTAATCTGTATACAATTTGAATTTCTGACTGTGAATTCTTGGGCTAAACACTTATGATTAAAGATAAGCATGAGTACAAGTATGACACTGCATTGTGGCTTGCTTCAAGCAAAAGACAAACCCATGAAATTTCTAAATCTCGTCTTATTAGATGCAGAGGTTACACCTCACTGTTTTGAGAAAAAAGTTTAGTAGTTGTAAGATATAAAAACTCAAAATGCTTTATTTTCAAATAAGCTGTTCCATGTTGTTTAATTTTGCCAATAAGATCATTGCATATCTGAAATTCTAGAATTTTCCTTCAGATTTTGGTGTGTCATGTAAGACCAAGAAAAATGTCTTTGCTGTTACCTACTTTTTTTAAAGTACTAACTTTTTTAAACTACTACCACATTGCTTATGTTCCATAAGAATAGGTTTTCCAAAATACATTTAGTAAACTATTTTTTTAGCTCTTAGTGAAAGTATTTTGAGGAGCAGTTCAATGTGTAGTAATTTTTGCAGCATTATTAGTATACCTGTATTGCTTCAGCATTCGGCATCTAAAATAAGTTTCAACAAACTCTAAACCTGATTTCCCAACCGTCAGAAACCATAAAGATTTTTAATACCCATAAATGCCACATATTGGAGATACTGAAGTGGCATTTAATAATTTGAAGTATTTTGTTGGTTTCATAAAGACTCCTTATATTGTTGGGAGGTATTTCACAGCCAGCCTTGGAACCACATTAAAAATGTAGGTGAATGATGAAGGCACAGCATGTGTGTCTCTTGAGATGCTACCTATCACCTTGACAAGCTCTTTGTAAATTGAAAACTGGTTTAGCAAAAAAGAGCTGCTGTGATTACTGAATGAATATAAAGCTTTCACTTCTCTGTCATTTAACAGCTGGCAGATTACAGAACTGCTTTTTGGGGAGAAAATTTAATAGGCTAGTATTAGGAGAGAGATACATAAAATCACTTTCTCTCCAAGGGTTTATGTGAAGCAAATCGATGTGCCAGGCTACACCTTAGAGGGGCAGTGCAGCGAGAACTGGTGCCTTTCAGACTTCAGAAACCCATACAAAGCCCTAGGTAGCTATTCAACAAGTTAAAATCTCCAGGCAACAGAGTTGTATGAAAGCCTTAGGGGGAAAAAAAAGAGCCAATTTGATCTATTTAAGTCTTTTGAATTTGCGTAGATATGATCCTTGCTATCAGTGCAGTGCAGATTTTATCCTTGCTTCATTCTTTCATATCCTGTGGGGATATACTTTTAGATGTTTTTAAATTTTCTTTTGTTTGTATATTTAAGCAGGTGGGAATAGCTATATGTTGAAAACAAACCCCAAAAGCTCCTTGGTTGTATGTTAGAAGGTTGTCCTATTCCATCAGAGATGGCAGAAGAGATAATTTTATGATTTCTCTCATGAAATAATCATTGTGAAGGGAAAGATATCTTAGTGCTTCTTTCTGTTTACTGTGGGATGTATCATAGAATTATTAAAAAACTAAACGTGAGTGAAGTGCTTTCTGATGGATAGCAAAGGGATAAAACAGTGATCACTCAGCCATCCAAAAGTTTAGTTCCACTTACCACAGTAGCTGCTGATACTCTTTTTTATCTGGGATGAGTGAGAAGTCAATACAGTCCCAGTATCTACACCAGAATATTACCACATGTCAGGATGTGGGCAGGGGCACTAACAGCCTTCTCTGCTGTTGTTAGATGGATCAGAGCACGAGTTTCGTTTGGGTCAAATAGCACTTTTCTGAATAATTCTTGGGAATTATTCAGAAGCTAGTACAGCCTGGTGGCTGTTCTGAACAGGCAATCTGGACACAGCCATCCTGTTTTGCAGGCTCAGAAAGTTTAATAATAATGTGCCAGCTGGCCTCAATTCCATTCAGTTTTAGTGTATGGTGTAGTCATCATGTCTCCTTATCCTGATCTAGTGACTCACATGTATATGAAGTCTCTGGAAGTGCAACATGATCTCCAGTGAAACACAATCTTCCGGGGTCTTGAGTAGAACAGACTTGGGGGTTTTTTTAAGATTTAGAGATCACCCTTACCCCTTTGCACACTTGTAGTATAGAAACAAATATGAAATTAATGAGTTCTGGGACAGTTTCAGTATGGAACTCTCTTCCCTTGCTTTCAGTAAATAATCTTTTAGACAAATCATAGCAGACAATCTTCTTTATCTGCACACTGAACAAGTATTCCAGTAAAGTAAACTTCCTTTGATATGGCATTACCCCCTGGATGGCTTCATTGTTTAAATAGCCATAATACTAATTTTGCTGCCAAGATTGTGACAAAGCTGAGGTGTATGAAAATATCTTATGGTGTTCTATGTGCTGTTTTGAGCTTATGGTTAAAATATACCGTGGAAACCAAAGTGGACAGAATGTCATACTACATAAAAACATTACAAAGAATTAGTGAGGTTTCATCTGTTTTGTTTTTGTTGTTTTTGTTTTTTTTTTACCACATTGGTGGTGTTGGAGTCCCAAAAGGATAGCAGAGTTAAAGAATGCATGAACATTTTTTAACAGTGTCTCTCTGCAAGTGTCAGCTGCAGCCAGAATCTCCTAAGAGGTGGATGAGAATCTAGTGTCATCTGCAGATCCAAATGGTCCTGAGAGTTGGTCCTCTACAGCGTAAATTTTGATTAGACCATTATTGAACAAATAAACTACAAATTGAACTAACAGAGATTTTAGTGGGGTGCAGAATGTTATTTGTGTGGACTCTGAAATGGGTTTGAGAGTAAGATTTTAAAAAAAAAAGGAAAGTTGTGATTTGTAACTACAAATTAGGAAATCTTTCCTCATTAAGAATCACTGAGATCTAATGCAAATCAAATTAAAGCCTTAGGAGCCAAATGCTTTAGAAATTTCAAGGGAGTTTTACACCAAATGTTTCAGACAAAATGTCTAGAGAAATCTGTCCACCCACTCACTGCCAGTCTCCTGTTCCTTGCAAAGTTATTACTTAGTAAACAATGTTTATAGGTTTTACTCTTAGCAATCTCATTCTTCTCCTGGAAACAACCACAGGTCATCATAAGAAGACTGAACCTGTGACATTTGTGGTTTAATATTTTTATTTCCTTTTTCTGAATCATGTTTTTGGTTAAAGGGATATCATGCAACTTTGCCACTCATTGTCTTTTAATATAGAATGCAAACAAAATGAAGCATTTTTAACACCACAGCACTTAATTTAGGTTTGCAGTGGATTTGAGTAACTTTTTTTCTTTAGACACCTGCTTCCTTGTCCCATCAGTGCAGCAGGAATTTTAGCAGAATGCTCACACATAATGGATATACATGGACATCAGCCTGGCATGATTCAAGCTTGAGGGCTTTTGAAGGAGCTTTTATGATTTCTCATGTCAAATCTGACTATGAAAAAAAATCCCAACAAACCCAAACCAAAAAGCACTTTAGGATGGATTTGCATGATGGGCCACAGATCATTTCTAGAAATACCACATATTGTCAGCTAAAAAAATACATGCTAAAATATGTACTTATATGTCAGAGATTTCAGAAGTTCTAAAGATGCTACTTCATTTTACTGGGGAAAAAATTCAGGAAAAAAAACCAAAACAAATCCAAAACCAATTTAAAGTTCTGTTTATTCAGTCCCTAAAATAGTATCTTTTTTTCTGATTAATTAGGGTGCCATGAACAACATAATGTGAAATTGCATCTGTAGGGTTTTGACCTTTCTGTTCTTGTTTCTCCTTCTCCTTCCATTTGTGCATGACCCCATTTACCAGGTATTTGTTCTACCTACCATGCAAGGAGGTTACCTTATAGAAACCAGATGTCTAAGAAACTTTATATTATGGTTTCATAATGTGGTTTATTTTGCTGTCTGAACTTGTTTTCTTCTTGCTGCTCTTGATTCTTATTCCTACACTGCAGCTAACCAGCATCTCAGTGGTGTTACCCACTGCAGCTTAGTCATCTTGCCAAACATGCCATTACATGTGTGTTGGAGGGATTTTTTTTTTCCTTTCAAAGCCGGATCAGTTTTTTGTGCTTATTCATAGATTGGTTGTGTAAGCCACTGTAAGAAACAAGAGGACAGTGCAAGGCAGCATCAAAAATAAGCAACAGAAAATCATGCTGTTGTGTTAAAACAAAGGTTTGGTGACAGAATTTGATGTTTTAAAGAGTGTTCTCTGTCAGTTGGTTAAATAGAAAACGTGTTGCATGTTGTGAGACACACATAAAAGCAATTAATTTGGGAATCCTTTTTTCCCTCTGAAGTCATATGAGTCATGACAGTTTATAAACTCTCACTTTTCTAAACTCACATTAAAATTGGTATTTTCATCAAAACTGTGTTAACTTTTCACAGACTATAGCTGTGGAATGCAAAATGCTTCTCTGATTTAGGTCCACAAAGCACTGCACATTGAAATGTATGTTACTTGAGGACTTCCCAGGTAGAAGTCCTCTATATAGAATTCTTCTATAGCCAAAGCTTTTGAGATGGCAGATTCTTCTCCTGCCCTGATACTGCTATTTTTTCATATAGCCAGAGCAGTAAGCAAGTTATTTGACATCCTTGTTGAAATATGAGCCTGCAAATGCTAACTAGACAAAAGTCTGGATAACTCACATAGCTTTCTGATGCCATTTCTAAAAACAAATGGGAAAAAGTTGAAAAAAGCACTGCTGAATTTCTGTTATCACAAGGATTTCTAACAACAGCAATAGAACAAAGTATTGAACTAGGAGAGGGAAAAAAAAGTTAACATTCCTGTAGGAAACTGGAAGGACGTGGACTGCAGAGGCTTGCGAACTGCAATGCTGTCATCCATACGGACTCCTGGCATGGTTTTAACCTGTGTCCAAGACAATTCTTAGCAGTGACCAGGGAAGTGACAGGACAGAAACTCTTTTCCAGACACCGTGCCTCTAAGGGATGAGAAGAAAAAGTTGGTGGCTGTGACATTCGCTGTGCTACATTTTTAGGACCTAACTTCAAATCTCAATTCCTTTCATTTTCACTTACAGGCATAGACAAGAGGCTTGTATGTCACACTGATTTACTTTTAAAAATTTGCCTCATGATTGTCTGTTAGCAAGATAAAGTTTCAAGTCTCTGGTGGCAACAGAGTGCCACTTATGAAAGCATTAAGCACAAGAGAATAGTTGTGGAAAGCTTGAGAGACCCCACAGTCCAGCTTTGCTAAAAGCCACCACAGAGGCAGAAGAGAGGGAGTGCCTGAGCCGGAGCAGGTTCTGGTTCTGGGGCAAATTGTTCCTGGGGCTTTTTTGTAATTTCAATAAACAGCAAGGTGAAAGAAAGAAGGAAAAAGGAAAGAAAGAGAGAAAGAGAAAAAAGGAAACAAGTGGGTTTTGAAAGAATATTGCCCTACTTTAATTAGTAACAAGGGTCTGCAGATATAATGGCAAGTTGGTGTTAGCTGAACATAAGCCTCTATTAGATCATCACTAGTGTATCTATTACTGAAGGTGATCTTTTCCAAACTTAATCTGTCATTGCTTCCTTTCTTGTTTCTTAGTCCTATAAGGTTTTCCCTGACCTGTAAGTAGTTAGGCTTGAGAACTGAAATGTGGTACATATGAGTTCCACAGTTTGTATTTATCGAGTAATAAAGGAGATTAAATACTTTGCATTTAGATTTATCTGTTCAGATTTAAAGATTTTTCCCTTACTGAATGTATTTTGCTGGAACATAAAGCCTTTTGATTATATTTAATAAGTGTTATTTGAAGTGTATCTACAAGATTTGTATACAATGTTATTGCATTGTAATAAAATGTAAAAAACTTAAGAGTAGGTTCATGCCTTATTCTCTTAAAATTACTGTCCTTTCCTTGTATGGCAGGTCTTAATAGTTGAAAATCAGTTTTTATTTAGTAGCAACAATAATTGCAGAGAATGTTGGGAGCAATAGAGAGAATATCTGTTTGTGAAATCTCTCTCCAACAGTTTTTATTCACAATTCATCTGTATAGTNTTTTTATTTAGTAGCAACAATAATTGCAGAGAATGTTGGGAGCAATAGAGAGAATATCTGTTTGTGAAATCTCTCTCCAACAGTTTTTATTCACAATTCATCTGTATGTAGCATGTATCTTTTTGTCTTGCCCTTGTTAAGTGTAAGCTTGTTCTTTCGTCTTAGTACCATAATTCTCAGCCCAGGTTGAACAATCGTGTTGAACAAGACTCATGTGTCGAAGGATTCCAGGAAAAACAAATAATAGAAAAAATAGGCTTCAGATTGCTAGATGTATAAAGTTTACATATACTTGTGTGAGATATATGTAAATCTTTTCAAGCTCCACTGCTTTTTTAATAGTAACAAGAATATAAAAATTCATTGTGCAATATATTTTCTTTCATCATGTTAGTATACCAAGATAATAGTATCTTGGTACATTCCTGTCTTCCATCTTGTAATAAGTGTGCATTTCCATGTAAAATCAGAAATCAATTAACTTTCTTATTCTCTGTCAAATTCAATGTTAAGTGTCTCAGTAAAAAGATATGTCAGACCCAAACACCTATGTGTTGGCAGGCTGACAGGATCCAACGTCTGCAAGTGGGTCTCTTAGACCTTTAGTCCCCAGTTATGTCAGCCAGATGAGGAAACTTCTTTATTTCTTCATCTAACTTCTTAATATGCAGGAAGTAACTGTTATTTAAAATTGTTTTATAAATTTAGGTCAGCTTCAAATTAGTAGTACTACCCCTCAGTCTCCTCTCCCCATATGACTGCATGGAAACGACTCCATAGTTTATTGTTTCACTTAGAATGCTTCTCATTTTCAACCTGCTTGTAACTGTGATTTGTTCTCCTTTTTTCCCAGCCTTGCCTTCAGCTGGTACAATATTTCTTATAATCTGGTGTTTGCCTTCCAGTGTTTTCGTAGTGACTGCATTTTAATCTTCATTGCTCAGATTATGGCTGTAAAAGTCTTCCAGTATCCTCTTAAAAGATCTCAAGCTCTTGATCACTTAAGGAGACCTGCTCTGCATTTGTTTCATATTCAATTACTCTAATTTGAACATGGGTAATCAGACTTGTATGCAGGCCTCCAGATAAGGTCATAACAGTGTCTTGTACTTATCTTTTTACTTGATAAGTACCTTGTTTAACACACAGAGATATTGTTGTTTTTACCCTCATGTCCTCTGGGCTTTCAAGGACAGGATGGATTTGTTTTCCATGAGTGGACCTCTTTTGTCTAATGGGATCCTCAAAAGTGGTCAGGTTTAAAAAGATATTTTCTTGGGTTTGTTTGTTATCATAAATGAGGTGATGAGCTAGAGGTAGTCTTCCAATTAAATTTTTGTTGTTGATGGTTTGGAAGTAATGCTGTGGAATGACAGTTGAGAAAACAGCAGTTCCTTCATTGCCAGAAGGTCTTTCTCAGAATGAGAAGGGCAAATACTGCACACACTTCTGGTGATCATACCGACAAACTGGAAGACAGCCATAGAATACACTGAACTTTTTAGAAGAGATGGAAGGTCATTATTCTGATATTTTTAAAAGAATGACTAATTACTTTTAATTTCTGATAGCTGGCAAAGTTTCTGTTTATAAATTTTGCACAGCCTGTAATGCTTTTTATAGCCTTGGCCTGGACTGTCATGCTCCACTTGTTCTCCTCCTCTTTCAAGACGAGAGATCTAAAAACTCAAAATATTGCTCACTGATCTCAGTTCACCTAGGAAAGTGTGTAGTACATCTGAGGCAAAATGAGTATGAGGAAATAGAAAGTTTTAGCTCTAAGTTCAGATTGCCTTTGCGCTTGAGAATTTTCTGGCATTGTTTGTACGATATTGACTTTTATGGTCTTATAACCAATGGCAAGACATTTATTACATAATAAAAGTAAACACACTAAAAATAAAATCCACCAATCTTTGGTTAGCACCTGCAAAAGAAAATTAAAATATCAATTTTAATGTGAAAGATGTATTAACATTTTAAGTTTGCTGCATACTCCTAAATGATTTTCATAGCTTTCAATCCAATACAATTTTGCACATCCTTAGAGATGGATAGACAGAGTTGGTTAAATGCTTGTAAAACAAGAAAGCTGTATCTTTCAAAAGTGATTCAATCTAAGCATTTTATTTAGAAAATATTGCAATGATTTATTTGTGCGCAAATACAGAAATTAGCATGCAACAGGAAAGAGATTTCTCCTGATCCTGGGATTGTATGAAAGTAAGATAGCAAAAATAAACATAACAGCTTTATTTCTGTAAGACGATACGACTGTGGGTTTTTGTTTTATTTGTTTGGATTATTTCAGGAAAAAAAATTGCAAGTAGGCCCAACAGAGACAGTCTGAACAAAAAAGTTGCGGGCAGATAAGTTGTGGGCCATGTTTGATGCTGCAATACATACATATCTGTGCCATGTAGACCCTTGAATGTTGAATTTGACACCTTGTAGTATAAATATAGCTTAATTATCAGGTATTCCATGAACTTGCACTTTGAATGTTTTTGTTTCTGTGAGTGAACTCTTCCTTCCCCTGGAGTAAACCTAATGAAATCGGTTAATTTTTGATGAAATAATTTTTAAGAAGGATGTAAATTTGATGTTAGGTAACTTGCAAACTCAAGCTTTCCCAGGTTAGTTGTGTCTGCATGGGGGTGTGTATGTGCACATGTGCCAGTGAAAACAATTTGGTACTCCTCTTCTAGTAGTAGATTCTGATCATGATTATTTGTAACTCTGGAGTTCAGAAAAATTTCCTCTTTTCATTTCGGAGTGAATAAAGGTGAAAACTCTGAGCATGATTTGCCCTTAGTGACTGCGTGTTAGCTCTTCCAGTCTACTGTTGAACTGAAAGTTAAAACCTGGAAAAAATACCCAGTTTGCTGGAGGTCCATCACTGCTGAAGTACACAATGGGCTGTTACTGGGCCCAGGGGTGTTTAGTGTCTTCGTTAATGACCTAGACAACAGAGTGCATGCTCAGCAAGTTCCAGGTGATAGAAAACTTGGAAGAATGGCTAATACACCAGATGGCTGGGCTTCCATTCACAGGGATCTAGAAACTTGAGAAATCCAAAGTCTTGCATCTGGGAATTAATAGCCCCAGGCACGAGTACTGGAGAGACCAACTCTGCAGAGAAGAACCTTGGGGCAACTTGTTCACCAGCGATTGGCAATATGTCCTTGTGGCAAAGAAGACCAAGAGCGTTTTGAGCTGTGTTATGCAGGGGCCTGCAGCAGGTTGAGGGAGACCATTATTCACTCCTACTCAGCACTGGTGAGACCACACCTGGAGTGGTGTATCCAGTCTGGGGCCCCAGTATGAGGGAGACATGGACATACTGAAGTGAGTCCAGCAAAGGGCCATGAAGATGGTTAAGGACTTGGCACATCTGACCTGAGGAAAGACAGAGATCTGGTATTGTTCAGCCTGGAGAAGAGAAGGCTCAGGAGATTCTTACTGAGGTGTGCAAATCCCCTTCTAGGGAAGGCTAAAGATGTAATTCAGCTTGACTTTTTTTTTTTTTCCGACTGGCAAGGTGAGAGGCAATGAAGACAAAGTGAAATACACAAAATTCCATTTAAACATAAGTTTTTAAATTTTTTCATTATTTTTATTATTAATTATATAATGATAATAATAATAACAACAACAACAGCAAACAACCTAAACAGACATGGTCTGGACAACATGCTCTGGCTTCTTTGTCTCTTTTGCTTTCCAAAAAGTGTAATTTCCATCTAAGCAAGTTTGTAGATGATGTTGGTCTTGAGAATAAAAAAGAATTTTGCAAAGTGTAGCACTGTGCCATTTCTGTCCTGGTACTGTCCTCTCATAAATGATCTACATGCATTTACAGTGTTTCATACTAACGTATGAAACCAGAGCTAGTAGATCAATTAATTATTCATTATATATAGCTCCTGGAAATAGAAAGGACAAAGTTGTTTAATAAACTGACAGTGAAACACTACATACTTTTCAATTAATTCAATATTTAGAATTATTTAAAAAAGAAATGTCAAAATCTACCATAATGGAGTTTAATGGAAAACATTAGAAACTTTAAAAAAATCAAATATATTGATTTTGTAGTCTTTTTCTAGGTATAAATAACAAGTACAGTTTTACAAAATTCTTTAGAAATATTTTTTCAAGGGGAATTTCATTACTTTCACCTTAGACAAAAAGCATTATATTTTTTCTAAAATAAATTTATTAAATACTTTTACATGTATGCACGTATAAATATCTAAGTCAATCTTTTCTTCGGTACGGCACTTTTTCTATTTTGAAGGACTATTAATTTTTCCCTGAGTTCCTTTTGAAATGAAGCTGTTTTTCTGAATTTGAGCAGAGACTTTAGTTTCAGTGCCATTCTTGCAAGAAAATTTAGCATTTTTTTGTATGCTGTTTGTGAGCTTTGTGTTCTGTTTTTATACTGAGTATAGCTATTATCTTCCTAAAAATTATTTTCTTCTTCTGTGACTCTGTAAATACAGTTGAATGTGTATCTTCTATTTATGCATGAAACTGCAAAATGCAACTCTTACTGTAGCCATGTGGATAGGGTATTGTGGGCTGTGCATCACACCTATTGAACATCTTGACATATGCCCTGAAATTTTCTGACACCTTGATGCTCTCCACAGTGCTTCTGAAGTTCCTCCCAGTGTTATAATTCCAAAACTGTCAATGGTATCAAGGGACTATCTCGCCTCCCCCTAACTTATGCGTTTTCCTTTGTGTGTGGTTTTGCCTGTGGCCACCAATTTAAGGTAATGTTAGAAAATACTTAGGGGACTGTAGTAGAGGGACTATGGAATAGCAAGATTTACATTTGGCTAAACTTAGGTGCAACATGGAAAACTTTTCCAGCTGTTTCAGTAACAACAGGAAAAATAACAAATAGGATATATCCTTGTAAAGTCTTGTAAAGATATCGAAATAAATGGAGGAAAAAAACCATTTACTTAGTTCCTTCCTTTCTTTTTTCCCTTTCCTGTTTTTCTTAATTGGTATTAACCTGCTTTCTGAATTGTTGCTGTCAAATTCCAACTACTGTGTGTGGCCTATATAAGCTGACCAACTGGTTCACAGAAGGGTGAAACTGTTATTTTAACTGACATAAGCACTTTGAGCTTTTTGCTGCTAAGGCCTCTAGGCGATCTTTGCAATCTAGTTCATGACTGTGACATCTGAGGAAAAAAAAGAAATCTGTTATTTCTCCTGAAAATTATTGTCAAATTGAGCCTCTGAATACTAACTTCAGCAAAGGTTGGGAAGTTAATTTTCATAGTTTTATAACTGGTTTCAAATCCAGATATCTTATTCATGTAGCAATTAATAGGAGGTGGTCTACCAGAGACCTCAAATCTCTCAGGATTTATCAGAAAGTATCTTTTTTTGGCTTGACCTCTTAAACCAAAATAGAAAAACAAAATCTTACCAAATCAGGACATTATATTGCCGGTAGTTGTCTTGATGCTGTGAAGTGGCAGTGGCAGTGACACTGTTTGAAGTGAACACACAAAAAATATATAGGCATTGCTTATTACGTATTTAAAGACTCTTACATTCTGGTGTGGACACCATAGTAAGAAAACTTGGGTGGGTTAGTCCTTCAAAAGTTTATTCAGCCCAGTGACAGCTACCATTTATATTTTGGTGGTTTGTTGTTTTTTTTTTTTTTTTTCATTATCAACCACTGCTGTTTAATTTTAGGTGATTTCTCTGTTGTGATAAACTAGAAAGAGGTAGATGATGAAATCCAATATATCCAAAAAAAGAAGAAGAAATCTCTTAATGAGAGAAAGCAAAGATGCTGTCAATATTCTTTCAAGTGGCTGGTGCTGCAAATATACATGTGGAGTTTAGCTTTAGAAAGAGTCTTGAAAAGGCTGTGTAAAGAAATGATCCTATACACGCCATCTGAGAATTAGTAATTTGTTAAAAATGAGTTTATTTATCAACCTTTAATTGAAAATTCATATATCACCAAGAAATGGCGCTGGTTTTCTACTATTTTTTACAGTCCTGCTGCCTTTTGTTTTGTCTGATAATGAATATTAGTGTTATGTTTTAGCATTTAGATTGTAATGTTTTGAATGCATTTCTGAAAACAAAAGAAAATGTAGCATGCATAGTTAGTTTAAATAGGGAATTAAAACTTTGGCATTTTAGATAATTTTTTCACATTATGGATTTTGATCATGTGCATTTGTTAAACATTTTTTCTGTCTAGGAAGATAGAGGTAATATATGAGGAAGGCCTATCTTTTAGCTTTAACTTCATTAACAAATCTTAATAAACAGTGCTACAGATTGATCTGTGCTAGGAAGTGAAGCCTACACAGGCTTTTATGTCTGTCATAATGGTGAAGATAGACACTTGAAGAGGAAATCATCAGACAATGATGCCCTTGGCTATCCCACTGTGCATATTTTTGCTAAGACTAAATACTAAGACTAAACAGATTCTTTTTTAAATACTGTAATTCCTTTTTTTTCCAAGTCCTGTAAAGGACTTGGGTGAAGAAAATTGATATGAAGCATGGTAGAGAACACTCTAATGTTAGTTCTATATAAAAAATCCGTTATTTTAAGTGCTTCAGTGTAGTATAGTTTATAATAGTTCTCAATACACAGTGAATATCAAATTATTTAATGAATCAAGAGCCTGTGACTGCAATCCTATTGACAGTAATAGGACCTAAAGACCTCAGTAACTCTACAGACAAATACGGGTCTTTTACTGAAAATTTGGCAACAAATTTAGAGCTTGATGGATGCATATGACAGCTTTGGCCAGATAGAATTCTCATAATCCAAAGATTAAATATTTTGTTCACTGTTAGCAACCTTCAAAGGCTAATTCATCTTAGATCTAGACTAGAAGGAGTAAAGTTTGTGCAGATGAAACTCCATGTCTATCTCAATATACTTCAGTCAAAGTTGTAGAAAAGCACATAAATAATGTAGTTGAATGCTTGATCTTGAAAAGTGGTGAAATCCAGTGAACTATTACATGTATTATTGAATATGGCTGTCATTCTCAGATCACTCGTCTTTTACTGGGTTTTAGGAGGTTGTGGTAAAGTGCATGCCAATTTCAGGATGCCAAGAACCATTTTCTCTGGAGTTCTTGACAGAGGTAGTGGTAAGAAGATGCAGGTAAACATCAGGTTGTAGAAGACTTTACACGGATAAAAGACTGACTTGCTGCAATACAATTTCAACAGTTAGTCAGGGACAGTTGTCATTTATATGGCAGATGTAGCTTTGCTGTGACGTACTTTCCTTGGGAATGCAGTTTATCAGAAATCATAGTAGCTTTGAATAATGCATTTTTTTTTCTGATAGCACACCCACTTATTGTTGCTGTTGTATGAGGGTCAGAACCAAATCATGACATAAGCACGATCCAAGAGTCGGTGAAAACTAGATTTATTTAGTAATATAAAGAGCTATTTTATACCTTAGTATGCTTGAATGTCATAAGGTCATTGGTCCTTTGGCCATCCACCTCTCAGGATGATTGGCCAAATCCTGCGACGCCTTATCCCAAATATTTCTTTAGACATATCATAACAATACTACATAACAACTCACAGGTGCATGGTAAGAAGAAGTCCCGTTAGAGAAACATCTTGCTGTTTTCATAGCTTCTATGGGAAAAGACAGCTTCTCACAGAAAATAAGAGGCTGGAAAAGTTCTCTGCTAAAGCCTTTCAGCATCCATAACTTATAAAAATAAAAGCTGGCTTTTGCTGCATGCACAGATTTTTTGATGAAACTACTTCATGTTACAGTGCTTTGTAAAAACATTTTTATTAGAAAATAAAATAAAGAGATTCTTGTTTCAAATACAAATATTCTCCTGTGTCAAAGGAGGTAACAAATTTTCATTTGTTTCACTTGTATTGCACAATTGCCTGTGTTAACCTATCATGATGAAGGCAGCAAAACAGGGAAAGTTTGAAAAGAGAGAGGTAGCATTTTTCATAGTGCTAAAAAACATGTAATAGCATAGAGCAATATATGCTGTAGCTTATAATAGATCATTGTTTTCAATGATACAATCAGTATCTTTATTTTATTACAATTATTCTGCTGTCTTAAAGTCACTTTATTTAGTTTATTTTATATGTAATCTTTCTCATGTATGTGAATGAAACACTGGCTTTCTTTCCAATGTGAGTGAGCACATCCAAAGAAATATCCTATTCTGTTAAGCCTGCTGAAACAGTACAAAATAAGCCAGGTATCATTTGTTTGCTTCTACCTTTTATAAGCTGTTCACACAACAACCTTAAGTTGTTTTCATAATTCACAGAAATCTTTGATCTGCAACTTTAGTAGAATATATGTCTAGCTTGTCATTCATCAGAGTGTTAGGTGATTTTTGTTTCCTTCCTAATATTTACAGAGTATTTTGCTATTTTTCTCATAAAGGATGTTGTAAGTGAAAGAGTTTCCTCTTTTAATTTTTTTTATCTTTATGTTTCTTGACCTTTTTGAAGTTTTTTTATATAATTTGGGTTGTAAAATAATCATTTAAATGCTAGTGTGACTGAGTAATGAATTAAGGGTGTGCATTCAATAATTGAATTTACATGGTTTAATGGGGCATAATTAGTATTGATATATTGATATAACATTTTACAGCATTCTGAGGATGTGCGTGTATTGAGTAATTAATCCTCTCAACATGCAGGTTAGAAGTAGATTATTCTGCAGATGGGTAGAGTAAGGAAAGAGAGAAGGTTAGAAATAGATTATTCTGCAGATGGGTAGAGTAAGGAAAGAGAGAAGTATGAGGAGAAAGAATTTGTTCATCAAACATGTGGCTTCTGAAATGATACCTGAATCGCATGTGAGCTTTTCAGACCACCATTTCTTTGATGAACATGTTTATCTTCTGGGCTCTGTTCATGACATATTTCAGCTTCCTGCACTTATTTGTTCTTATCTAAGGGAAATTAAAGAAGTTTAATTTGTACTACTTCAATGAAAGGAATGGTGTGCCATTAACAACTTTCAAAGAAGTTAGAGAACAAAACCAGTTCCATTTTCCTCCTCCCCTACATACATTTTTGTTTTTCATAGGTGGAGGAGTATCATCTTTAAAATGATAACTCATTCAGACAATCTCTTTCAAATAACTAATGTTTACAAATGGTAGCAAGTTCCTGAAAAAAAAAGAAAATATGTCCATTCATATCTCCCCAATGTTACTGCTTAGCTCCCTTCATATTTTCTGTTTCTTTTAACAAATATTGACTTAATTTATTTTCTAGAACCTGAACTAATTTGAAACTAAGCAGAAAATAAACTTTTTTTATATACTTGAGACTTTAATTTACTGCCAGAGAACAGTTAATTTTTGGATTCTTTTAAATTGCTATTTCACAGCTAAATGAAAACTGTACATAAAGGACTTTCTACTGCCTGCATCTATAATTATGTTATATGAATATTTTTGCAATATTTACAAGGTAGAATTTAATAAAAAGTTCTTTCACTTCATTCAAAGAAAAGCAGCAAGATATGTAGGATACTTTGCTTGAAAATACATTTGTAAGGAACTTCATTGAAGGACTGTTAAACCAAGAACTGAGATTGAAATTATCTGTGAAAATGATGACGTCTAAAATATTTTGTGCAAGTAGATTCCACAACCTAATTTCACCTTATTTGTATAAGGAATACTGTTTAAAAAAAAATAGAAGAAAAAGAACCAAAACACCAAAACCAAAGCCAAATAGTTAATTATAATTGTTGCAAAAGTATTTATTATTTCATTCTGCAAATTTTAACTGTGACGTATTTCATTCTTTCTTTTGACAGTATTACCTAGTCATACATGTGGTAACCCAGGAGAGATACCTAAAGGAGTACTTCATGGAACGAGATTCAACATTGGAGATAAAATCCGATATAGCTGTATCTCTGGTTACATCCTAGAAGGCCATGCCATGTTGACATGTATTGTGAGTCCTGGGAATGGTGCATCGTGGGATTTTCCAGTTCCTTTTTGCAGAGGTAAAAAATGAAGACATGAAATGTCTTTTAAATACAGACACCAAATTAAGTAAATTTATTTTGAGGTTTTTCCCCCCTAAATGTAAATGTACTAATGTACTGTCTGAAAATCTACACCATTTAAAACTGTAATAACTAAAGCAGTGACTCTCCAGAGTTTGCATTCAGAAACAGATGTTATCTACTTATCTTTTTTCCTTTTCTTTTATGTGGGGCATAGCTATATCAATTTGATGGCAGGACCTGGCCAGGCAAAACTGCAATAATGTAAACTTTGAAGGGTGGTCCAGTCCCTTTGAGTCTCACTCCTGCTCAGAGCATGAATAACTTCAAAGTTGTGTCAGATAGCTCAGGGTTTTGCCTGGTTGAAAATTTAATATCTCCATCGATGGAGATTCTAACATCTCTCTGGAAACTTGTTATGGTTCCCAGCTGCCCTCATTCTCATGTCCAATTTAAATTAGAATTTCACAGATTATGTGTATTTCCTCTTCTCCTGTTGTGGGTCTCCAAAAAGATTCTGGCTCCGTTCTGGCTCTTTCCTAAGCTAAACAGTGCTGTTAGGTTTCCACTTAGCCTCCACTTGTCCAGGCTGAAAAAAACATTTTCTTCATCCTCTTGTCTCATGTTCTTCAGCGTCTTGAAGTTTTAGTGGCCATTTTCTGGGCTTGTTCTAGTCTGTCAATGTCAGTGTCTCTTTTGTACTGGAGGACCCTAGGTTGGACAAAGCATTCTAGATGGGGCCTCCTAAGTGTCAAGCAGATGAACTCTAACCCTCTCTCTTTAGCTGCTGGCTGTGTTCTTGCTCATGCACTCACTACGAGGTAAGCTTTTCAATACTGCAGAAGTGCACCAGACACTCAGCTTGTGTTTCACCAGGACTTCAGGTCCTTTTGTTGGAGCTGCCACCTAGCAAATAATTTTTGCATGGGATGATCCTGTTCCAGGTATAGAACTTTGTATTTCTGTTTTGGAATGTCATGAGATTTCCATTATTCTTTCATCAAATACTGTCATAAAAGTCTGTCTGAACCGCAGCCCCGCCCTTCAAGACATCAGCCCATGAGATCCTGTTTTTCACTTCACAATTAGTTGAAATTTGCTCTGCTGAAGTCCAAGGAGTTGATTCTATAATTTGCCTTTCTCACCTCCCTCAAGATGTTCAGCTAATGGTTAGTGTGACCACAGCTGCTGTTGAATATCACCTATTTGAATGTTCTTTGCTCCTACACCAGGTTGGCCTGTCCAGTACCTGTATTGAGAAAATTATTCCCAGTGACATCAGAAATCTAGTGCATTGCTTGCCCTCTGTTATGTTGCCATTCCCAGAGAGGTAGGGGTGGTTAAAATTTCTGATGATAACCAGACCCTGTGTCTGGGAAACTTCTAGTACTTTAACAGTTTTGATCACTGCTTTATCAGATGTCCTGTAGGAGATATGCAGCATAACGACCTCCCTCTTGACTTTCCTTTCTCCTTCTAGCCCACAGGAGCTCAAGAGATTGTTGCCTGTAGTGCATCAGAGAGAGCTCTGTTAATTCAAAATCCTACTTTGTGTAGGGTGCAGCCTCTCCTTTTCTTCCTGCATTTCCTAAGAGCCTGTGTCTATCCATTGCAGCCCTCCAGTCAGGTGAACTAAGTCTCTGATCTTGATAACACCTCAGTTCTGTGACTGTATATGCACTTCCAGTTTGTCCAGCGTGCTTCCTGTGAAGAACATTTTTGCATGCAGTCACATCAAATGGCTTCAAGTCATGTTGCTTTCTGAGACAGAGAGAGAGAAACATTCATTGCCCTGTCCCATGTGTTCTTCTCTGGGCCTATTCTCCCATTTGCCTTTAGGTTTTGGCCTGTGTCCATGACAAACTTAGTTTAGAGCTCTCTTCACTAGGTCAACAAAACTCTTGCCCTGTTCAGCCAGGCAGATCCCATGTCTCCCTGCCTGTCCTCATTTCTTGAAGAGGACCCTGTGGTCAAAGAGGCCAAATCCCTGTTGTCCAGCACCAGCTGTAAAGTGCTGTTCTGCAGGAATCTGATGCTCATACCCAAACTTTTCCCCTTGTACTGAGGAGAACCCTTCTGGTCTCCTGTGCTCTTCAGCCTCTTCTCATGCCCTGTGGACACCCTTTACTGCTACTACTACTACTCCCTTGGCAGGATTATTGGTATCCATGTGGATGAGCAACAAAGGGCAGTTGTTTTATCCTGTAACCGTTACTTGTGACTGAGGGCTCTTATAATGCAGTTCCTCATAGCAAAGAAATATTTTATAATTTTCTATGCTCCAAAAAAATGCAAGGGTTTATAATCAAAAACCCAACAAATATTTTGGTCATGTCTGTTGTTTGTATTTGATTTCAATCAGTTCTCAATGGAAATTTCTTTTACTAGTGCTTCAAAACAGAAGAAAACTAAAATTTTCTAACCATTCAGTGTCTGATCTTAGATGTTTGGGGTTTTTTTTTTTGTCCTTTTAATAAGATGTAGTTTCAGGTTTCAGAAAAATATACATGTCATAAGTGCATGGCATCATCAGTGTCTACTAAATATTTGTTGTATTTCTGCAGATATTGCCTGTTTTGGCAGTGTTTGCCTGCATACAAATATCTTTAACAGGACTGAAATTTTGTCCATAGTT
Organism: Ptilonorhynchus violaceus; assembly: GCA_013397565.1. Classification (NCBI taxonomy): domain Eukaryota; kingdom Metazoa; phylum Chordata; class Aves; order Passeriformes; family Ptilonorhynchidae; genus Ptilonorhynchus; species Ptilonorhynchus violaceus. The sequence continues at coordinate 582,828 of VZRJ01001317.1, read as the reverse complement.
TGTAACTCTGTGAATTTAACCTATTAATAAAAAAATCAAGTGTGGTCCTAAACCTCCTGTAGAACATAAATTAAATCCAAAGAATTCTGTATTCATTCTGACAAGAAATGGGGACCATAACAGAAAAGTTATTTAACAGTTAATGATTTATGTGAGCTGAGCCATTGCCTCAGTGAAATTTTAGAGTTTATGTGGGATGTGGATTTGATGAGAGATTTTAGACATTCCTTATTTTATTTCATTTTATTAGTCGGGAACATATGCCACGAGGTAGCCCTTTCCATTCACTATGTCTTTGAGCAAGACACATTCCCCTATTGTTTCTCTAAGAACCTTGATCTTTTCCATGAAAGCATCTTTTGTTACAATGTTGTTTCAAGATGGTATTCTTCATTCTTGTCCTCATAAACTAATTTCATGGCATATATGCAAGATAATATAACAGAGTTAAATAAAGCTATGAGGCTTATATACTAAAAAATCCTAACAGCGTTGTTCTCTGTGTTCTGTTTCCCTAGCTCTGCTGATGCTGAAAAATTAATATTTTCTGCAGTTTTGTTGCATAATAATTTCAGAAACATTAAGAAGCTGGTGTCCAATAATTTATACATTGTCTAACTGCACAACTGATGTTTTTGCTAGAAGAATTCCTGTGAATTACTAAGTCTCCAGGAAGATGTAGACAGAATTTACTCTTGTATTTGCCATTTTGTTTCTCTGGCTGCTGCTTGGTTTCAGAGGTTCTCTTCTTAAAGTATAGTCATAATGAGAGTGGTGGAGCTGGACTGTGCTGAAGGCTCATTGATGGCTTAGAATGAACTCTGAATAGAAATCAAATGCGTCAATGCCATTTTTAGAAAGTTTAGAGAATTTTACTGTCAAGACATTTGCTTTATTTTTTTTTCTCTTTCTTTCAATAAAAAACCCAGATCTCCCAAAATAGAAAACAATTCCCAAAGAAAAGTTCAAAGGTAAATCCTGAAAGATCAGGTAATTATTAAAACTTAGTCCTATTTTTCCATATGGTAAGAGTGAGCAACCATGGACTTTAAAACTACTATAAGAAAGCCAGGAAGTTTACCCTGAGTTTCTGCAAAAAAATTGTATAGGTGACTTACAAAATTATTGCAAAAGAATCAATGACCCACCTAAATTCTGTTATTATGGTTTTTATTCCTGAGAATTAAAAAAGCCTTTGTTGTCTTTATCTCAGCTACCATACTAGTGTCACCCAACACATTTGCCTTCTTTGTCTCGAGGTTGAAATACTGTGCAGTACAAGTTTGAAACATTTGGAAAGTTAATTTCATTCTCTTCAGTAGTTCCACTAATAGCTGATTTATGATATGTGACTACTTCTAAATGAACTTTGTATAATTAGGTTCTCAATTCTCAGTAATTTTGAGAATCCCAAGTTGATTATAGTTGCATGAGTCAAGATTTTTATGAAGCTAACATTAGGAATACAAATTGGATAGGTGATATTACAATGGTAAGCTTTTCCTCACAATGAAAATAGCTGTGAAGGGAAGAACATGTAATATATTATCATTAAAAACACATCCAACTGTTGGAGGGAAAATAAAGACAATAAAGTAAAAAACATCATATGTCAGAAAAGTCCAAAAGGAACAAGCAATGATAAATCAGGTTTCAGACTTAAGAGCTATTATTGGAGAAATATTGTGGTTTAAGTACGTTTTTGCATATATATACACACACACACGTATATTTTTATATCTATAAAGTCAAAAAGGTATTCCTAGATAAAGGAAGAAAGGAAAAAGAGTCTATGATTCACTTAGAGTAAAATAAGCTGAATACAGACATACAGGGTTTTTTTGAAAAAAAACCTAGCAAAGAGAAATTGATGGTTTTGTTGTTATCCATACCTTCTAAGGCAGCAAGCAATTCTCTGATATAATTTCTTCTCAGCCTCTGAGGTTTAGACAAGTATTGTTTTAGATGTTTAAGGAGGAGAAAAAATGTCCTGATCCCATCATTTATCCATGTTCACACTAAAAAAAAAAAAAAAAAATTAAAAGGGAAATAAAAAGAACATTTTCTGATAATTCTGCTTATTGATGTTGCATTACATGAGAAAATGAGAATATTTTCCCTATATCCACCCTATATTCTCTAATTTTCAGAGTGATATCAGAGATTCCTGTGAGCAATTTTGTTCACTTCCAGAATAATCTGATTTGGTGCAATATTTACATTGAGACGAAATTTGGAAAAAACCCTCATTGTAACTAGTCAAATGAGAAGTCAGAGAAGTGTTTCAGGAAAAGCAGATAGAATATACTGTATAATTTCTTACACAGTAGTTCAGGAATACTAGATCACACCCAGTGGGAGTATGGACACAGCTACAAGTAATTCATTTATATGTCTGTGTGTGTGTGTATTTGTATATATATATTTACACATGCATATATTTATGTTTGGATGTTCTTGTTCTAACATATGTCAGTAGGTACGGAGAGACTTGATAAAAAAATGAAAAGATGCCAGGTCAAAGCTTGATTGATGAAATAAGGTGCCTGGAAGCTGGGAACAAGTGAAAAAAACCAGATGGCCAGTACAATGAAAACATAGCAGAGGTATCCAGAATGATACAGTAAAGTCAAAGAATGAAAAACAAAACTTCAGTCTGACCATTAGGAATATGAGCAAAGTTAACATCAGGGAAAGATTCATTTATTAAAAATGAAAAACAAATCTCAGAGGCAGTCATAAAAAGATTAAGGATTTGATAACTGCACAGAGTTCTGGGAATCACTGGATTAACTTTCCTAATTATTAAAAAAAAATAAATTTTCAACAATCATTGATTTGCTCTCAAAGAATTCAGCCTTTTCTCTTTTTGCTTTAAAATAAGGGCTTTACTGTTAATTTGTTGTAGACTGTTACTTTAAGGGGTCATTATCAGTGTCAAAGATATATTCTCAAGTGAAGGATAATCATATTACTGGAAAACACCTTAATTGAGAAAGTAGATAATATTTACAAGGTATCCTGAAGACTTATCTTTTATTTGTGTGGGAGAGTATGAGATTACTGCTGATTAATTTTTGAACTTCTTAATCTAGATCTCTTCTCTTAAAACCAAGTTCTTGCATTAAAAAATGTGTCAGAATTGGGGTTTTGTTTTTAAGTTTGTTCAAGTACAAACTACCAATTAATAAATGAGCTTTTCTGCCAGGGTAGCAAATAATTAGTCCATCACTATTTCCGTATTATTTGAAATATGTAACTTTTTTGACTAATAGATCAGATATCTTGTGCAGAGTGGATGGAAAGGAAATAGGTCTTTGTAATATAACAAACTGATATGATAGAATAAATAATTAAAGGTTACTAAATTAAGCACAATGTTTACAAGTTAAGAACGACCTGTACAAGACTACCCATCTGAGTCCAGTATTCTCAGGACCTCTAACTATGGAACAACCTCACTGCGGTCTACTTCGATCAACCTCACTGAAATCTCAAAGCTAAAATGTGCGAAGTAGTGCTACAGCTGGAATGGTTGCCCACAGGTACCTAAACAAATTGCAAAAATTTATGTGTTTCTATTTTGTACATACTATTAAATTGATGTGAGAAATATGATTATTTAATATACATAAAATAGACTGTTTTCCTAAACCACAGCAATTTCTGAACTTTTAACAAAAATAAGTTACCATTCTACTTAGAGAGCAATCCAAATTATATTGAAGTGCCCTTTGACAACCATGGAGAGAGAAATAAAATTAATCTTAGATGCATGGTCTAATGAGTATTTAATTTATGTGAAGTTGATCAACAGCAAGAGAAGAAATTGAGAAAGGTAGAGAAACTGTTTAGAAGCACTTAGCTGGGGTGCAGTACATCTGGATTCAAGTGATGATAGAAAAAACCCCAAACAACTTCTAGCAAGTTTCTATTTTTTATAACACAGAGAATAAGCACAGGTGTTGGCTTTTACCTATTCAAAATAAAGTCTGTAAAAACATAAAATAGTAAAGAAAATAAGGAAGTAGAGGTGTATATTTTGATGGTGAAAGAACTGGCTGCCTGTTGGAACTAAATTAGATAAACGAGCTATCAGATGAATGCATAATGCTACACCATTGTAACACTTTGTGATGTGTTTGGTTGTTCTGAATCTGCAGTTTAGCAGCTTGACAGTTTGTACTGACATGCTAAAATTTATTTTTAAACTTGTCATTGATATACTATGGCTTGGTTTTAGGTTTCTGTCAGTCAGACATTTTAAAATGTTAAAGTTCTGTTTTAAAAAAGTTACTTGACAAACTCCTCATATTAACCATTTCCAAAATACACAAAGCATGTGTTTGTGAAAGTAATCATTCATGATTATTTCATAGATGTGTTCTCTGTACTGAAGGATTTTTTTAAATGAGGTACAATTATCCACTTTTTCACAAACGAACTACAGAAAAATGGTATATAATAAAGAACTGAATAAATCCTAGTGTCATAAAATGTCTCAAATTGGAAGAGAGCCATAAGGATACTTGACTCCAACTCCTTGAAAGGCTACCTAAAATTAAACCACATGACTAAGAAAGAGTGTCATTGAAATGCTCCTTGAACTCCAACAGGCCTGTGCCATGACCATTTTCCTTGGGAGCCTGACCCAGTGACTGACCACTCTCTCAGTGAAGAACCTTTTCTTAATGTCCAATCTGAGCTTCCTCTGACACAGCTTCATTCTGTTCCCTTCTGTCCTATTGATGGTCACCAGAGAGAGATCAGCATCTCCCTCTGTGCTGCCGGCCTGGAGTAAGTTGCAGACTGTCAGGAGGTCATCCCTCAGCCTTCTCCAGGCTGAACAAGCCGAGTGGCCTCAGCCACTCCTTGTAAGTCTTGACCTCAAGACCTCCTCTGCACACACTCTAATAGTTTGATGTCCTTCAAATACTGAGACATCCAAAACTGCACACAGCACATGAGGTGGGGCCATACCAGAGCTGTGTAGAGTGGGACAATCACCTTCAGCCTGCTGGCGATGCTGTGTCTGATGCACCCCAGGACACTGTTGGCCCTCCTGGCTGCCAGGGCACTGCTGACTCATATTCAACTTGCCATTAACACAAACCCCCAGATCTCTCTACATGGAACTGCTCTCCAGCCTTAATAAAGAAAGAACTATTTCAGTGATACTTTTAATAAGGCATGCTAAATAATTTATGCCCATGGTTCATTTAGAACCCTTTAAAGCTGCAATTTTCTTTAACTGATAAGACTTATAAAATGTGAGTCAAAATGACAATATGTCATTTGATGATGATTCATAAAATATCACTCAAGTTTTTAATTGCATCTATGCTATTGCTAGTGATAAAGAGATAAGGAAATGACTACTAATGACATAAGAAGAAAAAACTTTATAACTATGAATTTTGTACTTTAATTCACTCGCCACTATGTTTTTATCACTTACACTACAAGAGTAGTGTAGTAATGTGATCTTTCACATGAGGACCTTTCAATATAAACTTATGTGGAAAAGCCAATTCCAATATTTAAATTCCAATTCTAAATTAATTTTGAAATATTCTAAATTAATTTTGAAAAGTTTTAAGGGGTTTTTTTTTTGTTTGGTTTGGTTTTAATATGCAATAAACATTATTTTACTTGCATAAAAATTTTACTACATTTTGTATTTAAGAAGACATACAGAATAGAGAACATTGCACTCTGGAAAGCATTTGTGTGGTGAGGAGAGGAAAGTCCTGTAAAAGTGATTGAATTTTCAAAAGACACCTAAACCAATTCAAAGGAAATTTTCTAAGATACTGGTTTTGTTCTTACTTCATCCTTGGCTATCTGCTTATAAAGGCTTGCCTCTCACTTGTAGCAAGATCTCATTTATGCAAAACACAGCTTACCAAAATTGTCAGATTATTATTTTTGGTGAAATTACTCTTTCTAGCTTGAAGAAAGATGAAAGGTTTTTCATTGACTTCCATGGTAGTACTTTGGATTTTTTGCATGCATAAACTCGATGAATATGTTTATCTGTTTTATCTAAGCTACACATCTATACAGTATACATATTTTTTGTCAAGTGGTGCCAGCCGTATGTTTTTGCATGTGTACTTTATATAAAATGCATATTCTCTACATTCAGAGCACTTAATTCCTGACTACTGAGAGATCCAAATGTTTGTAGCTTTATACTTCAAGTAGTCATTTATGCTGATACAAACAGCACTTTGTGCACTTGCTTACAGCTTGAAAATAACCATAAGCGTTTGGAATTAATTACTTGCACATTTTAAAATGCAATTTGTAAATCACATAGAGTTTGAATTCATGAAGCCTCAGGCACTATCTGCTACCAAACTACTCCAAGCACAGTGATGCATTAAGATTCCCGAGCTCTGTTCTAGCTCTCTCAAAAGCACGACATAGAGAAGGCCATGGCCAAAAATTATGATCAGTCCAAGGGGCCCAACTAGCTCTGGGACCAGCTGTGTGAGACCAGACAGTTTGTTTCCTACCCTCTGAGCAGTTTGGCCACATTCTGCCCGCCTGCACTCACTTAGGCAATGTATTATGCTTTACTATTCAACAGTCTGGTTGCCTTAGCCTGTGTGCCACTTGTGATGAAGGAAATTCCCAAAACATATCCACATCTGTCAGAGAGAAAATACTCTCTGGTTCAAGCTGGTTTCTGTGGTCTTACCTACCTGACTAATGTTCTCTTTCCATTTCTGTGTTAGCTTGGTTTCTTGCAAACCTCCTCAAAATGGTGTTGTGAATAGGTTAAAAAGCTATGCATCGCTTTGGGCAGATAGCTGTAGTAGTCTGAGTTCCTTTGGCTCTCATTTGTAATGCACAGTGTATAAATTTAGATTTTTGCATGTGGTTGCCAGAAATAATAAACTACATCTCAGCTGTAAAATTCAGAGCTTTAGAGCTCAAAGATTATTCAAGGGCTCTGTAGCAGGAACTGTGAGGAGTATTGTATTTACCACTAGCATGTGTCAGTATAAACACAGTGGGAGATGGTATAATTGAGAATGCTGTCATAACAAAATTTAACAGCAGCAGCTAGTACCAAAGAGTTATGGCTGACTTAGGATTTTGCACATCTTGCTGGTTACCCTGCATGGGAAAAGTCTGCTTGCTGGCTTTCAAGAATACAGGTGGAACTGTTGCATATTAGAAACTCTGTAACAACAACAGCAACAAAAAAAAAAAAACCCAACACACACACACACACACACCAAAAACTAGTAGGAAAAAAGGCTCATTTTAGATATCATTGGATAACAAACCTTGATTCTCCTTTCTGATTTATTATAGATTTACAGTAGTTTTCAAATTATTTAAATCTTTGCATGTATTATGCACCAGGAAATTTGTCTCTGATCCTCAGCTTTATCCATGGTCTTTAATTTTCACTTCCTTTCCCCTTTCATTCCTCGGAGGCACAATGGCCCTTTCAATGTGCACCGTACAAAAAGCCAGAAATTGAGGAAGGAATCACAGAAATTGCCTGATTTCCCCAACAAAAGGAAATCTTTTAGCCTATTTTAGCCCTATTCCTTCATTTCAAAAAAAGAACACATAAATATCAGGGTCTAGAAAGTAAGATATGAAATTTATTGAAAAGACCTGACCTCTGAAAAATTTGCATGCCAAGAAATTAAATCAATAAAGCTTTGGTAGCCAAGGTTATGTTATAGTAGTGTATGTCAAAATTTACTTTGCATATAGCAGAGTAAAGATAGATACCTATTTGAACCCTGCAGCAGCTTTCTCTCGTCTTTTTAGTCAAATTAATGCTCTATACATTACTTAAAGAAATTATTCTGTTTCTGCCTCTCTTTTGATTCTTCCTTTTATTTCAGTCACTTATTGGCTATTTATCCTCTTTTAATAGTTTCCTTTTTTTAATGTCCAGCCACAGTATTCTTCTTCCTTTGATTCACAAAAGTCCTTTTTCCTTCAAATCTTCCTTTAAAACACACTTTCACTGACAGGCTTTCAATTATGATTGAGAAGAGCAGCTCTACTCCTACCCCTTTCCGTTGTCTAAATTAGCTATTCAGTTTTTATCCTAATTAGAGTATAAGTTCCTTGTGTTATGCACCTTGCCAAGCTATGTGTTTTTAAATCTTCACATGCACTTATAGTATGCAAGTAATACCTAATGATAATAGCAGTAACTAAAGATGATGAAACAGATAAAAATAAAATGCTTCTCTTCCGATCATTCACCTATGCAGAAATATTTTTAATTACTATTGCTTTAGTTTTCGTAGCCACATTATCAAACACCAAAAGTCACCTGATGAACTTTTCATTTCTTATGTCAACGAATTGTATGGATGACATATTTTCTTGGGGGTTTTTAATTATGTGTTTTAATACCAAATACTACTAATAATCAGAAAGTTTTCAAAGCGTTCAATGAAATCTTACTGATCAAGGAAGATGCAAGAAGTTTGCTGAATCCTTTGGCAAAATATTAAATAACATTCAAGATTTAGGAGGAAATACCTATGGTTTGAATTTTTTTTTTTTTTAATTTTGTTAATAACCATTAAAAATATATATATTAGTAACTGATGATTCATGAACCTTGGAAGGTCCATCTGGCAACAAAACCTTCTGAATTCATTTGCCATCTGTAAACATTCTGATTCAGAACAAAAAAAGTGAGAAAGTATAGTATGATTTTATTAATGCTTCCTAGGTTAGGACAGCATTTAAATCTATAAGAATATTTTTTCTGCAGTTTTTTTAGCTATAAGAAATAAGTGAGAGAGAAGAAATGTTCAACATTTTCAGATTTGTATCACAGAGAGTCTGTGTTTCTGTGATTTTGTGCCCAGTTCTTTTTTAGACTTTTTCTGTGCACACCTTCACAGAGCCAGGTTCTCCAAATAACAGGTGTCTCTGCTAACCTTCATTCTTGTTTGGCCTGGTGCTAAAGTGACACCAACAAGGAAAAAAGTTAGAAAACTCAAACCAAAAACCTTTGCAGCTTAAAGGCCAGAAATGTTCCATTCCATTCACCTAGATAATACTTTCTTTCTGTGTGTGCATATATTTATGGGTACTCAGTGGGTAGAGAAGAGCTGGGTTTGCTATGGCAGAAGCAAGGATGATGCTTCCCTTGTTTAAAGTGCAACTTCATTAGTAATTGATATTCTGTTCGTCAGCTGAAGGAGCTTGTGGAGGGACACTACGTGGGACAAGTGGAACTATTTCAAGCCCACACTTCCCTTCTGAGTATGAAAATAATGCTGATTGCACCTGGACCATATTGGCTGAACCAGGAGATACCATTGCTTTGGTCTTTACTGACTTCCAGTTAGAGGAAGGATATGACTTCTTAGAGATCAGTGGAACAGAAGCACCATCAATATGGTAAGTCAGAGATCTTGTAAAGATCTCCCTTTCTGTTTTTCTTTTTTTGGTGCCTATCTTGAAAAGATATTAGAGGATATTTAAGGTACTTTCTACCTGTTAGTAACGACCAATTTTTATGCATTTTCTTTGGTCCCTTTCACCTTTCAGAACTGAAAAAAAAAATAGTTTGCTTCTGTTTCTTTTCATATCTTGATCCTTCCTCTTATTTTCCTCCATCTTCAAGAGTTATATTTGTAAGGTATCTTATCAGTGAGCATTTAATTGATGTTACATATTTGAACTCGGTAGATAATTTTCAGATGTTGTGTCTTGAATGACTTACTACGATATTGTACTTCAACAATGAAAGTAGTGAGCAAAAGTCAGCCTCAGTAAAAAAGGAATATGTAGACAGCTAATAGATGCCATCTTATTCTAAACAGGCCATAATTCAGCCTTACTACATGTACTCATGTATGCAAGCATTACTATCTTATGTTAGCTGATGTTAAAACTGTTTGCTTAGCAATATTAGGGCTTAGTAATTGTAATACTAAATCTACATTCTCTGTACTAAGTAAAAGACGATAGTTCTGCCTGTAGGAATGGATTAAATTGCAGATCAGTTTGTATTGTGATTTCTTTGCAGCCTACATATGCAGGTTTTTCATCCTTTTCATCTCTGAGAATGTCTTGTGCTTGACACGTGCACCATTGCTATAAAATGTAGCCTAGAAAAAATGCAGATCTGCTCACAGATGACTGATAGTTATTATCCTCAGAATGCCTTTCTGGAGATAGGAAGCAATCCCACTATTATTTTGATGTCATAACAGGCTAGACAGTGCAATACATTACTAAAGTTCTAGGTAGCATCCAATCTGTTGAAAAACTATCAATAAAAATGTGTGGTAACTGTGCTTGGCAACTATGTAAAAACTTTGGTTTGAAGATACCTGTAGATCTATATCACAAGATTATTCTCTAACATTTCCACATGACCAGCAGTTGTGTAATGGCAGTCAGTGAAGCAGCTTTGTATCAAATTAAGCTCTCATGTCTGTCTGAAGTACAACGTGTGAGTACCCCCTTGCCTCTCACTCATGCACAGACATGCTCAACAATCATCAATGACGAGGTTTTTTTCTTAGGGATTCTAAGGACCAAAAGCTGAAATTTTAAAGGGGAAGAATCAATGCAATTTTGCTGCAGAACATAAAAGTATGTCCATTTGATTTTGTGTAGGAGACTCTACTAGAAACTTAACAACATACTTGTGCTTCTCTTTTGTTACAAGAAATTAATCTGTTACTGAACCATAAACATGCAAATATAGGTATAACTTTACATTTAGAGACAGTCACACAGACATATCTGTTCTCCGGAAGATTTCTGGTAATAGATGAAGCAAAATAATATGAGCAAAAAGCAGTGGAAACATATTCTGCATTGATGTCATGTAATATTGGTCAGCTTTACATTGGAAATCAGATATAATAAGGATTTTATTTCTCCTAAAATTAATTCTCAACATTTTTCTTGTTTCCTGTGGTATTTTGGAGCTTTTTGTTTAGCACTGATCACTAAAACCTAGGGATTAATTGTGTGTTCCTAAGATCATAGAATCATTATATAATTTGAGTTGGAAGGAACCTTAAAAGGTCATGTAGTCATAGCCCTCTGCAGTGAGCAAGGACATCTTTAACTGGATCAAGTTGCTCAGAGTCCTGTCCAACCTGACTTTGAATGTTTTCAGGGATGGGCATCCACCACCTCTCTGGGCAACCTTTTCCAGCGTTTCACCACCCTTACTGTCAAAAAATGTCTTCTTTATATGTAGTCTAAATCTACCCTCTTTTAGTTTAAAACCACTGCCCCTTGTCCTATCGCAACAGGTTCTGCTAAAAAAATCTGTTCTTGTCTTGCTTATAAACCTGTATTAAAGACTGAAAGGCTGAAATGAGGTCTCCACAGAGCCTTCTCTTTCCAGGATAAACAGCCCCAACTCTCTCAGCGTTTTCTCATATGAGAGGTGTTCAAGCCTTCCGATTATTTTTATGGCCCTCCTCTGGACTCAATCAAACAGGCCCAATGTCTTTCCAGTGCTGGGACAGAGCTGGATGCAGCACTCCAGGTGGGATCTCACCAGAGCAGAGTGGAGTAATGGCCTCCCTCGCCCTTCTGACCACAGTGCTTCTGATGCAGCTGAGATACAATTGACTTTCTGGGCTGCAAGCACTCATTGCTGGGGCATGTTCAGCCTCTCATCCACCAGCACCCCTAAGTCCTTCTTGGCAGGGCTGCTCTCGATCCGTTCACCCCCCAGCCTGGATTGATGCTGGGGGTTATCCTGACCCAGCTGCAGAACCTTGCACTTGGCATTGTTGAACCTCACGAGTTTTGCTTGGGCCCACTTTTTGAGCTTGTTCTAGTGCCTCTTGATGGCATCCTATCCCTCAGGTTTGTCAATGTCCCCACACACGCTGGTGTCATCAGCAAACTTGCCGAGGGTGCGCTTTATCCCACTCTCCATGTCCTGGATGAAGATACTGAACAGTACTGGTATCACTGACACCAGTGCAGGATTAGTACAGGATTGCTGATGAAAGTCTGGAGAAGCTATTGGGAGTTTTGTAAGAAATGTTTAAAGGATTATTGGAAAATTTGGAATGAAGCTACACATTCAGCTATATTTAAGCCAGAACAGTTACCATAGCAACATTAGAGCCATGCTAAATGTAGTGCATTCTGTAGTATGCTAAAATCAGCTGTGCGTTTAAATGGGAAATTGTTCCATACTTAAAACTAATGGGCTAGAGGTGTATCATCTTAAAATGTGACTTTTTTTTAATTGCTCCCTTTTATTTTATCTGGCATCATGTCAAGAGCTTTATACATTAATTCTGTATTAGGAGACACATATTCCATTAGCACGGTGTGGTAATTATGGTTGTTTTTTCACTTAAAGGAATATTTGCTGTAAAATAAGCGAACTACTAGCCTAGGGAAGAACATAGAAAGACATATATGAGCACTGTAAGAGCTAGAAAGAGAGTAAGAATAAAGAAAATTATTTCAGACTCTTGATTCTTTAGTTTTTTTAGTGTATGATGCAATATGTCTGGATAACCCTCTCCAAACATATCAACACGGTTAGAGGCAGTTCCAGCACGATTGCAGAAAAAAAGGGATGGACTGTTCTTTTAAGTAAAGCAGTGGAAGTGCGATAACAAGTGGAATCGAAATGCTGAAGTAATATGATATATAAAATATGTATATAAGAGATTTTATATTATAGTAATTATATAGAATATATATCTTATTCCTATACAATAGTAATATTAATTATATTATATTACTTATGTTCTACATATACTTATAAGATGTTCAGTTAATTTCCATGTTATATAGCTGATTGTTGGTTTGTTTTCCAATGCATTAATAAGGAAGAAGAGATTTGATTACCTTTTCTTATTTTTAAAATCATTCATACCGTCCATCCTGATTGAATTAGTTTATAAAAGAGTTAAGAGACATTATTTATTTTATGTACATGATACAGTTAGGAGGTCTAAAGCTATTCAAAGTTTGTTCATTGGGGGGTTTTTTGTTTGTCTTGAGTGTTTTGGTGTTGTTTTTTTTTCCTAATTATACAGTTATACAGCTCTGGATCTTGAATGAATATAGGTGACCACATTTTTAATTCTGCTTTGAATTGATAGAAGTGTCAACAGGGTTAAAAAGAGGAACATCAACGTTTGCAAAATGAATGTGAAGGGCGTAGAACACGCTTTTTATTTGTAAAGGAAATAAAAGTATTATCAGTTAGTCTGTAGATGAAAGAAATCTTTTTGAATTTGAATAATTTGGTTAGTTTGCTATTACATAAGGAGTTTTACATGTAAAGTAAGTTTATTTTGAGTTGGTAAACTATTGCTTCAAATGCCACAAGCAGTACTTCTGGGAGCATAACAGAAAGGCTACCTCTGCTATGTGTGGAGCCCATCTCCAAGTTCACCAAAAGATTGATCTTCTGGGTCTGAAGGGCTCTTCAGTTGTTAAATATTAGAATGTAAAAACAAAATAAATTCATAACATTGAATATAACTTTTAAAATACTTCCAAACATATCCCTTTAAACTTCTGTATAAATTATATGGTACTTAAAATTAAATCAAGGTTGGATCTAGAGATAGTTTTTAGAAGTATCTTCAGTATCTTAGAAGTCCAGACTTTAACTGAACATGGTTTTGAAATAAAATCAGAAATATATCACTTAGGGGAACCATCCTATTGAAAAATCTCTTAGACTTTCCCAAGACAACTCCTTGAGATAGACATTTGGGGTTTTTTATTATTATTTGTAGGTTTGGTAAAGCTGGGCAATTTACATGGGCATAGACAGGCCCAGCTCAGGCTTTTTCATGTAAATGTGTCTTAGCCATAATTTTTACAAGATCATCAAATTATCTTAGACTGTTAGACTGTGCATGAAAGGTGATTATGATACTAAGAATAATTCTGCAATTATTATTTTTTAAACTTGGAATCTTAATTTTGAACAAATTTTGTTCAAAAATTAATTCTTTTCTTTTCCTCTTTGACCTTAGAATACTGATTTTATCTTAGTGTGCTTCAATTTAAACCCAAAATTATCATCCTTCACATTTTTTGTCAGTATTTGCCAATGTAGGAGAACTACACTTCATACTTTTTAGTCTAAATTAATTTCCTCATACTATTTAGAATTACCTTTAAGGTTATTCTGACTTGCTTATAAATAATCTCAATATCATAGTGAAAGGCCATAAAAATGTATGTGGATGTGAGAGTGATTTGGAAGCAGCAATAATGAATTGCTATAATCTTGGCCTACAATTTGATATAAATACCTGGAGTCATCTGAAACTCACTTCTTATTTCTGTGTTAATGAATAACTCTTGTAACAGCTGGATAGGATTTTGTGTTTCTGAGATAAATACACCAGTCCACACACTCAGATATATTTCAAAATAGTAGGATTTCCCTTTGCATGCTTTCTGTCCTGTTCATAGATCTGTCATAAACTTAATTATCACCCTCCTTGTGAGAGGTCTATAGCAAAGTAAAGCATAAGATAATGGTCTAGATCACCTTTTTGATAGACACATATGGCAGTAGATCCAGACATCTGAGCTGAGTGTTTGGCCAGAATTACACAATTAGACAGCTAAAGAGCACCATCTATTGGTTTGCTATTAAAAGATGTGTAACTCGTGGATCACCTTCAATGAAGTTGCTCTACACCAGAAAAAGGCTGGGGACATATCTGTGGCAATATAAGATACTATTTTTGTTTCCTTCTCCATCAGGTAAGAAAGGATACGCCATGGCCATGCAACAAAGGGAAGGCAGTTAGAGTCCAGCTTTTTCATTTGAGAAAACTATTATTTTTTTATTAATTTTTGTGTAATTGCTTTCTTCTTTTAGCCTCTTTAGAGACATCCTGACCATCATCCCTTTATTCCATCACAGGTGAAACTCCGCAAAGTCATATGCTTGTCTTGGAGTTACTGGTAAAGGGTTCTCTTGCAGTCTGCTAGTTTTTGTAGGCTCTTACCTTTCTCTAGCTTTTAACTGGATTTCCCCTATTACCTGTTTTGGTTAGCAAAACCAATAAGTATAAGCTTCTCTACTGGATAATGTGTCTGTCTGACCTGCCATGAACCACATTTGGATTTTTTTTCAGGAAAACAAGTTGCATAGTTAGCCTCAAATTATTTCTATTGACTTGTTGCAAAGTTTTCAGTTGCCATGTAAGAATTGCATAATCTATCAGATTATTTAAAATTAACAATAATGTTATCTACCACTTGAACCCAACCTATCAAATATATATAACGACACCAAAACTTTTAAAACTGATTTAGCATAGAGCACTACTCAGTTCCAAACCCCGAAGATACATGAGAAGGACAAAGATACTTTTAAGGTGAGTGACAAGTGTAGAATCTGTGTCTGTAGGAAGAGCTTTTTAAGACTGAAAAATACAGTGATCCTGACAGAATATTGCATGTTTTTAATTCATAATTTATTTACCTGATTAGAATTAAAACTCTGTTAATTAAATACATTTTTGCCAACAGATTTCTTCCATACATCATTTGTTCAGAGTCTTGCTACCACAGACATAATCAGTAGGGATTTACATATTGAAAACTGAATAAATGACAGAAAAATCCCCAAAATAAGTAATATGACAAACACCATGTCTCTTTAAAAGTCTCAGTGGAAGACATCTTTTCCCTATCTTCTGAGTCCTGTCAGTTGCTGCCTTTGGTACTGATGCTTGTCTCTCCTGGTTCTTCCTAGCTGTTTTCTGTTGGCAACACCTATGCTCTTACTGCTCCCTTCCCTCTCACAAATGTGTCCCATTTCTGCATCCTCCCTCAGCATTTCCTGCCATGTTCAATGGTTTAAGCTTAAAATGTGTTAAAACCTATTCCAAACAAGCATGGAGAAGTCATAGCTGATCTTGGTTTCTGCTAGATAAAGGGTTGAAAAACATATATCTCCAACAATTTTTTTTAAAAAGTCAACTGTATGGTTTAGTCATAGTCAAAATGGTGTATCGAAACTTCGCAAACTTGAGTGTCTGTGGAGTTGTGTGATCTTGGAAAGAATGCCTTGCTGGTCTGAGAGCTGTTAAGCACAATCTCAGAAGGATTATCCCCACTCATGTATTAGGGAATTTAGAAAGAAAATTGGCAGAGTGTTTTGCATAGGACACCAGCTATCTATACTAAATATGTCACACAGGCAAGTGATGTACTCTAGTTCTAAAAGTATTGCTTTCCAGAGTCTTTTAAAATTCCCTGAGTGGGAAATAGCAAGTTTTAATTCAGTATCTATAGCCAGTTCTTCTTTTTTTGATAGCAGTTGCTAAACCCAAACGTATGCAGATAAACAGCTTCTTCACTCCTACAGTTTTCCCATAATAAGGATTAACAAGCTGATATCATCAGTGATATATCTTGTACTTGGCTATATTTATCAAAATCATCATGTTCCAAAATGGATTTTCTGCAGGCATTCAAATGCCTACTTGAAAAAATGAATTATCCACAGTTGTAAGTAAATTGTTAGCAGACTTGGGGAAATACAGTGAACACTACTCAGTACCTTTGGAGTCTATGGAAATAAAAACCAATAATGTAGATGAGACAGTGAACAGTTCCCTGTGCTGAACATTTCTGTAGGAGAGAAGATGAAACCTGACTATGGTTAAGAAAGCAAAGCTGTGGGGAAATTGGTATCTTAAGACAGGATTATGTTTCTTTCCACCATATTGGGCATTGTCTTCCTTTTGCTTTCAGCATCCTAATGGAATTTTTTTTAACCGTTTTGATACAGAGGAACATGTGTGGTTGGGGGTATTTTATTATTTAAGTGTATATTAAATAATGCAGTATATTTTATATAAGGAGATGAGCTCTGCTATTTTCAATAAGGAAGCTTCAGATTCTAATTGCTAAAATGGCTATAATGAAGAGAAGGAAAAAGAGTGCAAATAGTGGTTTCAAAAATAAGCTGAAATGTAGCATCCAAATTTGTATGTGATCTCTGAGTAGGTGGCATTGCACTGAAAGAAAGGCAGTGTTGGAGGGAATAAGGGCTTTGTTGGCGAGTTAGGATATAAGAATGAATCTAACATGAGAAGAATTTTGATTGAATATGTTGAGGGATAGTATGACAGATTTTAAAGTCTTGGTAACATTTCGGAAACAGCTTTGGGCTGCTTTGGATTGGCAGAGGAATATGATGCTCTCAGTTAGAAGATCCTTTGCAGAGTGACATCCCAGATGCTCCTGGTAAGTATACTTGACTCAGCTCTCCCACTGGCACAGGGTGAACAAAAACACCCTAAGCCCATGGGAATAACACTGTCACTAATGTCGTCTCTTTGGTGCAGCAGGCACATTACCTCTCCTTTCCTCTTCCCCCAGACAGAACAGTTTTGGTATATTGACCTTTGCTCTGTAGACCACAGTGAAGTCTGGCCTACCCTCTTCTTTCCTGGTAAATACACGGTAGCTCTCTGTGTATCCTGTGGTCTTTACCCAGATACTGGCACATATAACTGTGGCAAGCACTGAAATAAGTGTGTGGTTCTGCTGAGAGCTTCAGGTAGAAATGTAACAACACACTTTCCCACTCTTCCTTTTGGACCAGTTTTCCTTTCTATTATATGTTGGGTATATATACATGCATATTATCTTGGGTTTAATCTGATTTAAAAAAAAAAAAAAAGAAGATTGTACAGAGTCCTGCTGCAAAGACAAATCTATTTAAGGCTCGGTTAATAAATATGTTTAATTTATGATAATATCTCACATAGAAATCTTCCAAAAGTTCTTAGACTTTATTTAAAGCAAGCATATCTGAAATGCATCACTTAACTCTTATAGTTTTTTTGTGCTCAAAAGTATATATAAAAATACATGTTAGTATCCTTATGCATAAAAGTATCTTCAAGGTTTTGCAAGGATTTTGACCTTAAAATAAATAGGAGGGTAAATATACTTCATGCTAGTAATAGTGACTAAACTCATATAATCTCTTGCCTGTGTTAGCTGTAAAGACACAGAGACCACTTAGCTGTTAACACCAGCATGTGAGTGGTGTAAGAAGTGAGAAGTACAGAGTCAGTAAATTGGCGCTTAATTCACAGAACACTATTGCTTTCTTTGCACCTATTAATTTGCAGCCTACTGTGCTGAAGAGGCATAAAGGCTTAATTCATAGCACATCACAAACTGGCAGGAACATAAGGGTGAGAGAACTCACTTAAGGAAGCACTGTGACCCACAGTATAATTTTCCACCACATTGAAAAGAACATGAAAAGCTCTAGATTTTTAAAATTAAGTATGTGAGCAAGGTTTAAATACTTTAACAGAGAGCTCAGTTTGCTTAAAATACCACTACTTTACTATCTTTTTCAATAGATTTATAACCCTGGGTATTCAATGTGCTCCTAAAATATCCTTCTACTAGGTCTGTTGCATTATTCTAGAATATCTATACCATTAGCTTCATTTGCTCACACAAGTCTTGACATAGGATTCAGGAAAATATGTTCTAATGCTGAAACAGCTCATGACAGTGTATTCAGGTTAGAAACTTTCCTTAAAGATGTTTATGAATCATTAGATTTCTTGCTTTTACACAGTATTTATCCATTGCAGTCAAACTGAAGTGTAGATTTTTAGTAAAACAAAACATACAGATATTTTGACTTCTGGAACTTTGGATTAAATTTCCCTCCTCCCTCTCCTTTTGCCATACAGCCCTACCAGGGATTCTAGGTTTGTGTGCAATAATAACAGTAGTTCTGAAAAGACACATCTACTCACTGATTTAAAAAACCAAAGCAAAATAAAAAAAACCAAAACCCCACAAAAAACACAAAACCACAAACAAAACAAAAAACCAAACAACAACAACAAAAAAAACCAAAAAGAAAAAAACCCAAACCAACAACAAAAAAACCCATAAAGCAAACAAAACCCCAAACCTAATGGAATTCAAACTGGAGTTGTCCAATCCATATATCTTTTGAAGTCTGTGTTACTGTGTGAGAGGGGAAAAGTTTAATGGAGAAAATCTTGTTGTTAATATGTGTCTGCATATAAATATGAAGTCTCAAACTTGAAGAAGTAATACAGTTCAGTTCATCTGGTCAAATCACAATTAACAGAGATAAAAATATTGGGACTACTAGATCAGTCTAGAAAACAAAAAGACAGTTATTCCCTGGACTTTACGCCAGATTCTAGTTTTGACACTGGTACCAAGTTTAGGAGTCATGTCAGACAGGAAATCAATCACAGTGTAAAGCTACACTGGCATGGATAGTGGCCTCTTTTCCAATTAGTATCGGTGAGGATGAAAGATGGCAATTTATCAAACTGCTCCTCTTAAGCACTGTGGTTTTCTATCTTAAATTTAAAATATATTAGAATTTTAATATTAGCTATTGCCATTTTCTTAAAGATATAGGGTGTTTTAATACATCCTGGTTTTTTTGACATATGTTTTCAAACACCCAAGTATTTGAAAAGTTGTTAGGAATTAGCATAAATGAATGTGTTCTTACTTTCCAGCATATAAAATGATCTCAGCAATTAATTATCACATTTTAAGAGAAGAATAGGATTTTAGAATGTAAAAGTCAAGTAGGTCTGTTTTATTTTTTTCTGGATGTACTGAAAGCTGCTAAAACATGGTGCATGACAACTAAAATATTTGTTAGTAGTTTGGGTTTTATTTCCAACAAGATATTCCAAAGTAGACATACTCCTCCAGAAAACTCTTCTGAATTTCGACTGGAAGCTTTTTAGGCCAACTACCCATTAGTTTGTTGCATGTTTTTTCCTGCTGAGACCAGTGCTGTGATCTACAGCAGCTCAGAGTAAACTTGTCAATGAACTGTTCTTACAGTTAATAAATACCCTGGCCACTGGTATCTCTGTTTAGTTAGCACACAGAATACATCGATTATTTCTTTGACTCCAAAAGAATGTTAAATTGAATTTAAATAACATGTTTATTGATGGCTACTCTTTTTTTAATGCCTGCACAGTAGGCTAGTGATTGGACTTAATGGGTTTTCTGCAGAGGTCTGCATTTAGAAAATACTGTGCTGTTCTGTATCTCTGACGTTTTAAAGTGGTAGTTAGAGCACAGAAAGTTCAGATATGATGTGTAGTGGTGACTGAGATATTGTTTTTGTTTATCCAATCGCCCAGGTGGGCGAGGGAGAAGACAATCAGCAAGGAAGGCAATTTGCTGTGAATAAAAAGAAAACACAAGGATTTTGCTAGTTTAGCCAAGCTTGCAGCAGCACCACAATGAAGACTGAGAATTTCAAATGTAAACCATCTAAAGAAAAATGGAAGTACTAACCTGTCGCAGGAAGGGGTCCGGCGCTGATATCCAGCTCCGGTATGTCTACGACCTTTCTAGAGAGCGTCCCGCAGAGAACAGCTCTTCCAGGGGCACTTGGCAAGCCTTCCTAGGCAACGAGTGATTTCAATAGGTGTAGCAGTGTTTCAGCTCCAAGTGATTCCACTCTTTTGTGAAATCACCCCAGGTAGACTCAGGGAAGAGAGATGAGAGCCTTCATATGGCTGTTCCACAGAGGTAGCTTTATTGTCCAAGCACCCTGCAAAGGGCGAACCCAGAAACAAAAACCCCCTCATGCCAGAGGTCGAGGCATGGGTTTATATGGTGAAAAACGGGGTGGGGCAGAAACCAATTAGCCAACGGGGTACAGGCTATTACCATGAAGAAACAAGGTGTGTTGGGAACTCGCCATAACCCCTAGGAGAGTTGGTATCTCTGGCTATCGCCAAGGGAGTGCAGAAGCTGTAGCCTTGAAGGCTCACAGCCTTCCACACTAATCATTACTTATTATACATTGGATGCTGATGGGCATGTTAACTGAGAAACTGTTCAGTATTCTGATAAGATTGGCAAATTATTCCATCCCACTTTTAATGAAGCAAGTAGCAGGGGCAGAAAAAAAAGCAAGTTTTCCTCACCAGAACTCATATTAGAAAAATTTTATTTCTTTAGAATTATATGATCCCTAATACTAAAATATTTTAATTCGAAACAATACAGTAAAATATTATGTGAAAATCTGAGTAATACAGTGGAATTATTTAACTTTAAATTTGTGCAAAATCCCATGTAGAGGTACATGATCACCTGCATTTGGAGGAGATTGATCATATAATTTTACTTTATATTCAGAGCTTTTGTAAATAAGGTATTTAAAGAAAGGCTCCATTTCAGGTATTGTTCTATATCAAGACAAAAGCCACACTTTTTTTTGAACATATCCGTTTTTGCACCCTTGTTTTGAAATGAGAATGACAGGATCAAATCCCCCAAAAAACAATGTAGGAGGTAGCATGTAAATTAATTCAAGTAACTTCAAGTGAGGTTTATAAACTGTCTATTTAGTGACATTGCCACAATAATCTACAGTTGTCTTTTTTAGCTGACTGAAGTGAGAGCAGTGTGGTTTAAAATGCATGCCAGAACAGAAGCAGGGTATATTCTAGCTGAGCATATATGCAGACTTATTGGACTGTCATTTGTCATCTTTCTGTGTACATAAAAATATCATTAATATTACAAAGTTAAGCACTCAAGAATAAAAAATGCCATCTTTAGTTTGAGCCACTTGTACATAATAGTTGACATAGCTTTTTAATTATGCCATCAAATGCTCTTATTTCTAACTATGCTCGGAGACTGAATTACTGTTGTGCATTTAAAGAGACTCAGGTCAGTAGAACTGCTGCTACATATGTTGAGATGCGTTGTGTTCATTATAGGGGATATTAAAGGAAAAGAAAGGAATGTCTCATGATTAAAACAAATTTAATTTTCCTTTAAAATCTTATATATGCTTTGTTCCTAGAGTTGCTATGTCATGATATCTATCACCTTCAGACAAGGTTTGTGCAAGGTTTTACCAGTATTGTGGTCCTCATTTCTGATATAATTGGGTTCAACTCCTTCAGCTCTTCTGTCAGCTGCAACTACTTTGGTTGAACCATGATTATTTAAAGAAGGTCTTACAAAATTATACTAGAAAGAAAAAGGAAGGAAGAGTAAAGAACTTTACCTGTAGATCATGGGCAACCCATTTATGAAGAGACTGACTCCCAAATAAGGCCTTATGGATTCTAATATTCATATGCAGTGAATTTCATTTCAAATCAATATCATGATTTAGCTCAATAATAGGCTGAAAAATTGAAAACTGATGCCAAGAATCAACTGATATGAAAAATGCTCTTCCTCACAACCTCAGCAGTAATAGCAGATTAAGATGCTCGAGCCCTGTTACCTGGTTCTCGGGACAGTACTGCAAAGAACAGGCCTTTTTTTGACAGTATTAAAGAGGTGTACATAAACCAATATTAGACCAAAATTAGATCTCTGCAGACAGACTTTCACAGGTTTAAAAGAATGTCTGAATATCTAATTAAAAAAGAATTAAGGATGATTCAAACATGGATGCTTGTCTCATCTGAAAGCAGTTTCACAGGTGAAGGTTTACGGCATCTAAATACACCCAGGCAGAGAAAACACCATATCATACCTAGCTAAACAGACCAAGGAAACTATGGCTAAGATAAAGAACTAGAATCTGTTTCCACAGTTGAAAGAAGCAACAGCTTTGTTGTTTTAGCAAATTTTAGAGTTGACATTGAATTTTCCATCTCCTGATTTCTTCAAATTGAGATTAATTTGTGCTGTAATGAGGTGTAAATTATTATGTACAGCCCAGGGGTAACAATAGGATTTCTAGTTTTAAGATATGGAACCTAGATCTAAAGGCTGACTAAACAAGGAGACATTCTAGCAGTACTTTTTCTATCTTCATTGTTGTGAAAAAAATCCTTCGAAGTAGCAGACCTTATATTTAGCATTGAAGATGTGAGGTTCCAGAATTTGGCACTATTTACAAGGAGAATTTCTAAAGATGAGGGTTTCAACTCTTCAGCAGAGGGCAACTACCAAGAGAAATCTTGATTTCTTAGAAACTGATGTACAGGTTTTCATAATAAGTATTTAGAATTAGCACGGTGCCCCCTGGGAAGAAATATGGTAATAAAAAAAAAAAGGGTAATGTATTTGCTTCAGCTGCTGTGTTTGAAATCAATCCACTGCAGTCCCATTGGGCTGGATGAAGCTCTTAAAAATGTTAATTTTTCTGTGTACAGTAAGTACCAGTAAAGCCCTGCAAATCTACATAGATTTGAGAGCTGAATTAATAAGTTTTGTTTATATTTGGGATTTATCCACATTTTAAATGGTTCTATACTGGGAGAATCTCAAGTCATTGTCAAATTTTAGACACTACTGATGGGTTTACAACAAAAGAGAATCTATCCGTTAAAAAAAAAAAGGTTTCTCAGAATAAGAAAGATTACATGTTTGATATGAAAATGTTAAAAAGAGTTTGCAGATCCTGTTTGCTCCAAATATGGATATTCTTGCAGAAAATTTTACCTCTCAGGAATTATAACACTTTCCTGTTTGTTCAAAGTATATAGAAGAAGAGTATTTTTTTGTTATCATAATCTGATACATTCAGGCAACAGATAAATTCATATTTAGGAACAAGACATTTCCATTCTAGTAATAAACTGTGACCTGTGTAAATGAAACCGTAAAAAATCTCCACCTGAAGAAGTGCATATTTTTTTCAGAAAAATACTACATAACCCCTGATTTTGTGTTTTCCGGTCCTTCAGACTCTTTCGTAATCTGTTAATTATCCTTATTGTTAAAAGAAAGCATCTTATTTCCAAGCTTGCACCTGGCTAGTTTCATGTTCCAGCCACAAAGTTCTGTCTTTGTCTACAAGACTGAAAAACAGTTACCAGATTCCAGTTCCCAGTAAGTGCTCACAACTTCCTCTTTGATAATATAAAGGAATCAATTTTTTTTCTAGTTTTTCAGAAAATTATATCTAATTTTTTAATTATTCTTGATTTCTTTTAAAAACCTCTGAAAATATTCTCGGCTGCAAACTGAAATTGTGAAATGAAAAGGAACATTACAATAGCAGACATTTGTTTGTTATTTCCCTGCCACCCTCAGTTTTAAGCAGGTTACCTATTGGTCCCCATGTCAGTGTTTGGTTTTGTTTGAGTTTTTTGTGGTGCCCTGGGGAATAGCTCAAGAATTTTGCTTGGATGGAAACCAACTGATGTAAAATAGACAAGAAGCATAGAGATGATATGAGTTTGTGTTTTCTGTGAGTTACAACTGGCTAATCTTACCTCCTGCCAACCCAGAGTGTCACAACATTTCTTGTGACCAGACTGTCAGGAATTCTAGCAAAAGCAGTAGAAGAGCTGTGCCCAATGCATCATATGACAACTTATCCCCTTCAAGACAGGTAGCAGAGGGCTCCGGTTAAATGAAGCAAAGGAACTCCCTACCTTGGGATGCCTTTTTGTAGAAAACCCTTTCTGATAGGTTCCTTCATGAGAATCAAGAACAAATGTCTCTTTTTCCATTTCTGGGATGGTTTGTTATATATCTTGGACTCTCATCCCATGCACCTTAGCATTTACCACTATAAAGCTAGTTCAGCTGCCCTTTAGGATATTTAAAGGTAGGATGAAGAAATGAGGGTAAATAGATTGAGAGCAGATCCTTGCAGAATCTGCTCAGAAAACCAAAGGTCCTTTTCCAGAATATGAATTTGTATCAAATAGAAAGGTAAAAACATACACAATAGCATAGAGTTGCCTATTCTCAGTGTTGAACAAAGGCAGTCTGTCCTCAATGAGCTTTTCCTGAGACACTAGAGATCTACTGGGAATTTGTCGTATTTTGTGGCTGAGAGGCTGTCAGAGGGTTAGAGGGCAGTTTTGGGGAATGCAGCCAAAGAGCAGCACCATGCCACTCACTGCATGTAGTCTCAAATTTGTTTACACAGCAAACATGTCAGGTTGGGTACATATTGGGAGGAGCTGTCAACTTCCTCGAGGGCAGGGAGGCTCTGCAGAGAGACCTGGCTTGGCTTCCCTCTGTTCCACCTCATGCTTGGTTTTCTACACCTTGTATTTAATGTCTGTGTATATTCCCCCTGAGGGTCTTTTGGTTTAACGTTTTACAGTTTTCTGCATTAAATCACTGGCATGAGCTGCTGATGACCTCAGTCCCTGACCAATTTCTGAACAACCAAACCTGACTGACCTTCCACATGTGGCTTGAATATAGACAGTAAAGTTAATTTCTGTCAGCACTTGCTTTGGAAACACTCAGCTGTGCAGCAATAACACAGTTATTCCTTGCTTATGACAAGTGGCTGACAGTCTTGTGTGTAGCAGGGAGTTGTTTCCTCATTAAGGTCAGGTGCTCACAGAGATTGTCACGTTCAAAGCATTTCGGTTTCATGCTGACACTCAGATCAATACGGACAGGTATGGCTCATCTGCGAAGAGCATGTGTCCTCCTTTACACTGAACATACCGGGAGGTGCCAGGAACTGCATTGGTGTTCATATGTGACTCAGTTTCAGAATGCTTAGTCTGACAAAAACCAGTCATGTAAGATATACAATACTGCATTTTAGGCCCACAGCTGAGAAATTATTTTGAATTTTTTAATTGCTGATTTTGGTGCTTTAACATGGTGAAAGCTGGGTTGGTTTGTATTTAATAGATATGATCCATGTAGATTTACCTAGCCTATGTTGTAAAGAAGAATAAACTTTGAAAATATAGTGTGACTATTATTTTTTTAGCAATACAGTAAGAATCACTGTATTTTCTTTTATTTAAAAAAATCGAAACTCCAATTTGATGTAGCTTCATATAAAGAATGAAGCCAATAGTTTTACCAGTTGGAGGGCAATGTTTTTGTGAAGTTTGTAGGAGTTACTAAACCTGATTTATTGGATGAGCTGTACAAGATCCAAAACCTTCAAAAGGTGTGGAGAAAGTAAATTTTGAAAAACAGGACATGAAATGTTAATGAACAAATAATCATTTTTATTCTCAGCATGTTAGTAGAAATAGAGTACATCTGTCCCACCCAGCAGCTGCATCATTTTGAAGCTCTTGAGAGGGCTTGTGGAGGTGAGGAGAATATAAATCACAAATTGAACAGCAAAAAAGCAGGCAAAGAAACAGAAATACTGTCAGTAAGTATCTAAAATACATCAGTAAGGAAAGAATATGGGAGGTTTTTATTCCAATATTTAAAAAATTATAGAAACTGAAAATCTGAACAGTTTTAAAAATTAGTTGTTTTAATTTTTAATGTAATACTATGACAAAAGATTAATACAGAGAACATATATTGTTTTCAGAGCCAAAACAAAATTGCTAGTGTTTTGTCTTAGAGATATTTCCAGTAAAAGTAGGGAGAAATTAAACATTTATTTGTTCAAAGAAGTTGAAGATAATTTTTGTAAATCAAATGTACCATCTGTATTTATTTGGTTTTAATATTCCTAATTATTATTTTCCTAATTAACCAGTCACATTTAAAAGACTTGCCTCCATGAAGCTATCATGCTGGAAAACATCCCATTTCAACTTTAATTTAGAACTAAATGCTCTCATTCACTGATACAAACTAGTATTTATTTTCTTGAAAGTATTCCCTTAGCAGTACTCTTTCAAATGACTTTTTACAAACAACACAGTTCCCCATTCAGTATCTAATCATTGTATCTAATAATTAGCCATAGCTACACTACAGTAAAATAGTGCTTGGTATGCTTGTTTTATTTTAACTGTTGATGACTTCTTTGAAGATCTCACCAACTCGCTTGTTTGGTTGGGTTTTTTAAATTACATTTAGTTAGGATATATTTCTGCGAGAACATTTTTTTTATCAGCTAAAATATGGAACTTCAGTGATTTTATATTCAAATCTTATATGTTTTATAAAAGAATTATATAAAATGTATATGACTTATAAGACTTCAATTGCAGACTCATTTAATTTCAACCTTTTTTTCCTAAAGTTGATTTTTTTGTATACTTTATAACTTGAAACAAGTAACAAATGAATCCTGTTTTCTGACTAGTATGCTTCAGCCATGAGTCAAAGGACTTTAAAATGAAAGCATTGTAAAGAGTTCAGTTTCCATAAAACTCAATTGTCACTGTTTGTCACTGTTTTGTCACTTTATTGTCACTGTTTTTACTTTTTGCTGGTTGACACAATTTACCAAAAAGATACCCAACTGGCCCAATCATATCTTATTTTTCCACTGTATAACATCTTTACAGGTAGTAGTTCACATTATGATAGTAGCGTAGCCCAGCTGAGTGGCTGTCTGCCTTTTTTTTTTTTTTTTAAATATTAAGTAGGCAAATATATAGCATTTAGTGGATCTGCCTTTTCAGGTTCCTAGTGTGTGTATGATGAAAATGTCTCAACCACTGAAACATTAATCTAATAACAGAACTTTATATCTTCAATAATTCTGATTTTTAAAATTTTTTTCTCGTT
Source organism: Ptilonorhynchus violaceus (assembly GCA_013397565.1). Taxonomy (NCBI): domain Eukaryota; kingdom Metazoa; phylum Chordata; class Aves; order Passeriformes; family Ptilonorhynchidae; genus Ptilonorhynchus; species Ptilonorhynchus violaceus. Next base: position 555,396 of record VZRJ01001317.1, on the reverse strand, counting down.
TTGTTTGTATTTTAATAATGCAGAATAAATGTGACTTTAGATCATGAGATTGCAACACTAACATTGCTAATTTCAAATTTTATTGTTCCGTAAATCTGAATCAGTCATTTGAACCTTGGCTTAAGCAAGCCAAAGGGGAAGTCAGTGGCAGTAGTAAGTGCAACTAATGTTGACAAGGTGAAGTTCACTGCAAAAGGCAGTCTGCGTGCTTTCCATTGTCTAAAATACGGAGAAAAAACAATCCTTTGACATTTAGATTTTAAGTGCCTCGATTTCATATCTTCCTAATGAGATTTTGTATTTATGTAAAAAATGCCAAATTCTGTCCTGCATCACAGAGAAAACTGTAGAGACAGTAAAGATGCTTATGCAAGAGTCCTTGTATTTACATATTGCCAGCAAAGGGATAGCAAATACAGGGAGATTATTAGTAAACTTTGTTTAGAAACATAGTAAACTATGTTTCTAAATTCTTTGAATCACCAGCAGTTTTTTAAGATAAAATTTAACTTACAAGGAAAGCAGTGACATTACATATTTATCAAATTTTAGTCATCTTTCATTAGGAAAAAATATTGTCAATATTACATGTGTTTAAGTTATCACCAAACAAAGTACACACTCACTAATTTTGAAATACAAGATATATTTAAGCATATAAAACATAGAACCATTTCTAGAAGAAATTTTAGGCTACTTGTATCTTCTCTCTGAATTCTTGAAATGAAAGCAGCTTGATATGGAATATTTTTTTGGGCTTTAAAGTAAATACTAGTATAAGGAGATTGCATATAAATTCTTACATATTAAATGTTAAAAAAGAAAAAAACCAAAATCCAGTTCTACAATTTCTTCTAAATTATAGTCTTTTTTATTATTATTTGGTTATACAGAGTGTTCAGCAGAATACATTTTTATGCTTTTGAAAATGTCAGAAAGTATCACAGATGCACAACAAAGATGCTTGTCTGAAACTTAAGTATATCAAATTCCTCATAATTTTCTCTCTCTTTATGAGTACCTCATTTTTCGGAGCTGTAGAATGACTTGATTCAATAGTTTTATCAAGTGGTAGTATTTACTCTCCACTTCTTTTCAAACTGCTACTTCTGTTTAAGTGTGATCTGACAACAGACCAGGTAGCTAAAGGAATTGCAAATGCATGTGTTTCTGCTCTGAAATCCTGGGTTATGTTCAGATGTAATTGCTGACAGATTTTTACTGAACTGCTGGGAAAAAAAAAAAAAACCACCCAAAATTCATCTAAATCACAGTTTTATTTCCTTTTCAGCAATGATAAATATTGTTAATTGGAGAATAATCTAGCCAAACAGAACCTTAATCTGGCCAAACAGAGGCTTTACAGTGTCGTAAAAACCCAAAGCCATATTTCATCCTCTTCTTTTCAGGGATTACAGATTAGTGATTTCTGAGCTGTATTGATTGTCAGCTGCATACATCTAATTTGATGACTCTACACCAGCACGTTCGGTGTGGCTAAGGCTGGCAAAGGTTAGGGCCCAGAGCACTCTTGAATATCCTACAAATGATTTCTGCAGCACCTGCAGTTCCATTCTACAATGGGAAATGTGATCTCTGTGACACTTTTCTGCCTTTTATCCTGTGGTGCCTATAGTATTCTCGAATGAAAAAGAGCTGAACCCGTGTAAACTATACACTATATATAAAGATGCACAAATAGAAACATTTTCAAAATGTATGACAGAGGGAATATATCTGCATATCTGAAAGACCTGTGTCTATTAAACTTAGAAACTCTGTGTTGCTTGGAATAAACAAAGAACTCAGAAATAAAAAAAAAAAAAGTATATGGGAGGGCATGGAGCACATGAATATGGAATTCTGTGTAGGAATATACTTTGATGTTTTTCTAGAGTTTTATATCAGTGGCAGTATATTTGAACCAAACTGACGAAAAAAACAATTTCCTTACAACTTTGCATGGGACAGGTTTCTTGGATGCTACCACTATCTGTTGTTGCTTTGGTTTTTGGTTTTGCTTGGGTTTTATAGTTGTGATTGAAATACTCTTATCTAGATGTTCATTGGTGTTCCTGATGCTGTTCTAATTTACAAAATACTAACATTAGTGACTTCTGGTGAATAAATACAGAAGGTTCTCAATAGGAGGTAATATCTTTTATTAGGCTAACTGCTAGTATTAGATCAAATGTACAGACTTGTGGGTAATAATTCAGATTGAACACTAAACATCATAGATCCACCTTCCCAAGTAGCCTGCCTGCCCATAGGAAGCAGTGAATTATTTCCTTGTTTTGCTTTGCCCGTGTGCGTGGCTTTTGCTTTCCCCATTAAACTGTCTTTATTTCAACCCAGGAGTTTTCTGTTTTACGCTTCCCGTTCTCTCCCCAATCCTGCTGGTGAGGGAGTGAGCAAGTGGCTGCATGAGGCTTGTTTGCTGGCTGGGGTTAAACCACAACACTCCTGAATCTGTGATGTTTAGTGTTCAATCTGAATTATTAATTTCAGATTCCAGACTTGGCTTTAGAAAGTGTCTTGTGGGTCTTCCATGAGAAACTTGCCTGTAGCGTATTTTTGTTGATTGAAAAGGAAAAGGAAAATATTCTGCCATTGCTGACTGGAGTTTTCTTTGCACATCAGTTATCTACATGTTGATTCCTTCCAACCTGATATGCTATGATGCTGTATTTCATATGGCTGAATAGCACATGAGTACAGCTACTCCAGTTCTTATGGACTACTTTATTCTCAAGGATAGTGGAGGAACAGGAGATAGAATGTCTGGGAAGTAAGATTTAAAAGAAAATCATCAGTATCCATTATGAATAAGATTATTACTTAAATGGCTATAACTACACATTCTAAGGCCAGTAAACCCTAATTAAATGCTTATTTTATTACTAGCCAGTTAAAAACAAAGAAAAACTAAAACCCACCCACTACAGCTCCCAATGCATTATGATAGGTGATATCTTGGAGGCTTTCCCAAGAAAGAATTCTTGCATACTTCTAGTCAGGGAATGAAATACAAAAACTTGTCACATAAAGCAACAGGAATGGAAGGGAGTAGATTTTGCCTGGAAGTTTCATGGTGTCTGCTGTAGGACCAGGACATTTCCATTAGTAAGGGAGGTAGACTCAAGCCAATCTGAGACTTGTCCTTGAGGCAGAAAAAGTCAACGTACAAATCAGTCTTGTCCACTGACTTCGCCTTGACTGTATATGGACCAGTAAAATAAGGGTTGTCCAAAATGGAAGTTGGATGTATGTTTAGAACTCTTGTATGTACTTGCCAAATAATGCTTAAAAAAAATCAAAACTAGAACTTTGCAAAGTTGATAAAAAAGCAAGTGTTTAGTGATGGCATATCTGGTACTTTGGTTCACTAACTTGTATATCTTGATTATAGTCCATAATTTGCAACAATTACAGCAAGTGTTTATGAGAAAAATAACCAAAATAAGCAAATAGCAGTTAGTCGTATGTTAAGTTGAACTTGTTACTAAGAATACATAGAATAGTTTCTTACAAATATTCTCACTAATTTGATCAAAGAAGCAAATTCCATTAGGCTTTTCTTGTGCCTTCACGTAGAATTTACTTTGTAGGATTCTTTCTCTATTTGGAAAAAAATGCTCAACCAAGTACCTCATACAGTGCTATCAATAAAAATTATTTATGTAAATCATGAATTTTTTTGTGCATTTTGTCAGCATTTCGAGTCCTCCAATGTGAATCAATGTTTCTTAAATCCCACTGGTTTCTTTTCCAAATAAGGCAGAAACAAATTCAAAATCAAATAGAAATTCAGGTGTGAAATAAAAATGCAGAGCTGCTCCTCAAAGCAAACTTTCTACTTTTATTCTGTGATGAAATAAAACATAGTTTTCTGCATATTTTGTTTTGATTTTGTGAAATAATGATATGAAGTGAAGTCTTTTTGGTATGATTTTGTCTTTTAACTAACAGTAGCTGTAAATGCAGACACCGGGGTATTTGTCTTTGAAGATTCATTATTAAAACCACAAAGATATTTCTAGTACAAAGATCTGTACCTATGCACCCACCTGACTGTCTATCTATATTGTTTTAATGTGTAGTATTCATAAATAAAATGATAAATAATTTATCTCCATCTGTGCAGCTGAATTTTACCACTGTATTACTCTGTAACTGTCAACTCTGTAAGATTATGTGCATGCTGTAGAAGCTACCCGAGCGAAATTTAACACAACTTTCTAGGTCTTAAAAAATAAAATGCCTAGTCAGACAATATTTTAAACAAGTACTCAGTAGTGCTTAATTGCATCATCTGTCCGGAAAGATATTTGAAGACCGTATTACAGAATGAGGCTTCACTAAATGCACTTTCACTTACATGTGTCTTTAATTAAGGAAAGAGCATGCAAGTCAATGACTTTGATTTCCTCACAAATTACAAATTTTGCACCCCCGGCCTCTTCTGGTACTACTAACTCAATTTTTTCATAGATTGAGAGACTTTTAGCTATTTTCTTAATATTTGAGTTGAAATAGGTACCATGGGGGAAACAAATTGTTTTAATCTTAATTGCTGCAAAAAAGCACATTTGTTTGTTTATATTAAATTGGGCAGGTTTAAAACACAAGAAAAGTCAGTAAGCAAGCCTCAAAACTTTCTCATTTTCTTTTAGAAAAGTAAAAAGCTTATTGAATGATTCTCCATACTCAGTGCAAGTGCACAGTGAATGATAATACAAGTGGACTAATTTCATCAAAGAACTTACATATACACTTAAATAAGATTCTGTGTCATCCTATTTGATTTACATGGAGTTTTTATATAATCTGGCATATACCTAAATATCATAGCAAACACTACTGTGAGGTAAAAATATGTAGCTGCACAGTAACTGATTCTGTTTGCTGTGTCCCTGAAAAACTAAAGCAGATGCTTTTGCTATTCAGAGGAGACACGACACCATTTACCTTTTTTTTTTTTTTTGTAGAATCTTGCAGCAAGCAGGAAGCAATTTACTAATCTACTCTATTCAGAAACTACACAAGTAAACTCAAGAAGTGTGGTTTTGCTAAGTGCAAATGTGTACTAACTACACTCATGGCTCTTCAGGAGATACTTTATAGGCACTATTTCATCTAAACATGTATTGTGATTTTAACACAAGAAACATGTCAGCTTGAGAAGTTACACTGAATGTAGTTACAGTAGCTTATAGGCTTTGACTTGTTTTCTGCAGTCTTTCGTTTGTATAATTCATATATATGGCATTTGAAATCCATGTTTTTTAACATTTATACTAAAATCATACTGCTTTTTTTCCCTAGCAGCAGTATTATTTTTTCCTGTGCTTCAAAGTACTGCAAAAGTGAAAACAGTATAATTCACAAAGCACTGTGAAGGAAATTCAGGAATAAGAACAATTTTACAAAAAATCAGAAGGGAAGAAAAGGAAAAATTGAGTCCAATTGGTTTCACTAGTGAAACAAACTCCAAAATTTCCTCCTCCTTTCTCTCTACTTCTACATCATTAGAAGTGTTTTCGTCTTTACTCTGCTTCCAGGAGCAAGACATAGGTTATGAATGAGATTTTCTTCACTGATGGCTTCACATGGGCTTTGGATCAACCATCAATATGTCTGTTTGAGTTACGCATGATTGTAACAATTGATTTCTACTGCTGTTTTTGACCTTGTAGTATTCTAACAATAAGCTCCCAGGAAAAAACGGTTACTGGGGAGCTTTTGGATCTGTCTGATAAGTGAACAGGGACTTTAAGAGTGACACATCAGGCAAGGGCATTCATTTTTAAGCAGTTCCTCTCATGTTCAAAATTTTACCTGGTGTTTCCCCCAGACTGTCTTGTGAGCATCTCCAGTGGAGTCCCACTGTGATTATTAGGGATCTGAAGCACACAATATATGAGGTGATGGTGAAAGAACTGGCTTTCTTCAAGCCAGAAGAGAAGGTTTGAGGAGTTAGGAAACTTACTTTTGCCTTCAGCCTAAGGTGAAGGTAGTAGATGGGACAAAACACAGACAGACTCTTTGAGAAGTACATAGTGATAAGATGAGAAAGGAAATTCCAATTAGAGATAAAGAAAAAAATTCTGATGGGAACAGGTTGTCCAGAAAGGTGGAGCAACCTCCATCCTTTGCTGAACAATGCCCATGGCATCACTACACAATCAGATCTACTTTGAAGTTGGACTAAATGGTTTCCAGGTTTTCTGTCCAATGTAAATTGTCTTATGTTGCTAAATTTTCTTCCAGTTAAAATGAGAAATAGCATTTTAATTTTGTTCCCATGGATTTTGGTTTCATATTCCGTTTAACTGCAAATGCCACCAGTATTTGTATTTTCTAAGCATATTATTTTACCATGAGCTTATCATCATTCTGTGAGCTTCTATGAAGTTCACAGTCTGTGCCTTTCCTATTCCTCCACTTGCCATTGATCCTAGGGTAAGGGAGCAGTGAGCAGCAGTGCTCCTTACAGATGTGGTTGTTCGAGGCCCTATATAAAACAGACAGAGTGCCAGAAAAATCTCATGTTCTTTATGTGGGAAAAAAAGGAATTGTAGAGTAGATGGTGTGTATAAAATGTAGTACCATTGGGGACCATGTGACCTGCAGGGATGTTGCAGTGATACAATGAACCTGTTTGTTTTTAAAATTATTTTTACTGTGGTTTATTATTACATGAAAATCACTGAGAAGTTTACTTTTTCTTCTCTCTTATCAATCACGTTTCTGTAAGCCTTTCTAACAAGGTTTTAAAACCACAAGCATACAATTGATCTGTCTCTTAGAATTAATATAATGTATCAAGTTAGACCTTTTTAAAACACAAGGAAGTGTCTTTTAATGCTATAGAGAATAATTAGTAAATTCTTTGTGCTTATAATTTACACATCTGACTGAATATAAATGTAAGTACTATAAATTAATCCTTTTTGTGTTCCTGGTAGCTTATGAATTTTATTTCTACTGCCTCATTTACACACATCAGCTGCATAATTGACAGTGATAATTGTGGTGGAATTTATGCAGACACGAGATTTTCTCTGGAGCCTTGAAGTCAATGTTTATAGTTTTTATACAACCTTTGAAATGCATGAGGGTAATGTGATTTTATGCTTTTGTCTTAGCAAGTGCTAGAGGAGCACTGAGTTGTAGTACTACAGCCAGCAGATTATTTTGAGATGTTTTGAACAGCTGCTTTCAAAAAAACCTTGCAATGATAGCATAGTCCTTCATCTTTTTGACTGTGTAAGTAAGAAGTGCAAATGGAAATGTGTCCTTCGATTACAGCTGTCAAAAATGTGCTTTGCTTTTACTAAAGCATCCAGAAATAGAACTTTTGGCAGCTGTGTGTTTCCAGATACACGTTCAGTATAATGTTTAGTATAATGTTTGTTCTTCTTCTGTCATATTTCCCATGCCATGTTCTGATCCTTGAGTGTTTGGATTTGTTTGTGCTGCTTGTTTCTCTAAACTGCAACTACTTGAAAGAAAACATTCATGTGTTATCAGAGAAGACTGTTTTCTTAAATGTCTCTCTATTGTTAGAAAGTATTTGCAGTATTCTTACTTACAGAACTCCCATACGTGTGGCAAAATAAAAAATTGAGTAAAGTTCAGGCTGACAGGTTTTGCTAGGCCTAGATGTTGCAGTTTGTTGCTGCGAGGGGCTGTCTAAAGGTAATGCCACCAGAGTTTGCAAGAGTTGCAAGGGATGGAGTTCAGTGAATATTTTATCAAGCTTTTATGCATCCTAACTGAAACTGTAATTAGTACGTTTTGGTATAACAAACCCACTGTCTTCTACCTCCTGCGGTTTATTGGCCTCAAGCTTTGTTCAAACATAGGCAATTTTTTTCTTCTTCTTTTTTTTTCCTTCTTTCTTCTTTCTTTTTTCTTTTTTTTTCTATTAAGTGCAAGTAATTTCAACTGTACAGTAAATGCATCAAGTATCACAGAAGAAAATAAATCAAATCAAATAAAATACCATAAATAAAGCCCCATGGCTTTTTTTTACATACTTGTAATACTGGAAAGGATCACCTAAGCCATTGAGTTCAGTTTCTTGCAGGCTCACTAATCACTTCAACCCCACTTGAATTTACAACAGCTCAGAAATTGAAGGACTAATATCAAACGTGTATTTTTCATTTCAAGCAATTCTATGAAATCCTCTTTGTTTTCAGTGATTTTGTGTCCATTTCCATAAATAGGTTTCTGTTTGATTTAAGATGAAGATGTTCTCAAGATGATTCATCACTACAGATATGTTATCTGTGTGTAATAGTGCACAAATCCCCCCAAATATTATATGCATGTTTTAACTTTAGTGCAGCACCATTCAGGTTGTCACAATCCCACCTCTTCGTAATATGTTTCTTGGTAGTTTTTCTTCTGTGAGTAAGTCATCATTTACACTGCTATGGTATCTGACTCCCAAGTAAACATTAGTACACATTTTCACAGAACTGTTGGAAAGCAGAAAAATATAACCATCCTATTTTATAAAAATAAAGACAAATAGATGGAAGAATGGAAATAGTGAAGATCACACAGAAGCCTCTGTCAAACAAGAGCAAATTTTATAAGCCCTAATAGACATCCTAGTTTATCCTTAAGGTCTGTCTGTAATGTAATTAATTGTAGAAGCAATGCTGCAAACCTCAGGCCCAAGAAGCCTTCCACTGCCTTGCATACCAACCTATGTGGCCAGCATTCCATGTGGCTCAGTGGAGAAACATGGATACCTCAGGGGTGAGTATGAATGCACAGGGCTTGCCACAGGAATGGATTTTGAGTGGCTGATCAGCCTACCTCATATTATTTTTAATGTCAGACAAATATTAAGATATAACTATAAAAGTAATTTTTCTGCAACTCAAATATTCTTCAAAAAAGATACTGAATTTTAGAGACATAAATAGAGTGAAAAAGAAAGAACATGTTTAAAGAGACTTCCCTGTATGTTCAAAATTGTCTCTGTTTCAAGAAGGTAGTAAACTTTCAGGAGTTTACTCAGCTTATATGCTAGCATTCATTTTGAGGGCATTTTGCTTATCCTAGTGTATCATTTTCATTCTACAGGATCTTGATTTGGAGTCAAGCTTTTCTTTGTGTAACCATTTTGTCCCTGGGTGTTCCATTCAGATTTAAATTTCAATTCAGAAATTTACTGTTTACTGCTAATATTGAACACTATCTCCAAAGAATTAATGACTGTCATAACCTTTCTTTAGAAATCCTAATATTCTTCTGGCATGGATATACCTCATTTTCTTTTGGCTATCTAGTCCAAAAAGCAGAATAAATGACATGAGTTTAATCTATATAAAGTATTTTATATAAAGTATTTTTCTGTTGAATATGAAATATCTGGGATAATTGCATGGCAGATTTCAAGCCTTAGTAAATAAACTCTTTAGAAATGTAAAGTTCTCTTTCAAATCAAGATGCACTGACAATTTTAGATAGAACTTGAGAAAAGCTGTAATGGTATAAAAGGTATAATGGTTTGTTACTAACTCTTAATAGAAACTAGATAGAAGAATAAGCAATTCTGTAGTGAGTAGGTTGTTTGAACGATCTTTAAGACTATTTTGGAGAGAATAATGAACCCTGAGCCTATCCCTATGTGTAGTATGCATGCCTATCCTTGACTCGAAATTAAAGACTAGGCGTTTGCGTTCCATGACAAAAGTTTGCAGTAAGTAGCAGGTAACATTCCAGTTCTTCATTTGGGAAAAAAAAGTTTATAACTTTTGACACAGTCATGTAAATACAGGAAAAACACACGTATTTTGGGTCAAGTCATTTTTTATATTGCTGGGCAGACCAGGCAGGCTTGAGAATCTTTGAAATGGTCTCTTTTACCCTTTTTCCAATTTGGGTGGTCTTTTAATGGCATGGATGATTTCAGCACTGATTTTTAAAAATAAAAATGTATGTCAATTCCCATAACTGTTCAGAGAGTTTCACAGTGCAAATGACTCTTCAGATTAAAGCTCCAGCTTTCCATTTCGCTGGAGCATACCTCTTCATAGCAGAGCAGGCTGATGGTCTTTAGAAACTGCAGTCTGAGCCAGCATTTACAGAGTTAAAGCCCTTCACAGTGTCAAGGAAAATTTTGTCTGATGTTCATGGCTACTTCCCAGTAGACCACCTTTTCTGCTGAATTGATTCACCATCTAGTCCATCTATTACTCTTTATTACCAGTCTGTGCAGGCATCAAATCACTCTGCTCTGGAAGAGAGATTTCCTTCCCTTTTCTAAAAACGTATTTGAAAATTGCCGGGTTACTTATGTGTCCTCTTGATCTGCACCACGAAGGAGGCTGTTGAACTGTGGGGAAGCAAGCGGGAGCAGCAACCAATTACTGCTCTCTGAGGCAGCTCTGGCTTTCAAAGTTATCTAGCAGCCTAATTCCATAAGCACTTTCCAGCCCAGTTGAAGGTGGAGTGAGGAGGGAAGTCCATTAGATACAGTCCATTAAGTATAATTAAGCAATGTATTTGTTTTCTGATTTTTTTCTGACTTCTTTGTTACTTTATGCTTCTTCATATTGTGGTGTGGAAGTGATCGTTGTTAAGATAATAGACATTTACTCCATAATTCTTTTACTCATAATTATTTCTTCATTATTTTACTCACTCTAGAAGTCAGATTTTCTGGCTTCCAGAAATAAAATTGGGCAAATCCCACTCCTTAAGAGCATGTGAATAATTGCAATCTGATTTTTAAAATTTACCTAGAACTATTTTAATGCTTTCAGAGTTTTTATATGCAACTTTGTTTAAAGAAAATGTTGTAGAGAAAACAGAAAAGCCAGAGATCTACCATGCGAATTAGGAAGGAGAATTTAGCATTTTAATTATCTCATAGTTAGAAAGTTAAATTGTAAATAAATGGCTTCAGAATATTTTGTTTGTTGCTTTTAATAACTTCTAGTAAAATTTGCAAGAACTGCCATCCACATTTTAATATTTATTAAAGTAATTAATTCAATTTTTCATTAGGTTTAAAGAAGTCTCTGTGTACTCATGATTTATAAAAATTTTCTCTCTAATGTATTTTTATGTATGAGCACAATTCATTTTCTTAGGTAAGCATTTAGCTTTGGCTTATAGTATTTAGAAAGAATTATTGGCCTTTCACTCAACTTTCCAGTTTGATGCACATTCTGGTCAGCAACGTACAAACAGACTTTTTTCATGAAATATATTTACATGAAAAAAAAATTGAGTCTTTAAAATTAATGGATTTATTCAGGAGAGCCTGTTTTCAGCTTTCCTAATGTAATTGAAACTTGAAATATTTAAATGAAATTTTTAATATTATCTAACAGTTAGCTATCAGAGTTCTCTTTAGGTTGTTTTTCTATATTTGTTTGGAGTATTTTTTGTTGGGGTTTGTTTATTTGTAGGATTTTTAAAAATTTTTCCTCAAGTCAGATTGTAATCATAGAATCAAAGTTCATGCACAACCTTCTGCTGTACTGAGCCTCTCCAACATCTCTTGGAGGTCAGTGACCTTGTTTGAATTGTTCATGTGTGTGTGTGCTTAACATTGCCTATGAAACTGTTGTCTGCAAAAGTTGTTCATTAGGTCAGACAGCTTAGAAAAGTGAACACAGTAACAAAAAAAGAAAGCAAAGACAAATGATATAAATAAAGAAATTTTCACTGTTGATCTCTAGAAACAGAATTTTAAAATCCCTTAATGAAAGAACTGACACAAAATGTTGTAAAAATCAAAATATCTTGAGAGAAATAAAATCTCTCAGTGAATTATTTGTTATAGAGTGAAAAAATTACCCAGAGGAATGGAGGTAACCCTTCTGAAGTAGTCTTATTTTGAAATAAATAGATCATCAATATAATTCTTGTCAAAGAAATTGCTTCTGAATATCTCGTTTTTAGAAAAGCTTAACTTTTGTCTGTATTAGAACACTGGCTAAGTCCAGCTACCTGTTTGGAATGTTATTATTTTCCTTTCTTTTTCCCTGCCAAAGGTCACAGGTTCATTTCTTACTTTGTTCTGATAGGACACAACATCATTATAAACAACTAGAGCATGATATACATTGTTCATTTTAAGTTTTGGGTTGGTTTTTTTGGTTTTTGGTTTTTTTTTTTGGTTTTTTAATCTCAGTTGCAGGTGACTTGGTGGATTACTTTTGTGTATTGTAATTGTTGCGTGCTCAACAAAATTGGTATTATTTTCCTTGTATTCATTCATTATTATGCTGGTCCACTCAGTAAAGTCAGTATTGTTTCCATTTACTAAGATATAAAAAAAAATTTCACTAAAAGAAAACTAAGTGGGTGGAAGCAGAACTCCAGTTTGGCAGCCCTTGACAGTAAGTGGCAGTGATTCAACAACAGTAGTTACCAGTGAGCTGATGATGTGTGATTTTCTAATAAAGACAAATGGAGACATCAGGATGATAAATTTTTTTATGCCCTAATTAAAAATACTAGCTGTTCTATTCTAATAAATGCAAAAGTGGTGCTATTTTGATTTTGTCAGTATGTCCATATATTTTTTTTATTAGTAGAACAAGAAAATACAGAAACCCAGATATTTGTAAATGTATTCAACTTCAGTCTTTAAGGTCCATCTGAAAAAGTTATTAATGTTCCTGTCAGTAAGTCCAGAGTAAAAGCTTTTTTTCTCCAATAGGACTGGAGAATGCAAGACTATGGAAATCAGGAGTCATGTGAGCTAGACATCATGCATTGATACAGGCTGAACTTGTATGCATGTAAACAGTGAAGTCTGAACTAAAACTAAATGTTGGATCATAATTACTGGTGTATAAAACATTGGGAAATGAAACAGGAAGGAAAACACAAGCAACACCTGTATGTTTATCTGATCATTAATTTCATAGGATGCACAATGTTTACTTTTCCCTACTCTTCCCTTCAGTGCAAGGTCTATTAGAACATACCACCTGTACAGAACTCAATAGAGCATAGGTTGTTACTGGAGGAGTGCTTTTCTGAATGACTTAAGAAAATTAAGGTTGTTGTTTAGCATAAAACTCCATAGCTTTTAGGACTGGTTTCTCCTTTTGGAAGTTATGTGAAACCAAGCACTAAAATATGTTCATATCAGCTTCAGATGGACCACTATCTTAATTATTTTCATCTGTAGGTTTCAGCTTATTGAATTGGAAATCCTTACATTTAGCTGGAACCTTACATAGTCTTACATTCTTTTCTGAATTTCATCACATGATATTTAGGTACTTCTTTGTGTATCTGGAGAGAAATGTAAAATTCTATGTACACTTGCTTCAGAACACTACAAATGGTTTGTTTCCCTTTTTTGTCCCCTTAACCACATAGTATTTTTAATTGTTTAGAGCTGTAGAGGCAGTAACATGTCCACTGAAGAAACTCTTCATGGATAACATATATTTATTGGATACATGGATAACTGAATACTTATTAATCAAAGGAACACAAGCATATATTTAAAAAGAAAAATTCAGGATGCAGTGAATAATTTTGTGAACAGGCTTCTAGCATGAGGTTTCTGTCTGTTTATCAAGAACTCTGTAAATCTTGTCTTGAATCAGAACTAATTGCCTTGTTTTAAACTAATTGCTTTGTTTTAGATTTGGTGGGGATGGAAATTTTTTTTAGTGCACTATATCATTAAAGATCATTAATATATGGCATATTATTTGGTCTTAGTGTATTTACAACACCAGACCTCCTGAAAATATTAGTATTCTTGAAAATAACCTGGATACTGTTTAGTTAACATGACTGGTGCAACTTATAAGAAGACTACTGTTACTATATTTTCACTTTTATACTTGTCCTGTGGCTCTCATCTGTTAGCCTCTCTGATTCCCAGGCAATTCTGATTCACTCTGTCCCAAGATACACAAATGAAATGTTGGTACTTTTTGTTCCTTTGTGGTCCATTTCGTCTCAAGAGTATTCACAATCTTATGACACCCTCTTACTCATCTTGATATTCAAGTTTAACATTGTCTCAGTGTTAATGGTAATGATAGGCAATTGAGAAACTCACATCATTTATTTCACCTGTACTTAATACTGTATTCTACTAGTCATACTTTGTTATAATGTTTTGCCTCACCATTGATTTCAAAAACAGTCCTAGAATGTAGAGATCAACTGGAATCCCTTTTTCCTCCTCTCTATAGATGACCTTTCTCATTCAGGCTGTTCTGCAGAGCTTCAGATGCTAATGCTGTATCAGTGAATAATTTCTAGCACGCTGTTTCTTCACAACAATTCCAGGCTTCTGGCTTCCTCAACATCTCTGGTACTACTCAGCATCTCATAACTTACTCATGAAATGTCTCATCTTGATGCATGAGATAGTCCTCAACACACACACACAAAATATTGTCTTGCCCCTGTAGAAATTAATGTTAGGGCAAATTACTCTTTTTACGGTTTTGGGTTTTTTTGTTCAGAACATGATCACTTGATAATTTACACCTTCCTCTGTAATTTTTATAGCTAGTTAATACTTTAGTAATTAGCACATTGCAATTTGATGTAACATCTGCCTGCTTGGTTTGTCCTGTTCTGTTATTCAGGACTTAACACACTGCTGAAATTCGAGAAAATTTTCAAAGCTAAATTAAACTAAGTAAACAAATATTTTCAAAAGAAAATAGATATTCATCCTATTAGGTGGTATAAATATTAAACACAATACTGTTTAAGACACAGTGATGTTGATTCTTCTATTCTTCAAGGAAAAAAAACCCTTAAAAATGTATTTTAGAAATTATCATGACCTATAAAACTGGTTTACATATTTGCACAGAAGCAATGGAGCACCACAACAGCTTTAAAAGTATATGTTATTTCCTATTTGTTGCATCCTTTCTATTTTTAAGAACTTACAATAATGTCAGCTACAAATTGTAACTTCACTGCTCAGTCTATCTGTTGCTTCCTTAATTTACAAAATGTCAGCCTAAGTTTTCAGTGAAAGTTGATATTGTATCTAGATTCAGGCTAGATGGACTAATAATGAAGCTGAAATTAGCAGAACTGTAACTATGTGAATGGCTTGATTTAATAAGGTTAACATCTGTCACTTCCAACAAGTTTAGCATTAAGACCCTACATATCAAGATCCCATTGCCAGGCTCAAGATTAGTTGTTAGTGAGAAATACCAGCAGAAAATGTCAATGTCTTTGGCATCTGTTTCAAGTGGAAAAAAGTTCCCAAATGGTGTTATTTGTCTTTACTGGTGACATAATGAATATTACAGGAAGGAGTAATATTTCTAAGGTATTTCAGCGATCAGTGTCCTAAGAATCTGAGACCTTCCAACATCACAAGTTCAGGCCAAGCTAGCTTGCAGTGCCTTTAGCACAGGGTGTGAATGCCAGAATAGTGTTTCCTTAAGGCCTCTGTGTAGCACAAGATTACAGGGGTTTTAAAACAAGTATTTTATTTTTTCTTTCCTGTTGTCTCTACCTGTGTTCAAATTTGTTTTATGCAAACCCAGGAGAAATTAGATCCTCCATTGGTCTGATCACTCCTGGTTCTACTTAATTTCTCCCTTGAAATACCTAATAAAGGTAGAAGACTGGAAAGGAGTCATGAAAAATAGGATCTATAGCAAGCATTCCATCTTCACTGTCTATTTTGTATTTTTTTTTCAGAGGTTGGTAATGCTTTCCTTTGTGTCTTCACTCACAAAATCACCTCACATGACACCTTCTGTATAGAAGATACAACAAAGCATCTTCAGACACTGCTTTTATTTTAATACTATTCACAATATAATGCAAGTTTTAGCAAAAAGACATTACATTTCCTGCAGCCTAACTACAGGAATCCTCTAACGTTTGCATCATTCATTCCTTTTAAAGTCTAATCTAAGGCGACTTAGAGTTCAGTTTATATAACCTAGACAGTTTACTTGTTATCCTGCCCAACCATGGATGCTGTAGCTCAGATTCTTCATTTTGAAGGGTTTTTTTCCCCATTTTCCCCAAATCTGTCCTTGAGACCGTGAACAGAGAACTCTCCACATGGAGGCTTAGCTCTAATTGTTGCAATGTCTCACATCTTCTTTTTGGCCAGCTTTCTGAGATCTGCTGGTTTATATATTCAGTAATATATGAGTGTGAGTTGGCTGAGCTGAAGGGATAATGACATGATAATCTAATGAGAATCTCTTTCCTGTTGCTAAGCAATATGATAGGAACTTCCCTTGCTAAATATAATCTATGCAACGAATGAGGGAGAGATTCATGGATGAGGCAGTTCAATAGACTGTGTTTTCCTAGATATTCCTGTGACCCACAAGTGCTAATTATAAGTCCTGTAAGTGTGCTGACTAACTTTTTATGCCTTCATACCTGACACTGGTGTGAAGCATTACACAGAGAGGAAAAAAAAAATACCCAAAAGACAATCACACCCACAGAAATCTTCAACCCAAAGTGATGCACCTATAGTGTAGGTTAATGTCCCAGAAAACTGACTTAATTTCATTTATTTTATTTGTTATTTCTACAGCTGCATTTTAATATAAAACAAGATCTTTACCATCTAAAACCTTAAATAGGCTAACTCTGAAAACCTTCCTCCCTTCTGCAAATTCAGTGGCATATAAAACTAACAAAAAGAAATTTCTTTCCTCTGCAAAAAGCTCTTTTATTTCAGTCTGTAATCTGTTCATCGTAGGAAGAGTTTAGAGAGCATGTGAACAAAATGCTTTGAGTTAAAAAAAAGAAAAAGTAAAAGCAAAAAAATTAAAAAAAAAAAATAAAAAGAAAAAAGTCCATTGATTTAATTTTTAACATTGATTTAACATTTTTCATTATACCCTACTAGAACATCTGGGTACTCACTGGGCATTAAAAATATAGTGAAGAATAAACAGGAATAAATATTATCTGTCAAATTCTAAGCTATGTATGCCTCATGGTATTACTAAAATTAACTTAGAATTTTATCTTAGTGAAAAGCATGCCATATGGCTTTGGATTCTTTTAGCAGGATTTTGTGCAGCTTGTGGATATTGCATAAATTATATTTATGCTTACAAATCAATTTTTGTTATTCTATATTCTATTCAATGTAATCATTTGTCATGTTAGATGTACTTTGTTTAGTTGAACCTATCTAAGTCTGAAGTTCCTAGGATTATAATTTTATAAATTGTGTATTGGAATGGTATCTTGACTGACTGGATTCACTTGCTTCTCCATAATACATGAAATATTCTTAACTGGTCTTTTCAAGAGCTTTTTTTAGTGATACTGCATGGCTCACCTGATATACTCGAAGTAGATTGTTTTCCAGCACTTTTTAACATCACTTTCTATATCTCACAGGAGAGCATGGATGTGTGGATCTGTTTAAATATATAGATCTGTTTAAATTTTTATGGTGTAGCAGTGGGATTCATTTTCAAATTGAGATATTTTTGCATTGTTTGGTGAATTTTTGTCCCCTTTTCCAGGTTTTTCTCCACCTTTTTTCTCAGTAATGAGTTACAACCAATACAATCCTTTTTATTTCACATACTAAAAAATATTTGCTAAAGTAAGCTGCATCTTGAAATGACAAACAATCTATTTCCAAAGCCACTGTACACTCTTTGTGCTGAGGACTGACTTACAATTTATGAAAATCTAACTGTAATTAACCTGTAGCACTGAAGTTGTGTGTTACCATCTAACTCTTTAATGATATAATACATTCTTAATAATACTATTCCTTGGTTGGCTTTGAGTTAACTGAAATTGGAATTTAATAAGAACAGAAGATAAATTGTTATTGCAATATACCACAAGACATTGTCAACTATATGACTTTTTTCTTTCAATTGCTGGTGAACACTGCATTTTATGACCTGTAAAATGCATTGCAAGATTCATTGCTTGAAAAATGATTTATCAGAAATGCAGACAGAGAGAGACCAACACTGCTGTTGAACATTAGCTGTTGCTATGATCAAATGAGAGACAACTAGAATTAGACTTATTTGGTGCCTTAGACGACTGATATTTTTGTGGTAAATACAAAGAAGCTACCTTAGTCTTAGGAAGTCCCTGACCCTCAAATTGCTGGCTGTATGACATCTGCTTTTTACAACTGACAGACAGAGTACTTGCCTAGGTGAGTTACTCATCTCATTGCTGGTACTGGTGTAGTGGAACTGTTCAGGCATGACCACTTTCTGCCGCTGTGCAAATGTTTACAGAGTATAGACAAACAAATAGCATTTAAAATTAAGTGATAATATTTAATGCAAATTGAACACTGTAAGTTTCTAAATTTCAGAATGGAAGTTACACAAAGTTACATACTGCTTAATTGATACTTTTGGTATCAATCCTCACACAAGGACTGCTTTCAATGGATATTTCATTATAGTTAAACTGGTGCCAGAATTAGGCGATTAAACATACTGAAAACTAATCCATGTTCAAATCATTGAAGGTGAGTTAGAAAAAAGGTAGATTATAATAGATAAATAACAAGAGGGGTTAATAAAGGGATGAAAGATGATTAAAAATAAATGAATAAGGTTCCAGTGGGTGGTAAATAAATCACTGGGATTAACTGTGGAAATTACTTTGAACAAACAGATTGGAAAAAAGCACCAAAACCCTACAGTACAGTGCATATAGAAGGAATGGTATTCTATATAATTTTGGGTTATATAATGACAATATGAAAAACAAGTCTTCAATGGGTGAAGAAATCATTATCTCATATTGACTGACTGCAACTGACCATGTAAATTGTCTCCTATCTAAGTAGAGAGATTTAAATGAAGACTGAAAATGTTATATTGGTGTTTGTTAATAGCTTTCAATGATTTTTATTTTTGCTGATAATGGTGGCCATTAAAAATCTTTTCTGCTGGTGTCATACATTAAATGAAATACAGGAAAAGCTAGGGTAGCAACAGTGGTACTAGAATAAGTTAAGCAAATTTATTTGAACTCTGATATTCCTGCTCATTTTCTGTCTTTCAAGAGAAGGGAGAAGCATCTGCTTCTGTACTTCTTACTGCTTCCCTATATAGCCTAGGTCAATGGAATGTGTGAATAAATGCATAAATAAATAAAACCTGAAGTCCTAAATGCAGCCTGTTAGCTTCCACTAAGGATATCATCACCAACTGGACACATTCCCTCAGTGTTGCACTGGCAGTACAAGGTGAGACACTTTGGTGGGACATGCTAGAACGCAAAAACGTGGAAAAGGATGAGGTATAGCTAAAGATGTGCTATTGACAGAGATCAGCAGTATCAACTCTTGGAAATGCATTTTACATCATGGGGTTTTACCATCCTTAGAGCTGTTGTAAATTTGAAGGGGTCTCTTAGGTGAGTTTGGCATTTTGGCATCCAACAAGAAGGGCAGATGGTAAAGTAAATTCATCTACTGTATGAAGATTTTGCTATTGACAAGTGTTGAATTTAGGTATGATATCTATATGTGTAAGAAAAAACCAGAGTTTTCGAAACCATATTGATTAAATACAAAACTTTTGCTGACTTTGCCTATGGAACCATTTTTCTTAAATTGTGATACTTTTTGTATGCACAAAAACATACTCATTTTTTATCATATACGTTTTCATAGGAGTATTAGTGTTCTGAGACTATAAACAGCCTCATATTGATATCCATGGAAAAAATTGTCAGATATTGATTGATAGATAGATAGATAGATAGATAGATAGATTCTACATTATGCCAGTCTATGATATAAAAAACTAATGTTCTTGGGGATTTTTTTATGTATCATCTAGCAAAAATGACCCAGGGAAAAGAAAAATGAATACATGCTGCATGAACAGCATCACCACCTGTAATATTTCTACAAGGTAATATCAAATAATATCAATGACTCCTGGCCATGCACCTTCAGGGTGAAATCTTTTACCTTCTTTAATAATACAGATGACAAAAAGGTCAAATACATGGTATTAACACATAATATAAGAGGTAAACTTAAATTTTTTAGTTCATTGGAAAATCCTTTTTTCCCTTAGAGCTGTGTGTAGTCATAAGCTCCTCAACAATTAAAACCCTTAATATAATTCAAGTTTTAAAAAAATCTGCAGCTTACTCACTGTTAATATTAGCCCATTGTTTGCATCCTAATGTACTTCTTGTTGTGTACTATTATTTCTTGTAGGCTTCTGTCCTATGAATGGCAACTTTGCAGTGAAAAAAAGTGATTGAAATTATTCTTGGGTTTAAATAGTTGAAACACTTCTTTGCAATACATTTTTATCTATAGACAAAAGAGGACCCAACATTGCTATTCAATTTTTTTTCCTAGAGTCCTTCTCCTTTATTTGAAAAAAAAAACCAAAACAACAAACCTCACACCCCTGTCTTTAAGATACCACAGTTATTATTAAAATTCTTAGAACAAATGATATTGTATTGTTTCCCGATATATGTCTGATAATATCAATTAGAAGATATTTTCTATGTATTTAATATACGTGGAACCACACTCTGTTCCAGGGGCTGGCTCGAAAAAAAGCTACACTTCTGAGGATATTTTGATTAAATTAAATTTTTAAGATACTTTAAGATATCCTTTCATAGTCTGTACTTAGCTAACTGCATACATAATAGTGTACTCTGGGGGTAAGTAGTGTACTAACAGAACATTACCTGATTTGTTTTTATATTCCTAATTGTTTAGGGAAAAAAGGCAAAATGCCCATGTATATAATAAAACTGAAACAGAGGATCTGACAAATAGCTTAATTAGCAATATTGAGCTGTTTTCCTACTAACCATAATAGCAGTATATTAAAATAATTTGTCTTTCTCCATATCAAAAACAGAACACTAATATATTTGGAATAATTCCTACAATTCCTACTTAGTTGCAGACTACCACAATAATGCAAAAAAACCCGCTATGTTTGTATGACTCAGTGTAGAACAAGGCCTAGCTTATTCAAATCATACTACTAATTTGTTAATTGTTTCATGGACAGAGTTTTGAGGCCATTCGTGGAATTCCTGCCAAGGTAAAATCAAAGTCATAGCAGGGATAGAAGTTCTGTGACTTCCAGGGAATAAGAAGATGTTTCAAAGATTTAGGAAATTAATACCTTAAAGGAACAAAATATAAAGTTTGACAAAAATCCAAGTCTTATCTAGTGCTGCAAAAGTTTACAGATATAACTTTATATAAAGATGACAAACTGTCAGGAGCTAAGGATAGTGATGAACAGATATTGACAGAGAAAAGTTTCACGCTAGATATTTGGACTTTGCATCCCTACATACAGATGCATACAGGAAACATTCAGTTTAGCAATAATAAGAGTGTGAATACTGAACAAGTTCAAGACATAATTACTTTTTCTTTCATTTTTGATATTCCCTTTCGCCATCCACTTTTGGGAAGCTGAAGAAAAACCAATTACACCCATACCCTTTCACATATTTGGTGAGAGCAAACATCGGAATCGGAATACATAAAGCACAAGCGTTAACAGCTAGCGTTAACATTATACATTATCATTAATGTACAGCTTCATCCCAGAAATCTGTTTCAAGACTTGCATTTATTTGTATTTATGTAAATTCCCTTTTTTACTTTTTGTTTTAGCAGAGTGGTTATTTGCTTACTAATTATGCTATTTCTTTACCATATAATGTGGGTGATTTGATGTTTAGGTATTTGTGCAATTCTTCCCATCACTGCTGATCAGAGTAGTTGTATAGATGTGTGACCAAACATTTTATTTACATCAAATATAATATAAAGCACATATTCTTGGAATAATTGTATTATAGTTTCCTATGGGATTTGCTGCTCTTTTTTGCTGGAATCTTAATGATAGCAGTTTCCAGTGCAGTTTTGCCTTTTGATTGGCACTGACATAGTGATACTGCTACTAGTGGGCTGTGCAAAAAATCCATGAAAAATTTAATTGAGAGTTCTTACATTGGATTTGTTTTTAACATTTTTGCTTGTATTTATAATTATTAGCTTATAATTGCAATCAATTAGGGTGGGATTTTTGTGGACCTGTTTTATTCTCAGTCTGTAGAGACTGTTGTACAGAATAAGACCGTAATTCCCAAGAAAGGATGTACAGAACAGTATTGAAAAGCATCACTAAGATTCAACATTTTCTTATCATGCAGTCTGGGGACTTCCCAGAGAGATGCTAAGGACCAACAAATTTAACAGGCTGTGATACAGAAGAAGGAAGAAAGGAGAGAAGGAAAAGGCTTGCTCTGCTTTAGGAAAAGGCATGATGAAAGATACCTGTAGGTTTTAGATGAAAGTGGTAGAAAAACATGCTGTGTGAAATTAATAAAGTGTAACATATTACTTAGTTATTATTTTCAGAGGGAACTGAATATCAAATGCCAAATGAAACTGGAACTATTGGTATGACACACTTAGTATTTGAGAACAGCAGCCTGAATCCTGTCTATAATTGATTACATTTAATAATTCAAACTTGAGAAAAATTATTCTGTGGGAAATTAAATAAGAAATATAAAGGCAATTAATGGGACCAGAAAGATTCAGACATAATTAGAGCTGGTTTTCAGATGCTGGTGGCAATATGGAGGGCTTTTTTTCACTGTGAGTTTTACTCTTCCTCCTGATGGCAGGCACTGTGAAACTGAAACAAGATAGAAGCAACTTTTCCTCATCCCATGCACCAAATAGCCTATCACAGAAACTGGGTCTTACAGGGTAGTGATAAAATTGTATTTCATACAGCCAAATGTTGATATCAGGATGACTGATTTCCTTTTCTTGGTGAAATTGCACAGATGAATATAGTCACGGATTGAAACTACAAGGGTTCCAGAGAGGCTGAAATCCTTCATGGCATTCTCCTCTGGTGGTACCCAAGGGATTGCTTGAGTTGTAACAGTTTCATTGTCCTAGAACAACAATGTAGTTTGATTTGCAATAGAAAAAGTTGTGGGGGTTTTGTTTTGTTGGTTTTGGTTGGTTGGTTTTGTTTGGTTTTGGGGTTTTCTTGTGGGTTTGTTTTGATTTTTTTGTTCGTTTTGGGATTTGGGTTTTTTTGTTGTTGTTTTGTTTGTTTGTTTAATTTTTTTTTTATTTTTTACTTTGGCATCTGTTAGCTCTGAGTGTTTGTTGTTCTTTTTCTCTGTTTGGTGTTTTCTTTTTCACACACTTCAAAACTGATCACCAATTTTCTAGCATTCTAGGTCATGCGTGTGCAACAGTGAGCATGTGGTTTTCCAGAGGGATCTTTCTGTGCCATAATGACTATGACATGTCATAGTGAGGTGACAGAGGTGTTACAGTTGGATTGTTTTCCTATATGAAGACTGCCTTGGGGAACTTCATTTATTTCAGACATGGTTATATTTCTTGTGAGACAAGAAAAACTGCCTTTGATGATTTTAAGTATTGATTAAAGATTGTTTTTTCAAGTACTTCTATTTCCTTCAACCTCTGATCAGAAGCAGATGTACAAGTGGGCCAGAGCAGGTTTTGTAAGCCTATTGCTATATTCTGTTCTTCTATTTCTTGAAAGGCTTACTTTTTCCTTTTGTTGTCATATTTTCACACTGACGGCTGCTTCTCTTTAGTTTTATTCTTTTATATATTTTTTTTGTCTAGCAATAGAAATAATATCTGTTAGCTAAGCATGTACTTCTTTGTGTCCATCTGGTCACAGAAAACAGCCTGGTATACAGCCATTCTTACTGTCATCTTTGTACTTTTAGATTCCTGATTTTATAAATAATGAATTTACTTTACAACATTCACTGTTTAAGAGAAAAAAGAAAGAGTCAAAATTCTCCAATATCCAGCCATTATATCTTTCTTCACATATGTTGATAGCTCTTAAAACCTGTTTTGGAAATAGAATTTTCTCATGACTGCACTAGAATTATTGCAGTACTGAATATTGGAAAGGTGTTTCATGTAACAAAGGGGCTTTTTACTGGAGTATGGATTGTAAAATAAGGGATTGATTTTTTTTCTATCTTTGCATATTTATAGCTGAAATGTACCCAGAATTCAAGTCGTTAATAATAGAGACTGTAGATGGTACGACTGCTTGAAATGCTTTCTAAATCAGTTTATAAAATTGTAAATTTAATTTTCTCCGCTAAAATAAATAACGTATATTTCTGTCAATATAAACATATAATTATTATGTTTTTTATATTGTCAGGGAAAGTTGGCAGGGAATAATATCAGGAAAGTCACCAAGTCTTTATTTAAGTTTATAAAATGTGTACCCTTGTTTGTGAAATTTATGTGCACACACTGACCGACAGATTGCATCCTTATTTTGCATTAATTCACATTAATTCCAACTCTCACTGAGTTGGAGGAAGTACAAATCCCTCAAGCACTTTGTCTCCCAGGAGGTATACTGAGTCCTGCAGCTGGTCAGCTCTGGCAGTCTGGAGAGGCAGAAGGTAGGCTGAGTTCTTAAGGAAGTCATTCTGTCTCTCAAAGAATTTGCAAGTGGACTCGCAATGTAGAAAAAAGCACTACAGCCAAGTCTTGATTCAGTTATCACGGGCTTCCTGTGCAGCCTTGGACAAATCATTCAGTTTCTGTCTTCTTCAATATATGATCTGTAATACATGGAGTGCCTGAGCCTTTCTCACATATTTTTGGTTGTTACTGGTATACTTTGATGTGTGAGTCTGCTGTATATTATGGTGACTTTCCCTTTGGAAAGATGGATAGGCAGGCAAATAATGCACCCGAAAGTAACCTTTAAAATATTACTTCATAATCTTTCACTAACAAGATACTGATTACAGCTGAATTCTGACTCTGGTCCATACTGACTTTTAATACATTCTGATCTACCACTGCATGTCAAGAGCTGATTTAAAGAAGGTCAAAGAGAGTACAGTATTACAGAGAAGATGACAGCTTTTGCCTTATCAGGCTAAACGTTCTGATGAAACTCTTTGTTTCAAATGTCAAAATTGTAATTGGTAGAAATATGATTTTGAAAGCTTGGTAACAAAAAAACTTACAGATAGTTTGTCACCTATGAATAATGTCACAGTAATCATCGTGATTATTTTTTATTATAAAACTTATTCATTCTTGATAGGTAAGTCGTCCTGCCATCTGACTTCACCACCTCCAGCCTTTTCTAGGTCCTCACCCTTACATGTCTGTGTGTCTCTACCGCTCATGCCCACCTATCATCCTTGGCAACAGTGTAAGGTTTGTCAGTTGGAGCTTTGGTTCAATGAAGGTAGAGAAATTCCTCATTTGAGAACTTTGCCCTTACACCTTAGGAAGCACATCAGGTAGAAAGAAATTTTCAATTTTTAATATCAGTCATTTCATTTGCTAATTGCAGGGTGATAGTTTCCACTTACAGTCATTGACACTATGTATGAAGTCTGATGAAAAAATTGTCACTTCAGTTCCTGATTTCCAAACATTTATGTTAGATAGATACCAGTTCTCTTGCATTCAAGGGTGGTAACAGAATGAAAAATCTAGCCAAAATCAATAAGGAGATCTAAAATATAGTGACCTGCAAGTCTGCAGGTTTTCTCTCTTGAGACTCAGTCATCTCTTTTACCTCAGAATCCTCTGTTGATATTGGATTGTTAGAGGCTAATTCTCTTCTTCCAAAGGGTGAAGGTAGTTTTGTTTTCTCCATCCTACATGCTGCCAACTATATGAGCTTTTACTTTATAAATGAGTGTAGAGGCTTTGGCTGGGATGGAATTAATTTTCTCCATAGCAGCTCATATGGTGCTGGTTTAGATTTGCAGATAAAACAGTGTTGGTAATGTGGGTGTTTTAGCTTTTGCTGAACAGTGTGCGTGATGTCAAGGCCATCTTTGTTTCTTGC
Source organism: Ptilonorhynchus violaceus (assembly GCA_013397565.1). Taxonomy (NCBI): domain Eukaryota; kingdom Metazoa; phylum Chordata; class Aves; order Passeriformes; family Ptilonorhynchidae; genus Ptilonorhynchus; species Ptilonorhynchus violaceus. The sequence continues at coordinate 529,513 of VZRJ01001317.1, read as the reverse complement.
TCTGTCCCTTGGTGAACAACTGGTGTGTACACAAGAGTTTGGGAGGGAAGACAACCAGGCAGATGACCTGAACTATCCAAAGAGATATTCTACACCACATAATGCCATGTTCACCAATAATATGCAGTATAGTGGGGTTTAGTGTCATTAGACACCGTTTGCTCAGAGTCTTGCTGAATATCAGTCTGGCTGTGGGAGGTGGTGCATGACTGCCTTTGTATCACTTGTTTTATTTCTCTCTTCTTCTTTTACCAATCCTTCATTTATTAACATGGTTGTCTTTATCCCCAAGTTTTCTTGCTTTTATAATTCCACAATTCCATTCCTCTTCCCCCATCCTAATGGGCATGAGGGAAGTGAGTGAGCAGCTGAATTTCAAGCTTAGCTGCCTGCTGGTGGTAAACCCACTTTAATGGGAAATCCAGATTCTGTTTCTTCATCTGCTCAAGGTTGTTCACACTTCTTAACTTGATTTTATCGCCTCTCTGTGGCCATTTGAAATAGAGACACATGCTGCTCCTGCTGAAGTTTTGCCACTGCACAGTGTTCCAATTTCAGCCAGCAATAAAGGATGAAAGAAAGAAAGAAGAAACACAACTCTAGTGTATATTTGATAATTATAACATTGACATGAGGACCCTGAAACTGAGGTTCCAATCCCTGCTCATAGGACTGATTCATTTTATATTAAACCTTCAGTCAGGGAAACAAAAAAATCTTTGAGATAGGAATTAGAACCTAAACCTGGATGCCCTAATTATTAGATCTATGTACTTCCCAGCATACTCTTAGGTCCTTTATATATCCTTAGTCCTTAGCTCACTATCCACTGTAGATTGTAGACTGTTGCAGCTGCTGGTGTTTACCGCACTCTTTTACAAAATGTAGGTTTGACCAACATTCAATTAATAGAAATGATAAGTGGTGGCAACCCAATCCCTGGTGTGGCATGTTCTTAGAATAACTATTAAATCAGACCTGTCAAGGGACTTATGAGGAAGAATACTTAATTTCTGTTTCCTAATCAGATTTAGCTTTTCAGTTTTAGCCAGTCTTGTGCTTAACAAGAATGTAAACTCTAAGTATATAAACAACGTGTGTGTATGGACATGCATGTAGACAAGGCAGTAGAGTATAGCAAAACGGAGAGTGCAGTATCTTACAGAACATGAACTGTGAGGGTTATTCATTTTCCAGATGATGCTAAGAAAACTACTGAGCTGCCACTCATCAGAAAATGGAAAAAAAACCCCAAACAGAGAAACAATTGTTATTATCTATAGTATCCTATAATTTCCTCCTGTGTGTTATTTTTGTGCACATTCTGAGTTGCCACAGGCCATCTTAGCGACTTTGGGAGTAGCTGGGGAAATCATCATTCAGGGAAACCACACATTTGTTTCAACCTTGGGCCTTGTCCTAACATAACCACTTTCTATGCTTAATAGAAGAGTAAAGCAAGACTCAAGGAAAGACTGTAGAGGTTTGTAAAGTTTTGGGGAGGACTTAGGAATCCCTAATGTAAATTCCACTTTTTCTACACCATAAAAGTGGTTCTAGTGGTGACTTCTGTAACTCCTGTGAAATAGTCACTTTGTCCTACAGCTTGTATTCCTACAAGAAGTTATCAAAGGCTTGTGGGATTTCCATGAATTTATTAGTCAAGCTTTAGTTTGTTGTGTATTAAGGTCCTCAGACTACAAGAGAACATAGTTGTACTTAGCAGAGAGAATACCTAAAATCAATGAGGACTTGAGTTTTGCTTCACATAACTGTTCATCAAAACAGTTAAAAACAAAGGTTCTGTGAAATCTGCTTTAGAAATATTTATTATGCAAGCATATAACATATACAGAAATTGTGTTTAGTATCTGAATGATTAATTTTTCTAAAAGTCCTCATAAAATTCTACATATCTACAAGGTTTTCATGTTTAATCCCAAACATTTTTGCAAGTTAAATGGAATGCAAATACTTTGTTTGCTTTGTCCAGCAACTAGAGGAGTCATAGAGCTGCATTATCAGATTTCTGAAATAAGTTATAAAATGCAGCCATAGGTAGGTGTTTTCTAAATGTATCATTTAGAATCAGCCAATGTTGCTTTTATTTTGTGTTGTTATAAATTCCTTATAAGGACAAATACAATGAATTTAAGATTAGTAGATTAGCTCTTTCCTAGGAGAAGCATAGACTTGGAGTTTTGAGATTAAGATGGACAAAAGCTTTGTCTTAGAGTTTGTCTTCACATTTGTAGGTCATTCTGCAGGTTCAGAGTCATTGATATTTCGGTAGAAACATAAACTTGTTTAGGAACTGAGCAGTGTGAGTGGTTAAGATCTTGGATATAAGCCAGACTTCAGTTGATCATCAATGCCTCATTTCCTAGGTGCTTTTCAGAGTGTAATCTTAGGGTTGTAAATTCATTTGTGAATCTATTTGTACAGGTGTGATCATTATTGTTTTAAATTCTGGAGTTTAAACTGTTGAATATTAACTTTAAAGTTGTCATTAGCCCACCTGTGTGATTATCTCTCTCTGCTCCTGCGGCACACTGCCATGTTTAATGACTAGAGCACATAGAGTTAGATCCTCTTCGTTATAAGAGAGAGAAATAGCAGGATGGGATTTATCTGTCAATTTATTTATTTTTCATTTTTTGACCCATTTCCAGCTGAAGCATTTGAATTTAGTGATACTGAGTTATTTATGAAACTGACTCATTTGAGGCACTTTTGTGGGACGTAGGGACACTTAGGGTGTGATTCATCTGCCCAAACATAGACAGCTGAAGTGCAATGAAGGTAATTACATCTGCAGTAATCACTTCAGGTTTCCCTTAGTGGTAATAAAGAGAAACTGAAAATGCCTAGTTGTGATCCACCTTGCCAAATGTAGGTATGAAAATAGGTCATATGAATAGTAATCTAAATATCCTGTTATCCATAAACTATAAAAGTATCTTGGGATTACTAACTCACATGCTTGACACTACACTTACACTATGACCACTCTCATTTCATTTAGACAGAATATATATGAAGTAGTTATGTTTATTAAGAAATTATTTGACTGAAAATAGGGCAGTTTACCTGTGAAAATGTCACACAGTCAAAACCCCAGCTGAGATACATTTTTGTATATATGCATTTATTCCTTTCACTTTTTATTAATTTAGTACTCTATGCTAGGAAGTTGTTGCTAGATGCTATCACCATCAGGCTGGAATGGTCACCAACATGGTGAGATCAGGGTGCTCAATCTGTCCTTCCAGAGACTCTCTCATTATCCAGGGAAAACACACCGTCTCCTACCCGTATCTCCACCTTCCCCCCTCCTGACCACAGTAGTAGATCTACTCATGTGACACATAGTGAACAATGGGTTTGGTTTATTGCTGTGATTCTGGTTGCAGTGATCAAGCACAAATCTGCTTGGCAGATACATCCCCCAGCACAGATTACAATCCTTATTGTCCCTTTTCCTGTTTCTTAATCCACTTTTTTCCCACTTTCCCACTTCTTTCCTTCCTTTTCTCCATCCCCATCTCCTCTCACAACAACCTGATAATTACTTTTTCCTCCACTGGTCCCAGTTTGTCTCTGTCCATGGTCATGTTTGATGTTTCAATACTATTATAGAGGTAGTCTTGGCTTTACATGGTACTGCTTATGTGGTGGCCTGTGTACTGCTGGCTTTGGAAGACCACACTTTCATGAAGGGCCTCAGTTCTCCCATCAAGTGTCTGTGAAGTCCAGCTGCTTCACCTATAATTTTTCCTTAACTACCTGTGAAATCCAGACATCCTTCACAGTCTGAGCCTTAACTTTGGTCCGCTTCTCTTATTGTCTGTCACCTCCACTAATTTTTATATCATGTCCCGTAGTTTCCCATGTCCTGTTCAGTTAACTCCACCTCAAGCCAGAACCTCATTATTCATTTACTTGCAGTTTAATCCCAGTCAGCAACTAAGTATCACACAGCCACTCCCCAACCCCTGGTGAGATGTGGAGAAGAATCAGAAAAAGGTATAACCCATGGGTTAAGAACAGTTTAATAATTGAAATAAAGGAAAGTATAATAATAACAGTAATGGTAATCATAGAAAAGAGAGAGAGAAAGGAATAATACGCCAAACCCCACAAGTGATGCACAATAAAATTAGTTACCACTTGCTGGCTGATGCCCAGACCATCCCTGAGCAGCAATTGGAGCCACTCAGCCAATTCTCTTCAGTTTATATTCTGGGCATGATGTTCTCTGGTATGGAATATCCCCTTGGCCAGCTCAGATTAGCTATCCCAGCTGTGCTCCCTCACAGCTTCTTGTTCACCTGCTTGCTGGCAGGGCATGGGGCACTTGCCCTGCTCAGCAACAACCAAAATACATTAATGTGTTGTCAACTTTATTCTCATACTAAATTCAAAGCACAGCACTGTACCAGCTTCTAAGAAAAAAATTAACTCTATCCCAGCTGAAACCAGGTCAAGTCCTAATATTTTCAAAGGGTTGATACTGAAAATGCACTGGTAAAGCAGAGAGGGGATTTTTTTTTTCTTTTCATTTAACACTGAAACCTCTCTGTAATGGACAGTGCTCTCTGTAATGGACAGTGTTGGAATCTATCTGCTTGAAGCCTCACTTTCTGAAAAGCACAAAACAAAAATCACATCAGTCCTGATGTTCTTCTGTTGTACATTTCTGATGACATTTTCCTTTGCAGATTCTCTAAAATTATTTTTTTTAATTAAAGATCAATCTAGTGACTTTTTAATTTAATCAGCAGGAAAGGTTATAAAGTTTAGAGTTTAATGCTCGCAGCACATCTTAGGTTTTCTGTAAAACCTTTCCTCTCTAAAGCAACCTTTATTCGTTCTTGCATGCTGTCCTGCACAGTCTCCAAATTCATATGCAGGCACACACAGATTCTCACCCTGTTCATGTATTATCCTGTCTTACCATTATGACTTCGGGACTTGAAAATGCTTTATGAAACAGTTTTAAGCCCATCAGGGCTCTAGTCACATGCGTGAAGTACCAATACCAGTATCAGTATTAGCGCTTTGCTGAAAACATTTGATCTTAATCTTTATTCTGAAAATTCAATACTCTTAAACACTAATTTAAATGTGTTATCAAAGGAAATACATTACTTTTATGAACTGGCCTAGGACAACATAGTTGCTTCTATTTTCCTTTTTTTTCAAATACGCTATATTCAGGCTGGAATTCTGTGACCTTTAAAATAACAAATCTGTTGAGTTATGCTTTCTCAAGGGACATTTTGATACATTTCCTACACAAAAAGTGGACCGTTGTTTCATGGATAGGGATTAATACAGGAAAACAGACTTACCAGGTAGAAGGTAAGCAATGTGTTTATCTGGAAGAAGATTTGAAAAAGTTTGGAGGAGACAAAAAAATTGAAATACACAGAATGGAAAAACTGAATAGATCCTTGAAAATGAAAATAAGAAATTTTTCATAAATGTGTTCAATAGATATGCAGAAAATTAATGGCTATTTCTGGTAACTGTAAAAATATAATAAGATAGAGATAAGACCAGACCTCTACAAGACTGATTTTTTTTCATATTTATCACCAAATCTAACCTATTCCAGAGTGTGTTTGTGTAAAAAACTCATGTTTTCCAGTGAGGTATTTCTGTGCATGCAGGGAAAAGCTACTCTGGCAGCCTTGTTGGGGGAAACGCATATTTCAGTTGTGTTGGCCATTATCTCACTGCACGTCAGAAAAACCTTTTAACTTTTACCTGTCGTTAAAAGTACAGGGACTTCTGCTTCTGTGGTATCATTTCTGAAGCTGTTCTATCATCTCCTACCAGGATTCACATTTTTGGCCGCCCTAATGAACTTGGTCAGTAGCTGAAATACTTCCTTCTGATGTAGCTTGAATTATGTGTTCTGAATTTCTCAGGTATCAAAACACCCTGATGCCACAAAACGGGCTTATTGCCTTTGTCATAGAGAAGGAACTGGGCATGCTCTTCATCCTTTACCAAGACACATAAAGACATAGGCTGTGCTTTGCAGACCCCTCTGCTCAGTCCACTGAGGACGAAAGAGAAGTGAGCCTTCATTGCTGTCAGTTACCCAACCAGGGATTTAAAAAGTGGCTTTATCAAAGCTTTGCCTTGCTTTAAGGTAATGTTAGCAGCATTTCCACATAATAAATTTATTAAATAAGAGAACCAAGTGACAAACTCATAGTGAAAACATAGCATAGACAAATGTTTCCAAGAACAGACCCTGCCATCATTATGATACATCCCATATGGAAATTCCCTTAAATATCCTTGCCCTGTGCTTACAATATAAATAAGGTGACAGAATTTAACTCCTCCTCTTTCATTCTTAAGCAATATAAAAGCATACCTGCTTTTCAACCTGTGAAGCTGTTTTTCCACATCATAAGTATTGGCAATGATCAGACAAAAGTACAAGATTTTTATCTAAAATACAAAAGCCAGTGGTTTTGTGGGGTGTCCATTCTTTTTAGCTAACTTCTGTTTTTCAAATCATATGGTACTTCCTTCAAAACTATGAAAAAGCCCTGTTGTACCTGTCATTTTAAATTTCTTACTGTTTCCATTCTTCTTAGTTATTCCTGAGATTTAAAAAAAATTAATGTCTCATAAGTTGTCTCAAAGTTTTACTGAAAGCTGGTATCTTTACATTAGAAAGTCAGAAAATATTTTTCAATATTCTTTTGAATACTCTTCAATTTGTGCTATCCATAAATGAAGCAAGCAAAAACAGTCATACAAGACTCAGTGTATTTGGAGGGAAAGGAATTTCTCGTGGGTTTGAGAAGAAATTAATGCGGTAATGGACAATGTGCTGCCTTGCTGCCTTTTACTTTTTGAGGAACCCTAGAGGACATTGATTCAGTGTTACAAGCTTTTGAGCATTCCTTAGTTGTATATGGGATATAAATAAGCCTCTGCAATTCTGCAACTTTCATCTCTCAAAAGTCATAAAAACATAAAAATTCCTTACACTGGTTCAGAGCAAGAGTCTTGTTTATCCCCCTATGTATGAATGGATGCCAGGAAAAGTAGGAAAAGGCAAAAATATGTGAAAAGTGCCTCCTGTAGTCTCCCAGCCCCTCTCTGGTTTTATCCTCTACAGCTTAAAATGGTTTATATTTATGTCATGGGTGGAGTTATGCAGTTCACCCATGACAGAGAAGCAAGAATATATTTTACTGATAGAGTTTGATAGTAAATGTGACTGTGGTTTAGCAAGATTCAATGGCAAAGTACACTTGGTTATTTACTGCAGAGGACAGAGTCAGACAGAACTGCCAGGGTAACCACCCTCCAGTTGAGTCATGAGGTTCAGAAAGGACTCCCTTGTGTTCTGAGCTCCTTCTCAGAGGAAAGCTGAGGTGCAGCTGGATCCAGACTTAGTCACTGGTATATGTCTAAAGGATTATATATGCACAATCAGTCCTTTATGCGACTTAGCTAAGATTTCAAAGGTTCAACATACTTATTCCCAATTTACTTACTAAGTATCTGACACAATAAGGATTCTTTCAGCCTCAAGAAGTAACCTTGAGAGGTGTTCCTACTCAAGGGGAGATCGTGGTGTGCAGCCTGCTGCCGTGCAGGAAAGCTCAGCAGGCCCCAGGCTGCCCACTATTTATGGAGTATGATGATGGACTTACAGTCTTATTTGCCTACTGACTACAGATGTTAGTTTCTTCCAAACATGGCTTGAGTTGGACATTAACCAGCACTGTGGTTAGGGGGGCACATTGCTCAAGTTAGCTCTTGGCTGTTTATTACCCCCACCTTGAGTTGGATGCAGCCATCACAACCAGACACATCCATTATGACCACAACTGCTAGTTATCACTTGAGCAGGGTTACAGGAAATAAAGGTCAGGTTAAGGAGAGTTAGGACAGCACACAGACACAATTTAGTAGAAAGGTGTTTCATAATCCTCAATTTATCCTTTTCAGAAAGGTTTATGAAGGCTCTGCTTCAAGATGTGACGGTGTGTTATTTCCACCACATTCCAGGGGATGCAATTCCAGGATAGGAATACCTCTCATGATCCAAAGTCATACAAGTTGGCAGCACTGAATTAAGCTCACGATCTCATGACTACCTAAGTAACAAGAGTCACAAAAAGGTGGAAACATTTGCTATGTATGTTACTTAGTGATATTAATTGAAATGGCATTTTTCCCCATCCAATTAATTCAGTTTTTATGCATTCTGTAGAAACACACCAGAGGTAGTCAATGGTCTGGATACAGATGTTATTAGCTTCCCCCCCCGCTCCTGTTGCAATTTCATAATTAGTTGCTTAAACATTTGGAAGAATATTGTAATGACGCAGTCTGAGCACTTGCATAAAACATTATTTCCTAAATTTATTTTATCTAAATGAGAGCTTTTAATGAAAAAACATCCAGTATTGCTTCCATGACTGGCATGCTGCACTGAATGTACAAAAACTCCACTAGGAAGGCAAGAACAGGAAGGAATGTGGGGAGTAGGAGTTGTTAATGTGAGAAAGCAGCTGGGGAGGGATGATGGGTCGCATGAGAGCTTCTGGCTCAGGATACTGGGTGATTGGTATGGACAACACGATTGTACATGTCTGCTACAGAATGCCTCACCAAGAAGAAGTAGAGAAGGCCTTCTTCAGGTAATTTGAAAGAGCTGTGTGTTTTCAGGCACTGGTCTTTACGGGTGACTTCAATCATCCTGATAATTGCTGGAAAAACAAGGCAAAAGTAGCAGAAATCAAGCAATCTGGGCTTTTGCAGTGCGATGAAAAATTCCTAATAGAAATGCCCAAGGAGGTGATGAAGGGAGATGCTCTAATAAACTTCACGCTTTGCAAAGAGCTTTGGGATTGTGAAGGTCTCGGCTGCAGCAAACACAAAACGGTGGAGTTCAGAATATTCAGAGGAGAAAGACAAATAGCAGGATCCCAAAACCTGAAAAAGCAAACTTTGGCTTGTGCAGCTTGGGTGAAATACATGAAATGTGGTATGGAGAGAATAAGGTTCCAGGAGAGCTGGTTGATTTTCGAGGAATATCTACTCCAGGCTCAACAATGGTCTACCCTGAAAAATGAGCGGTCAAGAAACAGGTGGCAGAAGATCTGCATTGATGAATAAAGAACTCTTGACAAAACCCTATACAGAAAAAGAAAGTATGCAAGAGGTGGAAACAAGGTCGGGTGACCCAAAAGGACTGTAGAAGTGCCACCTGAACATGCAGGGCTGGGCTTAGGAAAGCCAAAGCCCACTTGGAGTTGAGTCTGGAGAGTGTTAATAAAAACAGCAAGAAAGGTTTATAGATGTACAATGGAAAGAAGACTAGGGGAAAATGTGGACATGCTGGTACACGAGGAGGGGAACTGTAACGCCCTGGGCACTTAAAGGTACAGCTGATGTTCCTTTACTCTAGTTTGGTGCAGGAAGAAATACCAACCAGATATTCTCAAGAGCTCACAAATACACAAAAGTTTACTGGCAAAATATAGAAAATTAAAGAACTTTGGCAAAGGATTAAATACAACACCAAATTCAACATAAAACCACTTATCATACCATTAACTTAGCATCAACTTAAGATCTCAAGGGTTTAAAGGTTTCTAGGTTAAATGGGCTAAGTTACCCAAAAAGTTCCATGAAAAGAGGATTAGAAGGAGAAGAAAGAAAGAGAGAAAGGCAGAAAAGATATAGAAAAACACACAGATAGCTACCACCTCCTCGGGTTGCAGCATGGGGGAGATGGAAACTCCAGGGAAGCCAGCAGGCTCAGACATGAGGTTAGCACATGCTGTTCTTTAAGCCCCAGGGCCTCCATGGGCGCACCCCTCAGGTGGGACTTCCGGTACCTTGGCCAATCATGGGCTGTGTTGGCACCGCCCTGGTGTGTGATTGGTGGATGGACAGACAGATGGATGGACAGACGGATGGATGGATAGGGATGGATGGACGGACAGACGGACGGACAGATGGACAGCTCTGCCGGGCTGGGTGCAGGGCAGGGCACGGCCTCACGCACACAAGGCTCGGCCTGCACCTCCCACCAGACACAGACACCGGCACTCCAAGCATCCCAGGATGTCTTGAGACATTGATCTAATCCAGTCTCTGGCAGGAACCTGTTGAGGGGGGACATGGAAGGGACCGCGGTATCAGATGCCTTTTACTTACCTACCTAGACAGAGCTGACGGGAAGAAATCTTACTTTGATTTTTTAACATGCTTTATTTTTGTGTATTTTTTTCAGTAAATTGCTTTTGCTTCACTTTTATGTTTCTGTTAGATTTTAAATTGTCTATTAGAGCTGACATTACACTTTGTTGTGTCAGACTGGGTCAATAAAATCTGTTGTTCTTGTTGCAGGTGTTTTTGTTTAGTAGCCCTACAGAGAAACCAAGTGTAAACAGCCTTGCCTGTGGTTTCTTTCTGATTTATCTAGAAATCTGAGCAATTTGTTAAACATGGGATATTATTTAATCAGCAGGGCAAATACTGTGTGGGCGTTATATTTTTCTTGAACTGCACGTAATTGATATGGGAAAAGCAAATGAAACAGCATTGGCACTGCTGGATGAAACATTATTGGTTAGTGAACGGATGTGCCTTTTTTAAAGGACAAAAAGGATTGAGCTAACTCAGTTATGTGAAAACTCTATTATGTGAAAAAGTTTTAATCTCTCATTAATACACAAGATTAGCATTATTAACACATTTTTCATTATCACTGATAATGAATTTTGTCTCTTCTTTATTTTGTGTATTATTCCTTGATGAAAGCACTTTGCTGGTAGCAAATATGTGCATAACTATTCATTGTTAATTCTTATTGCCTCCTCATCAGCTGTACTTCTTTTTCATCTTCTGGTACAAAGGAAAAACATAAATAATTTTTCTTCTTCCAATTCTAGCATGGCAAGTACTGTATTTCATCTTAATGTGCTAGCATTTGGGAAAAAATAAAACAAACTCCACACCCCAGATGTTGTGAGTGGCAGAGTGCTTTTCTTCTGATTGAAATGAATTGATTGATTAAGGGCTTATCCAGTAATTTAGACAGTATGGATTCTATTGCTGAAACCATAGCATCGGCTCAGCACATTTTGTTTTATTTTTCTTCTAAGAAAGAAAAAAAATTTATTAGACTGGTTTTTAAATTGGGAAGAAATGGAAGCACTTTCTGGGCCGTGATTTTTACTGAGTCTGATTGCCAGTGCCTGGCTAAACTTCTGCTTTTGTCTAATTATGGAATTCTACTACTGCAGCCTAGAAATTTCTGACTCTAAACAACTACGGGTTTTGAAATTGAATGGAGCAGATACTCACTTGAGAAGCCTGGTTCTTCCTGGAAATAATGCAAGGACAGGCATATTTCTATTAGTGTGGAATCTCCTTATGGAGACCTTGAGAAAATGGAGAAACACAGAAAATGAAATTGAGAAATATCATTTATTAAGAATATCTTTTAGCTGATGTAAAATGGTTTTAGCTTATGCTTGGTTTACAGTAACTTAGAAAAAAGTAAGGAGGAAGAACATAACTGATTCTCATGGTAGTGAATTCTTTTCCAGTGATAAAAAGAAACATAAAAGAAATAGTGTAAGTTAATCAGTGTATGTATATAAATAATGAATTTGTATGCCCATTATTTACATTTGCATGTAAATAATGAATGTTGTAAATGTGGATTGTATTTCCACTATTCAAATATTTTCTCTGTTTACTGTCATTTTCAAACCCTAAACTCTAGTCCCAAAGCAAATGCAGTCACTTTATTTTCTTGAGCTATAGTTAAATAAAAATACATCCTTAGGGAAAAAGGGCTTCTTAATGTGTAATGATGCAGAATTTGAGAGGAATTGATGTTGCTAGGCTTCCTTTATGATGGACAAATTAGAAAAGACATTGAAGTTGTCTGTTTTGCTGTTGTGAAAATTTAGAAAAAAGGTTTTCATTCCTGACATGTGCAAATGGCACACTTTTCAGAATGTAAAACATAGCTTAGTTTACTTCATTTTAATGACATTAATTAAGAATTTTTTTCATTTTAAAGATAGCGATATTGAGCTAATAAACTTCCAATTAAAATTCTTTTAAAAAATCACTGTCTCATAGAAGAGGAGAACTTTGGAGTTCTCTGTTATATCCTGGTGTGTAGCAGTCTGAGTCAGTTTTCTGCCAGCTGATGTCAAGCCATGAACGTGCTGAAAGTGACCCTTCACTAACCCAGACCTCCATAAGATGTGCAGTCAGGAGCCTTGTGAACTTGTGTATTAGAGCCTTAAAAAACTGTAGGCTTAATTGTAAATTTAATATTAAGAATTGTAAATATAATAATAAATAATTTTAATTTGAAAAGCTCAACTTATTATTTAAAATAAACTTATCAAGTGTATTAATTCCACTTAATAAAATTTGAAAATGTAAATAAACACAACTTATCACTTAAAATGAAATTATTATGATTACGAAACTAACATCTTATAAATTTGAGATGAGAGGCCTATAGACTAATGGTTGGTGTTTGTTGCAATGGTGATTTTCTCATTAAGGCTTTGCAGAAGAATCATCATTGTGGACTAAATAATACTGAACAAATTGGTTTTATAGTTAGTTGGACAAAGCAAAGAGTTTCTGTGAATTGGCTATAGAGACTGAACAGGTTTTTAGTGTAATCATCAAGAGATCCTGAATATTAGAGTGTAGCTATGGTCAAGTAATTTGTAGTATTCTACAATCAGGTGTTGTCCTCATAACTACTCCATTGACAGCTTCAGGTATTTAGCTTTTCATTTAACAATATAAATGTCATTTGGAGTGCCAATAAATACTGGCAAATCCCTGAAAATATCAGGTTGTTCTATAACTCAAATACCCCTCTAATGCTAATGGTTTCTCAAGGTTGTGTGTGAATGCTTTAAAATAAACAACCTTCTATCAGGCTTCTGCAACATTTTTTTTAATATAAGCCTCACACGTACCTGTGTTTATGTATTTCTATTGCTTTATGAATGTTGCAATTTTTATTACACAATTTCACTATGTTAAAAAAAATAGCACCATTAAAAGGTGGACAGATAGAATAAAAAGGGGCTGAGCTAACAAACTAGAAACTGAATGTCCCTTGACCAGACAACACCCTCTGTACTGCTGCAGAAATTGTTTCTGACATAGAGAGATTCATCCTGGTGTCCTGGCTTCCTATTAGTCCTTCCACTATTTTTGCTGGTATGTGCTCCATGCTAGAGTTGGAAATAGCATTTTAAGACTTCATTTTACATCCTTTTGTTGTCTTAGTCTGAATTGTCTACATTTCTGGTTTTGGTTGGGGTTTTGTTGTTGTTCTTTACATCAGAAGAGAATAAATAGACATCCAGACACATTAAATATGCATTAAATTATATAAATACATACATATTTAAAGACAATAGGTAGTAACATAGTGTAAAACCAGCAGAGACATAATCTTCCATGCTTTTCTTGCCCATCCCAACTTGCCTTTCTAAAAGAATATATGAACACAGCTTTTAGTTAGCTTATAATTTCTTTGGAAGTAAAATTAAATTAGAAAATAAAAAATCATCCTTAACACATTTCACAAATTAGCCAGTAGTTGCAATTTATGTGGTTTTTTAAGGTATCTTTTATAAGGTATTAATAACTAAATCTTCTCTTTACTTGGTAGCTTTTATTTAATAAATGATTACATGGTTAGTGAGGATGCATCAATTCTGGAAAATAAGTAGCTGATCAAAAGAGTATTTGTTTCCACATTTTGTTCATTATGAATTTTATATCAGGGACCTCGCAGATCTGAAAAGAAAGATGAAGTACCTGCAAGCTTTCCCTTAATGTGTCAACAAAGCTTCGTCTACCCTGGGGAGGATAAAAATCACTCAGACCTTGAGCTGATTCATTCATCATACTATTTTCAGTAAGAAATAGCAATTATATGTCATCCTTCATGTCCTCAAGTCTAACATTTCAGTTATATAAGTTACTGAAACAGACTAGATATTCACTTAAACAGATGTAAATCCAGTGTGGTTTTGTTCTGTCCCAAGAGCCTATGTAATGTCTACCAGAATTTTTACAAATTATTTGAATAGAGAGTCCTGTTCCCTGTGTTAGGTGATCTGAAGGCTTGTCTTCCTAGATCTGTTGAGCTGAAATTATAGCTGTTGAATGCACATTGTTGGTCATTTGTTTGAGTTTTGTTTCAATGCTAGCTTCTTACGTCTTGCACATGGCTTTGGCACTTCGTCATGTTGCTAAACTTGTATTTAAAATAATATTGCCAAGGCAATTTGTTTTGTTGTTGTAGTTGAAGCTAAATTAAGAATTATTTTTCAGACTGTCCCTTTCTGTTTGGTGTAAGTAGCATTTCATGAGGTTAGTGCTTACTTTTGCCTAGTTGCTTATATGGGTGAGTCTAACTTTTGTGTATTTTTCTTCCTTAGTATACCTTTAGAATATCCGCCCTATCTAAAACCATTTCTTACACTCGTAGAGATATAAATCAGGGTGGTCTGGTCTTTACTGTTGCAGAGGCTGAATCTGCACATGGGTACATGCTTCTGCCACGGAGATTAGTGGGTGTGAAGTCCTGCAGTAACATCTTCTTTCCTTTTCTTTCCATCTTTGCAAAAGTCATGACCCAAGTATGGCCTCTTGTACTGGTCACAGACATACCAGAGATGAATTATGGCTGAGAATTTGTATCAAAAATAGATTTTTGTTGGGAAAAGTACTTTTAATAAATTAATTTCAAAATTCGACGAATTTTGTCCTAGAAATGACAGTATTTTTTCTTGAAAACTGTGTTTCTTAAAAAAATTGAACATGATAATATCATATATTTTACAGCATTAGTATATGAAGCTGCCACTAACTTACCATGATACCACTCTATTAATTGCACAATGAAATAATCATTTTCCTTGTTAAAAGCAGTGTTTATTTAATGTTAGCTGAAAAACTGTGGTAACAGCCTATAATCTATTTGGAGAAAGTGCAGTTCCTAAAAATCAATGTTTTGAAATTTTTATATGACATCCTATACTGGTTTTCCTGAACTGAATTTATTACAAGGTAGTTCTGAAACCCAAATGAGTAATTTTTACCTATTTAATTCTGAAAAATAGATCAATGTATGGCTCATAAATAAGTAGTAATCATTTTAGATATACATAAGAAGTGAAAAATTATCTCATAGAATAATTCAGGCAGGAATAAACTTCGAAAGTCTCCAGTTCAACCTCCTACTCAAAGCAGGGATAACTGTAGGGTCAGACAAGGTTTCTGAGGGTCCACCTGCATCTTGAAAATTCCCCAGGGTGAAGGTCACAAAATCTCTCTGGTCAACCAGTTTCAACGTAAAGCCCCTTGGATTTCTTGCAAATGCAGATATTTATTTGTTTGGGGTTTTTTTAATGCTGCTAATAGCAGTGTAACAAAATAAATTTCAGAAAAACATCTACTTATAGTATGCTAACACATCTGCATAGGTATGTGAATTTTTAGGATGTTAACTGGAATGAGACTTTCTTATGACCTAGAGGCCCTTTTGATCTGCTAATAAAATTTTGTTGGGTTGTTTTCCTTTTTTAGTGTTTGTCCCTTTTCAACCAGGAGATAGATCATTCAACCCAAAAATTTTATTACTCAACTGAGTCTTTAAAACATTTTTCTATATATTTTAACTTAGACCAGAACTTTCACTGACTGTCAAAACGAGATCAGTCCCTTATCTCTGCTTTATCATTATTGAACCCAGTGAATTTGAGCCTTGATAAAAAAAGAAATACCAAAAGAGTCAAGAAGTTTTAAAGTAGGTGGATTTTTTTTTTGTCTGAAAATGAAGCAACTGCCATAAAATTACCCATATTTTTAGAACTATTGACAAAATTATAGTTATTATTTTGTTTTAACATATTTTAAGTATATTAATTTTGGAATACAGCTTCTTTTATTACATATATTTAAAATCAAATTAAATCACAACATGGGAAAACACTGATGCATTAGAGTGTTACTTATCTTCCAATGAATAAATAAGATAATGGATTTTTTCTGTGCCTCTTGTATACTTTGTTTCATTCTCCTCATTCACAGCACTCAGATGAAGAGTTTCTGATAAAACCTAATCAAGTGTGTTGAAATATGAGGAACCTAACAAACATTTTAATATTTAAGCAGGATATTTTCAAATCTTCTTTTCCAAAGCAATTGCAATTAAATGAAACATTTCAGGGGTGCAAGTACATAGCATAAAAGGACTGATTAGTTTTGTTATTTATTTTTTCATGCCTTTGAGATATTTCTGTAAATGCTTAGTAACAGAAAGACTTGTTTTAAAAATACAATTGAATTGCAAGGTCTTCAGCACAAAGTCTTTAAAACCTTGTAGACCTTGTAACACTTTGGTTCTCTTATGTATTTTTTGTATATTTAAAAATCACTTTGACATGTGATTTCTTGCTTACAAGATTGCAAATGTGAATTGTGTTGTTTTAAAACCTTACAAGCACGTATGACATTTTAATAGTCTAAAATTGATGATTTTAATCCAGCTGACAGAAACTACACAGTTTTACAGAACTTCTTATGCAGCTTTTGTTTAATGCTAGCAAGTATAAATGTGTTGCCAGCTGCTAGAGATGAGAGACCTTCCCCTAGCCAGGGATGATAAAATCTATCTGTGAATTATATTATGCCATGCCAACTTAATAGTTTCAGTTTTATTTAATTTTGTGAATTTATTAGTACAGGAGATGTCACTTGATTATTTTTTTCCCTTCATTTTTAGTAATTTTTAAAATAGAACCTCTAAAAGGCCAAATTTATGGTTTCAGATTTTTTTCATACTACATATTTTTACATGCCAAACTTCTCTAGAGGAAAACATTGAACTAAAGTACATGTCTGGTGCGTCTTATTAGTACTTTGCCTAGGAATTACCCAAATCAGAACAGAAAAGCAAAAGTAATTTTAAAAATTCTTGATAATAATGTATTATCATATTAATATTGAAATAAGTAAATGGATACAGAGGTAATTCACCTTCAATATTTAGTTTTCATGAACTCCCACATTCTTCCTTGTTTTTAGTAAGTTTCCATTTCCATTTGTTTTGATTGTTCCTTTCGAAGTAAAGGGCTTGCAGATGCTTTTTCCTTCTTTTCAGTTACTCTTCTTATACTTTGGTTCTCCTAAGAGCAATGAGATTTTCTCATATAGTTCCTGGATACTTCTAAAAAGATTTGAAAACTTTTTAGTAATGCTTATTGAAAAAATATACTTTCTAAGGTTTTTTTGTAGATGGGGAAGGAAAATTTGACATGGAAGGAACATAATTTTCTTATTTCTTTTTATTCCTCCTTGCTTTTCCTTATCGTTTATTTTCTAGTGTATTTGAATGAATAAAAAGAGGGAGGAGATGGAGGCACATTTTTAAAATTTATTTTTCATTCCTTTGTTTATTCCCAGATAAAAAATTTTCATTGCATAAACCACCCATTTGGGAAGGTGAAGGGAGTACACTAATAAATTGACATAGATTTGATGAAGATCTGTATAATATCCAGAACTCGGCTCTGAATTTGGAAGAGCTGCTCTCAGCCCACAGGGGAGCAGTGCCTGCACTGACACTGTACAGAAGGCTGGAGGTCACTGTCTCAGGCCCATGCTCGTTTAAGGTTCATAGCTTAACTTACCTTTTAATTTGTAGTTGAGGTGGAGCCTTGAGCAAAGAAATTTTTTACCCCAGTCTCTTTTCCACCAAGGTTTGGTGAGCATATTTCTGTTTGATTAAATGTATAAATTAAAATTGAGTCTAGGAGTGTCTGGGTGTCAAGAGCTGAAAGGACGTTATTAATTCTGTTTCTCAGTAAAATTAGCTTGAGGTGTTCTTTTCTAAAGATAAATAAATTTAGATTAAAAACACAACAAATACCGTTATTTTTATATATAACAGCAAACAGATTGTCTTTTGTTCTTTTAAGAAATGGAGAAGGATTAAAATGGTTCAGTTTAGGTTCAAAGATCAAAGTCCATTGAGGTGGAGGAAAAGAGTGATCTTGCTGTTCTTTCAGTATTTGTAATAATCTGCTACGTGTATCACAGTTCGAAGTAATCGAGTTCAAAATATCACATTTCATCAATTTCGCTTTTTATGTAATTCAGTGTGTACTCTTCAGTTTTTTGGTAATTCAGTGTGTACATTTGAAATAACAGTGTTGCTTAGATATGCAGTGTAATTATGAACCTTTTATCTTTGTGTTCTTGACTGCCAGGGTTAAAAGATTGCTTAGGTGCCAGGGTTCAATGTAATCAGTTATTTCTGCACTTCCAGTCTAACAACACTTTGTGAAAGGCTACAAGAAAAATACTGCAAAAGCAAATGATCAAGGCCTTTTTAGAAGATGGTAGCATAATAGCTGGAAGTCTTGGTCTTGTACTGATTACTTCGTAAGAGACACTATTTAATAATGAAACTGTACTAAAACCAGATTGAAAAAAAATGAAGGAAAATCCAAGTGAAAAATTGTCCTCTTCAGCACTGAGGGCAGCCCGCAGTCAGAGAAAACTGAAGAATTAAGATGCGCTTTTTGTCTAGTGCACTGTAACATGACGCTTGTTACTGCCCCGACAACCTGCTCTGTTCACAGCATCTGAACGATGATCTGCTCAGTGGCAAAGCTGATTTTTAATCCTCAGCATTCAGACTACAGCAGCCTGTGGACAGCCTGTGTTTCTGTTTTCCTTTAGGCAAATCCTTTGGGGACTTTATGGGTAAAAAGCCCCTTCTTAAGAACTCAGTTGTCGTACACAGGTCAGGGTAGTAGTGATGGCCTTTCAGGAAACTAAGCATTGTTCCTCAGTGTCCAAGAGTAACACAGATCCCCCATCCTACAACTTGTGTATAACTAGTTCCTTTGAATGATTCTCTCTCTGCAAAATCTATTGGTCTTGACATTGCATAATAAAGTACTCTAGATTAGGAATTTTGTCGTTCCACAGGAAAAAAGAATATCTTCTTCACCACACCCCCCAACTGTTTGTATGGTTAGTCACATTTCATCAGCTATTTATTTCAGCCTACATGGTTTATAACAAAATAGAAAAGCAACAAGATGTTTCTTGATTCTCCTGAATTCTCTTAAAGCTGTGACTTTTTCTCAGTGATTATAAATGTATTTGAAAGAAGAAATTATCGAGGAATACATAGTGTAGTCCTACAATATTGTAGTAGCTATGTAAAAATTAATATTGACAGACAACTATTACCTTTGTTCAGTAGTAATTTAATTTCCTAGTTTCTGTTAAAATTTCTTTACCTAAACATATGCAAGCTTATCAATTACTTTTATGTCCTTGGGACTACAGTATTTTACTCCAAAACACTTTTGCTAAATGACAACCCACATATTTTGAATAGCCAGCTATGTGAAATAAATGGGTTTTTTTGCCTGACTTTATTTATTTATCTATTTATTTATTTACTTCTATCAGAAGACATTAATGGGTGTGAAAGGGAAATGATAGCATCACATGATGTTCTACTTTCATTTTTTATTTGAATTTTATTTGAAATAACTTCAGAGAATAAACCTATAAAGTAGGTGGTGTTTTTTATGATTTTTCAATAATCAGATATTTAGCACAGGTAGATATAGAATTTAATTATTACTATTTATTTTGTATATTGAAGGAGTGATGAAAGTTGAAACTGTTTTCCTTGAAAAAAAAATTACCTGTACTTTGAAGAATACAAGTGTTGGAAAATTACATTTTAAAAGCAAGTGAAACATAATTTTTAAGTGTCCCAAGTCTTAGGTTTAGTAAATTGAAAATATTAATGTTTCCAATTAAAATTTTAATTGCAATATCACTTTTTAATCGGAAACAATGCATTGCTATTATGTTGATTTTAATGGAAAATTTTGCTTTATAACAAATCCTTTGGGATGAAAAATAGATTTTTTAAAAAGAGTCATTTCTTGGTACTAATTTAATTTCTGATGCATAGAAATGAATACTTAAAAAAGAAAAAAAATTTCTGAACTGTTTCTTATTAGTAGTGTTCTTGGCAGTTTCCACCACAGAATTTTAGTGGAATTCTAAGGGTTCATAGAATATCCTGGGTTGGAAGGAACTCGCAAGAATCCTTGAAGTTCAACTTAAAATGTAAGAAAAGTGGATATTGACCATTTTTAGAATCTTTTAATTTTGGTGTTGCAGAACATTTTGGGATGAGAGTGTGTTTTTATAGTACAGTCTTAGAATTAGAAGTCGTGTGCTGAGCAGAGATCTGCACTTTGTTTGTTTTTGATGGCAGTTTAGCTGACCTCAGGGGCTGTGATACTTGTAGCATTTGTCTCAGGCTGGAGAAGACAGAGGGTGTTATGAGAAAAGTCTTATATGCTTATTCTTTATCATGTTAGGAATTTGCTGAAAAGTTACTTGAAAGCATATTGTGTTCCAAGGTCTGCATATGCCATACTGACTCCATCCTGGCAAGTAATTCTATAGAATAAGTTCTGTACATAAGAAATAGCAATACTTGAATAATGTGCAGTGATTTTTTTTTCCTCCAAATATATCAGATTATTGTCCTAACCATGCTAAATACACACTGCATTTATCAACAAACAGAATTCTAAGTTTTTGTATAAATACATTTGCAAAGCCACACATTTATTAACTTATTTATTTGCTTGTAAGTGTAAATGAAATGTAAACATTCAAAATATATTGTAACAAGCCCCATTTCCTCCTGTGGTTTATTCATTCATAACTAATGGTTGATTGATTTGGGAATTATTGAGAAGGTATGGTGGAAGACGTATCAGATATTTTTCAATTAATGTAGCAGAGAATGCATGATTAAATATTCTCTACATACTGTAACACAATGACTGAAATAGTATTGAATTGCTGCTGAGCTAAAGCATGTGATTCTAGATAACTGTGAACTGCTCATGAAGGGTTTCACACCACAAAGAGCCTTGAACTTAGCTGGGTGCTGTACTCAATCCTTTCTTTTCAAATAAGCATGTTAAATTACACTGAAGGCTACAAATCTCTTAATTCCTTTGGAATACAAAGTGGTAAAATAGAATAAGATCAGACTGTAAACAGGGAAAACATGGAACTTTTGGATGATGAAAATTAAGTCTTGAGAAAAAAATCCACTCCTTTTGTTCTTAGCAAGGCATTCTTCTTTATCATACTTCCTTTCAGTCCAGCATTTTTTCAGTGATTTCTTGGATTGAAAAAAAATCTTGAAAATTACTTCTTGAAAAAGAAAATCTTTCCTTTCCATCACTTTCGAAGTCTGGCCATGGGTCTTTATCCTGTGACAGGCAGGCATACTGCTTTTCCTACGGTATCTGTAGCTCCATGCAGGGTGCCTGTATTATCTGGGATTCCCAGCACTGGCCAGCCTGAGCACCCTCAGTCTTTGAGCAGACTTGTGCTGTGACTGTGAATTCATACATTATAAATGTGTAGCCTTCTGCTCTACTGTGATTACCCAGCAAGCTGTTTGTAGAACATCCTATATACAATATTTGTCCAGCAATTTAAGAACAAATTTTTCACTTGTAATGTCTGTCATACAACTTTTTTCCTCTCATTCCTGCCTACTTTTGTAACTCTGGAGAAGAAAAGAAGTTTGTAAAAGGCCAAACAGAATGAACCTGTAACCTGTCATGCATTTTGTCGACTTATTCCTCATCTCCTTGAGCTGATTCTGTGACATCTGACAAATTCTATTGCCATAATAGAAATTTGTTCTGTCTTTATTTCATTAGTGTGCATTGAGGATTTTAGTACAAAAAACATGGTTGCAAAACAAAAAGTCAAATTCATTTCAAGCTCTATTAGGCACACTGATCCCCTTTCCACCTTCATATTTGATGGAATTAAAAAAGTGAAAGAGATGTCAGTTTTAAGTTTGATGGAATTACACAAATTGCTCAAACACCTACTTCAGCAAGTATATTAAAATAATGATAAAAAATGTCACCAAGTACTGTTTTTCATTATATTTACCTCAGTATTTCTCAGATTTGGCAGCATGAGCACAAACACTCAGACATGGACTTAAAGGCCAAGAATTCTTCAACCTGAGAATTTTGAGAGTTAGAAGACATTGCTTAGAGAGGTATCTCTGAAATGGGAATTATGTGTTTATTGTTTGTATCCATACCAGCACTTCTGATCACATAGATTTATACTATTTTAAAGGATATTCTATATGAATTGTCTGGAAATACATTAATCACACTTTCAGGTTATCCTGTTTGGAAAGTAGTGCATTCAAAAAGTGTGTTTAATGACTGGGTATATATGAAATATATGAGTACCTGTGATTTGGCAGAATATTTAAAATTAGACAGAAGTCAGAATACTGCTGCAGTTTTGAGTCCCAGAGGATGTGAGGGGACTCTTGCTCTTGCCTCCATGTATGCAGTGTTTGGAGACTGGTGTCTAGCTATTACAGAGACACTTTGGTTCTTCACAGAAAGCACAGTTCAAGTAACAAAACTCTGGATTAATTTAGAAGCCAAAGACATAGTTTGAATCCATCACTGTGGGACATGCTTTCAACAGAGAGAGATTAATCCAATTTTGCCAACCTGCAAGGCACAAATAAAAGAACACTTGTTAAAAAGTAGATCTCTGCTTATTGAGAAAGATTTGATCTTGTTACTTAGCTTAGAGTCTGAAATGTAAGCCTTGCAGCAAAGCTGAAACCCGTTTAAGAACATTTTCACTGAAGAGTTTTCATTGCCATAATTAGATTTGTTTCAAAATTAAACTATTCTTCAGGCATGGTTGTAAGAGACTCCATGAAAGCAGCTGCAGTGGAACTTAAAATCAGTGATTCTTATTAAATGAGCGGTAGATGAGAATGCTGTTTCTCCTTGTCTTGATGTTTTGCCATGCTATTTGAAATCAATTAAGGCAGCTGTCTTGCAATTTAAAGTATATTAGTTAAAATACTATCCTCTATTTGCATCCATTTCTTTCCCAAAAGTGTCAGTTACTGTAGAAAACCTCTTTTTCTTTTTTTTTTTTTTTCAGGAGAGCTAGAAGTGAAATGGTAAGGGAGAAGCCATATAGATAGAGAATTTATAGAATTTATAGAGAGGGAATAGAGAATTTATTTGAGAAGGTGAAATAATTCATTAGTGCAAGATCTGGGTGTTCACTTGTAAAGTTTTTACACAAGATAGTTTTCAGGAGAATGTTTCTAATTAAACATAAGCAAATTCTAAAAGAGTGAGGAAAATGAACAGGACTTTTCTCAGTGGAATAAGCTGGGTATGTTTGTTTACTGCAAAAGCTTATGTTGGTATCATTGAACCACTAGGAGAGATTTGGTTTCAACATGTCAATGCATAATGTTTTCCGAAACAAAACTCTCTGGTGATGGAGTTAGTGAACAGTACAGTAATGGTAGGGTGGATACTCTAAAACAGTTCTGAGGCTAATCACATGTGTGCAATCAACTGTGCAACCAAACTGATTGCACAGTTACATTATATTTTAGAAGACACTTTAGCTTTGGGAAAAATTGGGAAAAAAACCCAACAACTTGAGGGGGAAAAAGAAAATATGAAAATTGATATTTATTTTCTATTTCTTTCACATTTAAAATATTTGGTCAGACTTTGATTTTGATTCAAAGGGGTGGGGAGGAAATCTCACTTTAGTGAGGCTAAACAAAAAGGATACTCACTGTGGATCTGTATTGTCCCAGTGTGGGACACATACTGTTTTATCTCTCAGTAAACTGATAGTATAAATTTTTCCATGTAAGCCCTATTAAGGGAAAGGATCTATAACAATTTCTTTATATACATTAAATCTGCAATTAATGATTTGGAAGTTATCTGTGAAAGTAGGTGTCCAGAATAATCCTGCTGAGAAAATAGATTGACTATGCTCGTATTATGACCCGCCCTTGAGACAGGGTAACTGAGGTTCTTATTAACAGATGCCTTGAGGTATATATGTGTGTATATGTATATATATATATATGGCAGGTTTATTTTGGAACAATTTGGTAGCAATAGAAAGGAGGTATGTAGCCACTTTGTAGCCAATGTCAGTTCCTCAAAGTGGTGGTTGTGGTCTTGATCTGTTGGGGGTGAGGAAAGCCCTGACAACAAAAAGTTCAATGTGTTAATACATGTTCAGGTTCAGGTGGGAACGCCCAAGCACCGCTGCTGCAGGGGGTTTTTCACAATGTCTCATTCAACAATATGGGTCACATGCAGTCCTCTGCTGGAAGGCCCCAGAAATGACTCTGGGGGCACTTTGGTGGTCTCTGATGGTTTATGGCTCTTTCTAATGACATGACAGCTGTTTGACTCTGCTTAGTTGAGCCAGTTATGCCTTTTCAGAAGGGATTAATACCTTCAGGCTTACAGATACCTCCTTGGTGGGGGGAAAGAAAATTGGCACAATAAAAGGTATTATCCTACCTCCCAGGATCTGCTTCTCATCAGCCTTTTCCCTTATCTGGCTTAAAACCCATCCAGTTGCAAAACAAAGGTCAGTTTGTCCTGGTCATTCTCCAGCGGTGGGTGTGCACCCCCTCTGTCTTATGCAGATCAGAAGTTTTATCAGGACAAATCCCAAAACTCTCCTTTTCCTCTTCATTTGGAGGGTGCAAACCTGGCCTCAGCAAAAACCCACTCCTTTTGCAAATGGCCCATTGTTTGAGTTATCATCCTTTAACATTTCAGTCTCTCACAGATCATTATACTTAAAAAAGAGGAAAGAGGCAAGAAAAAAAAAGAAAGAAACAAAGATAAAAGGGGAAAAAAAGACAAAAAGAAAAACAAATTTATTTATTTTTTAAATCCACAGTAGAATAATTTAGAAAAGCCACTGAATGAACCACTAAAACCTTAGCCTAGTTGTTACAAAACCTTTATCTTCAGTGAGTAATGCTAACTGAAGGAAAACAAAATGCCTTAAAAAAAATTCCTATAAACTTTGGCTTCAAAGATGGTGGAGCTAGAAAGATTATTTTCTTGTTACTTATTCTCACAGTGCAATAAACTCTTAGAGTTATCCTAAAAATATTTCAGGAACAGAGGAAAATAAAATTGTCTTTGTGTTTCCATGAACTTCAATTACTTTGCTATATGTTTCAACACAAATTATAATAGTTTTGTTTATTTGTGGTTCCAAGTGGTACTGAGGTTGGGAAGCGCAGAGACAAAATGGAAATTATCAGAATAAGCAGAAGATTTTTTTGGGTATATAACTGAATTCATTAAAATTAACATGTGAAAGAAAAAAAATCCTAATTAAATAAGGATCTTACTGAAAATTTAGATACAACCGAGGAGATTAAACTACATTTTTCTGTTATGTACTAGTGAGTATGGGGACAAATACAGGATGGTTAATGAGAATGTGTAAATGGAAATTACTTTGAATTTTGCTTACTCATACAGTGTTTAATGTTCCCAAAGTAGGATGGGACAAGATAATCTCCAACCTACAATTATGCAATGAAGTCTCAGGTCAAGTAAAATGGATTTATAATTAATTTATTAACATGGGGATGAAATAATAGTAGGAAATACAGTACACATATTTAGGGGCAGGCAGAGAAGTGTTTTTAGTGATGATTGCTCCTGAGTCCTGCTTAAACTGCATGAACACAAGTTGAAGGAAAACATAATTAAATAAATGGAAAATAAAATAAAACCCAATGCATCTTTACTGGAATATAAATAATAACACATGAAATAACAGACTTTGGGGTAGAAATTCTCAACCCAGCATTCTGACCTTGTCTGTCCTAGAGGCCAAGAATTTTTTCCATTTCTCAGTAGTTTATAATGGCTTTTGGTTTTAACTGTGCAAGTGGACACCATACACCTATGGTGTATGTACAGTAGACCCAGCAAATTTGGTACTTGTATTGGGGTTGCAGGAACAGGTTTTGGTAAGGGGGGCTATAGGGACTGCTTTTGTGAGAAGCTGCTAGAAGCTTCCTCATGTCCAGCAGAGCCAATGCCAGACAGCTCCAAGATGGACTCACATTGGAGAAATTCATGGAGAGATCCCAGACTGCAGCAGGGGAAGGACTCCTCTCCCTGAGCAGCGGCAGAAACAACCTGTGGTGATCTGATCATAAGCTCCATTCCCATCTCTCTGCACCACTGGGGGAGAAGGTAGAGCTGGGAATGAGGGAGGGATGTGGGGAAGATGTTTTTAGGATTTATTTTACTTTTCACTATCCTGCTCTGATTTTGTTAGTAATAAATTCAGTTAATATCCCCAAGTTGAGTCTGTTTTGCCCATGACAGTATTTGGTGAGAGAAGTCTCATGGATCTTAACTCATGAACCCTTTGTTATACTTTCTCTCCCCTGTCCAGTTGTGTAGGGGAGCAATAGAGTGGCTTTGGTCGGTGCCTGGCATCCAGCCAGGATCAGCCCACTAGAGTACTCTAAAAAGGAACTGTCTTTATGAGGATGTATGACTAGTTAAATTTGCAAAGAACTCGAGACTGATCTTGTTTATGGGTTCCAGTAAGGACCTTGGCACAAAATGCATCAGTATGCTATTGAAATACATTTGTGTTACAGAAATCAGGAGGCATATTAATGCACAGGAATATTAAAAAGAACATAAAGGAAGAGTTACATGACCTTGAAGATTGAACTAATAGAAATGTGATAATTATAATAATAAATGTTCAAGGTCACATACTTTATTAGCCATAAAGTGAAAACTGAATACAACCATACAAAATAAAATATTTGGATTATCAGTCACTAAGGGGTAGGATGGGCTGTATTGTCAGAGATATGCTAGGATATCCTGCTTGATCTCCAACTGCCACTGCAGCACATGCTGGGTCTCTGATAGGCTCTTTATAATATCCTGTTAGCCCCATGCATCTAAAGTGGTGCTGGATGTCTACTTTTAGGTGACTGAACTAATCCTTCAAAGGAAGAAGTTTTTCTGTCTTGTCAAATTTGACAGACTAATTGCCTATACTGGCAAACCTAGAGCATTCTAAATGAACTAGACCGGTGTGTTCCAGTAACTGAATCCTGCCTCTAATAGCTGAAAAGGTCTCTAGGCATCTGTGACTGAGATCATTGTGTATAATGCAAGTAAAGGCCAAGTGTGCAGGAAGATACCTACCTGAGGTATTTTATCCTCAGAGCAAATTTCACATGGATGATGATGACCACAATTGTGATGGCCAGTGAAAAAGCTGAATCACTGAAAAATGCACCGGTAACAGTCTAGAATGTATGTTATGTTTTGGTTCCTATATGAAAATCTTTGGTTCTTATATGAAAGTTCTTCTTTTCTTTATAAGAAAAAAAGGAAGTCATATTAGTACAGGTTATTTCTTGGTATTTATTTCCAGAAGTTCTAGAAGACTAGTAAAGTCGTCTTACCAGAAGACACTGAAAATGTAACCATAACTTATGATTTGTCTCATGCATCAGAA
This sequence comes from Ptilonorhynchus violaceus, assembly GCA_013397565.1. Taxonomy (NCBI): domain Eukaryota; kingdom Metazoa; phylum Chordata; class Aves; order Passeriformes; family Ptilonorhynchidae; genus Ptilonorhynchus; species Ptilonorhynchus violaceus. The sequence continues at coordinate 501,973 of VZRJ01001317.1, read as the reverse complement.
GTAAAAACTCCAACGAGAGAAATCATCTATTTAATCAAAATTCTGCAACTTAAGAAAACCTGTACATAAGCATACTGTAATTAAGTTTTTGCTAGAAATCAGTGAAAATCATGGAGCCACCAAATAAAGCTAGCATTGGAATATTAAAATAATGAGAGAGGAAAAATATTACTACTTTTTGGATGCAGGTTGATTAACTTAAGAAAAGCTGACTATAGTTACCGGAGCAAGAGTGGACAAAAATTGTTTCTCACTATGTTCTGTATTGGTCTGAGACAGTGTAACAACCATTGTGGGTTGGAAAACTATTTTCTTCCTTGATAAAATAATTCTGTGTCTGTGTCTTTGTATTGAGTGTCCTTACAACTGCAGTGCTATGAATGTAGAGGTGTTAGTCAATCTTTATACTCACTCGAGACACCTGCGTTTAAGAGCTTTCTTACACTGTTTACTTTTGTTTTTTCCATGATGTAGTCATTTACTCTAAAACTCCAGCTTTGGTTTCTTAAAGAATAACTGCACACTGCAACCAAACTCCTTTTTGCAGCCCTCCACTTCAACGACTTGCAGAGCAGGAAGAGATTTTGAATTTGAGTGGGGTCTTTTTTGTCACTTGAATTTAGACAAAGCCTCTTCAGACTCTTTGTACAGTGCACCTACCAGAAGAATTAGCGTATAAACATTATAAATGCTGTTAAGAAATTTGTCCTTGCACCATTTTCTTCTGAAGGCACAGAGGACACTGTTGTGTTCAGTATTTACCAAAAGTAAACTAATTCAAACTGACAGTTTCATGATGCTTGTGGCATAAAAAGCAGATGGATTCCTAAACTAAAGTGTTAAATTAAACAACATAAATTTATAAATTTAATAATCTAAATGATAAAATATTTTAAAATGTGGAGAGGAATAAAATCCTAATACTAGCAAAGTAATTTCACAGATCAGCATATAGTGGGGTAAGTCTTTTCTCACAGTCCATATGGACAAATAATTTAGTTTGATTCCTGCTCCTTAAATTTCTGCAGTCCAATTATATTGTTGTTAAGTATTTTCATTTTGATTACAAATGCCAAAAGCATTCTGAATTCTGCAGTCAAGTGACAGATCGGAATGATACAATGAGCAGACAGCTGAAGGGCCATGTGGGACAATTAGTGAATTTGTACATCACTTACCCAAATTTACGGTTTACATAATGAAACATAGTGTGTGTATTTCATCTCTAAATGCATATCTTCAGTAAGCATGAAAGCATAAATTTAACTTTCCTGTAAAAGGCTTATCAACTTTATAGGCGGTATTAAATTGAGCATGTGCATGGAAATTTTAGAATAAGCCTAAGCATTCACAGGACTAATAAGTATCTTTCAGATACATTTCCATTGGGATCTCACACCTTCAAGTTTAGGAAATAGCATTTATCTGTCCTTCTGTCCTGCAGAAGTTAAGAAGCAGTCACTCACTCCTTATTAGCCTCCTATTCTGTTTCACACCTATTGGCCACCCCTTTCTTTCAAATCATTGAACCAATCAACTTAACAAAGTTAAGTTTTGGGCCAGTTGTTTGTAAGTTTTATGTAATGTCAAATTCATTGCTTTTGAAGTAAAAAAAGTTCTTCTTCAAACTGTAAATATTCTATATCATAAAAGACAGTATTGCTCTTTGCATACTCTCTCTTGATTTATAACTTTGGAGTGTCACAGTCATGACAATATATCTGCTGTGTTTGCTGACAAATTATTCTGAGCTTCTGGACCAAATCCACTGAAACCTCTTCTCATTCTATAAATAATTCTGCATCACATCTTTATCGTGATCAACAGCTTCAGTGATTAGTACTCCATAAAGAAATACCACTTTTTATACCGTAAATAGGCAGTTTAATCTTCTAATTTCTCATTATACACATGGGATGGATTGTTTTCCCTTTACTAGATATTCATCTGTCTAAACAACTTTTCATATAAGAAACAGACAATGACTGACTTTTTTCCAGATAGGATAAGGAGAGAAGGAAACTAATGTAAAAATAATATACCATATTTTTATTTAAAGGAGTTAGGAATGGCTAACGTGCTATACCAGCTAAACAAATGGGTAGGTTGCCATTGCTTACTGTAGTATTAAATGTATGCTACCTGCTGTAACATTATGTGCTTCAGCATCAATGCACATTGTATATCCATATGTATATATTTACTTGAAAAAAATCTGTTAAAAATTCAAGAGATATTAGCCTTAATGAACTAACCTTACCCATTAGTACATTTATGTATTAGATATGAAACTAAGCTAAATGGTTTTTGCTGCACTTTTTTTCCTAGCATATTGAAAGGGTAGTAGTACAATCCTTTTAAAATTGTAATATGACAGCCTGTAAGTTTTAAATTGAAATAAAAGAGCCTGAAAAGTATCTATCTTTCAATCAGTTCTTCTGCTGACTTCTTTGTCTGTGTGCATAACTATTAATTTGTCAGATATCCATGGCTGTGCTGTCTGAAAGACAAGCTAGCAGAAAATACCCATCAGATATTTGCTCTCCTACCAGTTTCACCAGAAAAAAAATGACACAGAAACAAAAAAGAAAATGCTCCAGTAAAATTATTTATAGCACAGTGTAATTCTGTTATATGATTTCATCTCTGTTAGCATTAAAGCATTCTGACATTTCCTAATTAATGTTATTATATATGCTAATTCTTGGTATGAGGGGTCTAAAGAGCACAGCTGAGAACATTCTTTCTTGTTTGCATAATTGCTCTGAGCAGCTGTATACCTTATTTTTTTCAATATAAAACAGTAAATACCAGTTAAGCCAAATAAAGATTCACAAGTATAATTTCCAATCAGTATATGATTGGAATTACTATACTTAAAAATACATTTGTTTTCTTAGGAAATTTGAATTGATGTCTTTATCATATACGTATCTTCAAATGTATGTCACAAAGAATTTGACTACCTGTTTCGTTTCCCTTTTGTTTTGTTGTGTGGTGTCATCAAGAGGAAACTTAAATGACATGCAGTGTAACAGAACATTGCTGCCATTGATTTTGGTTTAGATAAGTTTATGTATCCTGCAAGTTTTTTCTGCTGGTTTCTGTTTAACCACATTTAGCACATCAAGATGTTGTCCTTGGGGACATTTTAGTTTAGTTTAGTGCTGTACCTGGCAGTGTTGGGTTAAAGGTTGCACTGAATAATCTTGGAGGTCTTTTCTAACCTTAATGATTCCATTATAGTGATATGAGATATAAATATGTGCTGTACACAAGTAAATGAAATGTTGTGCATTTTCACCATTTTTCTGGAAAAGCTGCCATATGATGTGCAGAAACAAGGTCCTCTGTGTTAAGAAACAGCCTTTTACAGATTCTTGGTTGCTTTTTAATGAGCAGCATTAATCAGGAAACTCCTATACTAACACACCAGTTTCAGTTTCTGTAGCATGGATATGTTTGTAGGGGAACGCTGCCATAAATGCCTCCTACCTGCTGGAAGGGGACTGTCTGTCTCTGGTCACTGACTGAGGTGGCTGAGGAGCCCACTGGAGGCAGCTTCAGGGGCTGCTGTAGTGACACACAGGGCAATGTGCCACCCTCTGCTTCCCCTGAAACCGCCTTCTCGATCACTAAGTTGAACCTTTCTGTTCCTGTTACTGCCAATAATACTGATTTTGCAGAATTCCTGGTTTAAAATACTAATTATAAAGAAAATTGCAGTTATAATTTATGCTGATTACTTGACAGTCCAAAAAAATGTCTTGCCTCAGAAGTTCTCTGAAATATCTCAAGCCTTCTCACAAATTTGAAGATGAATGTGTAAACACCTAGTATCCTGAGCATTAACCTACACGTTTCTGCATATTTTAGGACCTATGGTTTTGTTTCCCTTTGTAAATGTGAAATTAACTTCCAGATACAACAAAATGTATGAGTTTTCTAGCTAGGACAGAGATTTTTTTTTCTCCCTGCATTACAGTCTTTGTTGCATTCCCTTACTATTCCATATGGCATGCCTTTGGCTAGCTCTAGGAAGTGTCACAGCTTCACTCTCTATTAGTTCCATGATACCATGCTACAAGAGCAGATTCTGGCTAAAATGATTCTGTATTCTTTTGTCAGGGAACATGCAAGCAAATTGATCTATTAATGTCTGACAGTAATGAAATGCCTGCACTTTAGGCATCCACATACTCTGTGTACATATTATACGTGATCTGTTTAAGGCTGACTGTAGAATAACTGAAAACAATACTGGATTTATGAATATTTTGCAGTAAATCTCCTGCTTCTGATATTACATGTGTTCTAAGAAAAGCAGCCTCTGTCTCCAGACCTGCAAGATGCTGAGCACTTTCAATTCCCAGTGAAGTCTGCCACTGAGAACAAATTATGTCTTATAACTATTTACACACCATGGTGTAAGTCCCTCATGAGCCTTACACAGAATGTCTGTGTGGATGTGCACACAAATTGAAATGCACTTGCAAAGTGCACCTCCCCGTGTGACACTTCCCTTGTGCCTTCCCTTTGCTTGGCTTCTCCCTGGAGCCCAGTCCTGTATGTGCAGTGGGTCACAGGTGACCCGTGCAGGTGACCTGGTGATTCTATTGCCATTCCATTGCCTACAGTCATCTTGAGCATGACCACTCATATGACCTCTGAAATATTTTAAGAGTTTGTCAGGAGCAAATCCAAATAACACAAAATGTGAATGAATGACTTCAACACCATTAAATCTGTTTGTATTTTAAAATATGTGGGATGTAATTTGTGGCAGATGCTTTTATGTAAGTTTTTCATATTTAAAAATTTTGAGTGTCATAAAATTTACCTGATAACTGTTCTACAGAAATACTTTAATTAGAAAATATGTAGCTATAACCAAGCTATATTTCAGTGAGATCTGCTTTAATCAGTAGTTAATTTTTCCTCAGTGTTTGTAGCCTTCACAACAGTAAGATTTTGTATCTGTTTAAAATAAATTTTATATATGCTGTTTGATATTTTCCTAATGTTTCAAAACCTTTCCTACTATGGTTCATTGTTTTTATTAGCTTAGTATTTTATACGTAGATACATGTGTGCTTGTGTAGGTATGGGGATGTGGACATCCGTAATGAATACCTGGATTTCTATAATTTACGTGCATTACTTTGCCCTGGAAATGGTGAGGTGTGGCTTAAAGACATTTTAATTTGTGTTGTGGCTTAATCTAAGAAAGGCAGCAGGGAATCAATTGAACTAATTTTTGGATTGAAGGAAGTAATTGAGATCTGTGTCATACCAGAGTGTAGAATATTTTTACTTAGCACACTTATCTCAATTTTAATAAATAAATAAATAAAATGTGTGTTATCTGATTACAGATCTTGTAAAAGTCAAGAATAAATCTTTGTCCACAAAAGTGCAGTAGTTACTGCTGTTCAGTCTGAAATCAATAAAAATTTGTTTACATTGTATAAAGATAAATTTATACTGTCATGGAAGCAGTGCAAAATCTATAGCTTATAAATTCATCCAATGTTTGGTCTTCACAGATTTCAACACTATTAAACAAATTTTCCTCATTCTTGGCAACTATTTTTGGCTTACATGCTTCTTTTCTATGTTATATAATACTCTATTCAAATTCCAATATTCCACATATCTACTTTGATAAATTCGAAGTATCAGCTAGTGCATTATGGAATGTCAGTAAACAGTCAGTTCTTCCTCTCCAAAAGGGCATCCTATTTGGATTTACATATTGTTTAATACCTCTACAAACTAAAGAATCTACATATTTATATTGCAGAAAGAGAAGGTACAAAACCTGTCAGATAATGACAGTAAGCTATTGAAGTCAATGGGATTTATTTTTATGTATGATAATGTAATTAGAGTTAAACCAGTGATTTTGACAGATCCTGTCTTTCTGCTTTATTTTCTAATGCGTATATTATTTTTAAATAAACCTTTTTACCAATGAGAACATATCCTTGCTCTTGCTTTTTTTCCTGTTTTTTTGTTTGTGTGGTAAACCACTCATGTTTTTCCCACTTGTAAAAAAAAAAAGGTGAAATAGCAATACACTGCCTTTACCACAGTAGCAGAAGACCCAACTTTAAATGGTTTTCTTTTTCATAATTACTGAGCCTTTGTTTTTCACTAACTTTTATGATAAAATGTATTTTTGTTTGGTATGACTTGCACAGGTGGTCCTTCAGCTCTTGCTTTCATCTTCTGTGTATTATTTACGAACAACAGTGATTCCTCTGTGCTTCCTTTACTACTGGAAGTGTTTCTACCAACAGTCCCAGCAAGTGGCAATGCTTCCTTAGATGTTTCAGTTTAGCATTGCTCTTTTGGATATAAACAGTAGACTTTTTGACATGAAAATTCTGTTAATAATTGATGGCATTTATCAAAAACAGCCAGCGTACCTCTAAGTGAGACTCTGTGGGGCTTCACCAAGGAAAAAAAGAAATCTTTCAAAAAGGAAGGTAGGTAATTGGATGGTTTGGAGAAGGGAAAGTAGGAAGAAGACTTTTACCACAGCAAGCGGTAATTTCTGGAGAGGGTGATAGATTCCACCTTGATGTGGCTGCCTCTCTCCAGCCATTACTTCCCAGTGCAGGAGTAGTGGGGGTCCAGCAGCCCTGGCTGCCTTATTGGGCATAATGCTGCATCCACCACAACTGGAGGCTACTTGGAGCCAGCAGCCAGAGCAGCCCTGACAGGGCTCGGCTGTTGTTCACAATCTGTGTCATATGCCAGTTTGGGTCTATTTCTGGGGGTTTAATTTTTTATCAGTCTGTTACTGAATGAAGTCTTTCTTATCTCAGTGTCCATTGTCCTCATATTTTTGCATGTAAGCTACCTTCTGCAGCAATATTTTTAGCTCATAATTCAGTTTTTACTTATTTCAGGAAAGGGTAGAAAATCCCCTGGGATCGCAGTTAATAGCTTCAAGGAAAGATCTATACAGACAAGGTCATACACTCTGAGAAACTTCATAGTAGTGACGAATGTATCAATCCTGCCAAACTCAGAACTATTCACTAATCAAAATAGTTGTATCCCATTAGCAACAATGGTGGACAGGCATTCAGCAAAACAGCTTAGGTGATACTCAGTATCACCAGTCTGTATTTTAGCACTCAGCTTCTCGAGTGAGATTTGCAAGGCTGACTCCAGATACTTTCAATAGATTGGTAGAAAATTTTGACTTTAGGCTGAATCTCAGACTGGTACTGTGCTCCAGATGTCAAATTCAGTGAAAAGAAAAGTCAAGGAACCGCAAACCTGGAGCCTACACTTGTGGCTTCGACATAATTCAGTTGTTTTTTACGCCTGTAGCTGGTCTCCTCTGGGAAACAGAAATGCATAGCCAAAGACATTTATGTCCAGATGCAAGTAGGTTCAGCATGGTCTGAGAAGTTCGATCAAAGCAGTCTCTGTGGTAGGTATCACTCTTGAAATTGGGGTAGGCAGAGCTTTGAAACAGGTAGCTAAACAATCAGAAAACTGAAAATAATATAGTGTGTCCAGTACTTTAAGTTCAACTGTTGAGGGAAAGTTTTTGTCTCAAAAAACACAGAGAGTATCTCAGCTTAAATGTTCTTAAATCACACTCCTGAAATTAAGCAAATAAACTTCCATGCAGACAAGACTTGCAGTAACTAAGTGGTTCACTGAGTGCTTGACTTTGGTTATTTCTTAATGCAAAGCACTATATAAGATCTTGGGATATAATGCCATCTACTGGCATTTTATTTGCTCTGTGTGTTTTTTGCTTAGACACATGGAAGACCTCTGAGCTCCCTGGAGTGGCTACTGTAGCCTCTCAGGGATAATTCAGTCTTCTGAAAATGACACTGACAGGTTGATTTATTTGCTGACACATAGCTCTGAGCAGGTTGTTGCTCCAAAAGGTCACAGGGCTCCCAAGGTTTCCATGTCAATGCTGAAAAATCCATGTGGAAGTTTTGGATAGCCTAGAATATCTAAAATGTTCCTAAATGCTTAAGGATATCTAGGAAATGGAAATTATCGCTAGATCTTCTGTAGATGCAGGTGGGATCTTAAGCACCTCTTCATAGACCACCTGCATGCAGAAAACTACATTCAGTTATCTAAATCTCAAATTGAGCAAAGGATATTTCATTCTCCTAAGAGTTGTGTGGGGACACCAGGGCAAATACCTCCTCTCTGTCTCCTTTCACACAGAGGAAGCCGAGTTAACTAATTTTGACAAGTATCTAACTTTAATATGCCTATGATCAGCTAAAAGCAAAACATTTCCTGCAGTTCAAATGTTTCTAGCATACTTAAATGTTAAGGTAGACGGAGAAAAAGATTGAATGGTATAATTACTATTAAAGTGCTCAACTACACAGGATAATTTAATGACAATTTACTAATACCCACTTTGGCTTCAGTATTATTATATGTCTTTTGCCATTAACTTTTATTATTTTTAAATATTGGTTTTATATGGAATTTTTAGTTACTGGTGAAATTACACTTGAGGGGACAGATGTGTTGAGAAAGCTTGAAGTACAGGACAAGTAGGCTGCTTGTATCAGATATTGGATATTTCTTAGCATGTACAAAGATATAGAGTAAATGATCTTTGGTCCATCTATTAGGAAGAAAATTACATTAAAGTAAGATACCTCTCAAAGACTGGGAGCATTAATTACAATTTTACAGATCCGTAAGAGAATAATTACGAGTAAATTAAGGCTATGTCTAGAATTTCAAATAGGATCTTCTGTGGGTTTACATTCTAAAGTCAGACATTCAACATATCTAATTGATGTCTGGTTTTTCTTTTACTTTGGATATTGTTCAAGATATAGCATCAGTTCCTTAGCATGTTCATTACATTCATCAGATCCAGTTTGTAATATTGGCAATCATTTATGTGGTAAATCCCAACTTTAGCAAAAAAATTGCAAGTTAGAAATGTTCTTAAAATCAGTCTAGGCTGTCAAAATCCTTAATAAATTTTGTTAACTATAACTCTAAAAAAAACCCCAAACCAAACAAAACAAAACCAACCCCTCCCTCCCCCTACATATTTTCTTTACTGAGATGAACTTACTGCATTAATACCGGGCTTTACCGTGGCCTCTGCTCACTTATCTGGACAAAAGTCATTTCCTGTGTCTTTTTCTTGCAATCATGTTGACCAAGTCAGATTTTCAGAACAGCCTCTGAGAAGACTTATTTGTAGAAATATTCATTTTACCTACTCAGGAGGTCAGCTTCATACTGTTACTTGTCTCATATCTAAAAGCTATGCTTTGTATTTAGGTCTGTCCAGAGCTTTCAGAATTGCTTACATATTTCATTCAATGACTGTCTCTTGTAAAATGCCTGAAGAGGCTGTGGAGAAGGGACTCAAAAATGAATCCTATTTTTGGCTATACTAGGTTACAGTCTTGCTTTATGTCTATTTTTAACCAAATAAACTTGAGTTCTTCTATATAAATTCATAAAAATTCATCAGGAAAGGTTGAAATTGTCCTTACATCAAAACAGTTAAAATATTCTGGAGGAGATTGCAAATGTAGGTTTCCCTCAGGCACAAAAGAGAATTTATTCAGATTTGCTATATCACAGTGTTGTTGCACAAAAGCAGCCGTGTCTTCCCCTTTCCATGCTTTGAAGGAAAGCTGTGGCTCTAACTGTAGTTCCTACACAAGTAAGACCCAAATGATAGAACAATGAGCTTTTGCATCATCACTGCATGATCTGAATGCCAAATTGTTAATTGGTTTTCAGGACTGAAGGCACATACAGAAGAAGAATGTCAGGTGAACACACAAGTAAAATTAAACAATTAACTAATTAAATATACAAATAAGAACTTATTTAGCACTTCCATGGTCAGCATTAGTTTACACAGATTGTTAATATTACCATTTGGGCATTAGGTATTTAAATTCCACTGAAATCACACTTTGGGTGCTTCATTCCTTTTTCTTGTTTTTTAATGGGGCTTCAAATTTATGTAGCTGTCCTAGTAATGCAATCTTTCAGAAGAGAAAGTTCACCTAGGGCTTTCTAAATCTTACATGAGTATCATTACTCCTTAAACATCCTTCCTTTGTCGTGAATATGCAATTTTGCTTGAAGTTTTATGTGTCAGGACAATCATTTATTTGAACTGATATTTTCAGTCTGGCACATCCTTCTCTGTCTTTCTTCTTGGGAAAATTAGCATAATGTCTTTGAAAGATATCCAATAGAATCCTTAATTTATATATTGTCTCTTCATTTTCTGCTTGTTTTTAAAAACTTATTGCAGTGTTAGAAGCAGTATAAAATAATATAAATGTTATTCATGCTCCAGTAGTATGAAACTGGTAGGATTAAAAAGATATGCAATCTTTTTATATATTCCTATCTACTTACTATTTTTGCATGTCTGCATCATTACATATATGGAGATCCACTCTAGTTCTGTGTTTTGTGCCTTTCTTTATGGGAATTTGCTTCTTGAAGTAGTTATATATTGAATGAATCTTAGTTCTAGATATAAATTATGTCTATAATACAAACACATAAATTGGTACTTTCGTTCGGAAATATTTGTCTTTAAAACATGGTTTTGATAAGTCATTTTAATTGTGATATAGCATAAAATTGGTTTTGAACAGTTTCTAGAACTTATTCTAATGAATAAGCATTACCAAATCAAAATCTTTTTTAAAAAAGTCAAACTTGATCCTGTGGCATCTTCTCTTCCAAAAGAAAAAATAGATTTCCTCCCCAAAATACCTAAAGTATATAATAAGTAGAGTTCTTAACACAAAGAGTAAAGAAAAGTGTAACACACTCCAAAGAATACTGAAAACCAAATGAATGTATTTTTATTCAAGTAATTTGAAGATAAAAGCAACAGAATACTTTCACATAAGGAATGAGTAAGCTTGGAGAGAGAAACTTTTTAGTCTGGAAATTAGATGGCAGAGAACAGACATAATAGAAGTATGTAAAACTGTGAACTAACAAAAAGTTGGGGGAGGGGGAGTGGACAGGCAAAGAAGGGAGAAGTGGTAAAGAACTGAAATGTTGAAAGCAGGAGTTATGGAAAAAGAAAAGCAACCTACAATTTGTATTATCAGGGCATAAGCTACACTTGTGCTGAATCACCAGGATATTCTTTTCTTTTTTCTTCTAAAAGAGGGCAGCTCCTAAGCTATGAGTGTTAATATACAGGTTTGGTTTTTTTCTTTTTAACATTAAGTTCGATAACACTATGTCACTGTCAAATAATTGGTTTGTATCTCAAATGATCCCTAAGATTTGAGAAGCCTATTTTTATCTCTAGGCCTTACAGTTTTTCTTACAAAGAATTTGAATGAGAATTTGGGGAGTGGAAATTGGAAGGTTTCTCTCCACACACTCTCAGAGATCTTCTCTTTGAATTTTGCCACAGAAGGTTATGCCTGTGTATGAGTAAACTTGGTGTCAGACCACAAATAACATCTCTGTTCATCTTTGTGATTACATAAATTCCTAAAAGTATTGTCATATGAGGCAGAGGCACAGGATACCAAATATGGCCACTCTGAAATACTGGCTATAATGCTCTTTTTATAATGAGACTCTTCTTCCTGACAGAATGGAGGGAGCGGTACCACCTGTCCGAATGAATTTTATCATGGCTGTTAGTCTTATGGTTTACGTTTAAAAAATAACAGAATGGTAGAAAGACTGATGCAGTGCTTAGAGGAAGCACTGTCCAGCTGACATGAAGACAGATTGCATTACAGCAGGCTTGTGAGAAATGCCGAGAGATAACTTGGAGTGACAATATATATATTTGCAACACAGAGTTACTCCTTCAGGCTATTCTGCATCAGCCAAGGGGAGCATGCAAAATAAACTGTGCCACGAAGATGGAAATCCAACAGAGTTGACCAAAACCACAGAAAAATAGAAGCATCTAAAGGTGCATTCTGTGCCTGCTTTATACATTTCAATTTAAGCCATGTTTTTCTCTTTTTTTTTTCATTTCCCAAAGTAGTGATTAGGTCATGTTAATTATAGAATATAATCCCAAAATGCAGAATCCTAAAACATGACAAATTTAAGTCTTTCTATGTGCTGATACCTGCAATAAGTATAATGCTGTCTGAAAGGAAATTATCTCAGGAACTTTTGCAAACACAAATGTATAACTCTTTGAACGTATAAATAGGGGCATGCCTCAGACAAAGAAGCCAGGGGTATTTGCTTTCGTGCTTCTGTTTACTGATTTTTGTTATCACTATGTAGATATCACTGTGAATGATATAGTCATTAAAAGATTTTACTCACACTGTTAATTTCTCCTGTGACTAATCATAGAGCAGACTAAATAAGGTGAACAGAAATAGCTATAAAAGTGAGCAGAATGTTCCCCATAAATGGTAAATATATTCTAAGTAAATTGACTGTTCATAATTCAGAGAAATATTAATAATTGGGAGCTAAGTTTAGGCGTATAATTTAAGTGTTTAAATTTAGAGGTTATTTTTACTTCTGTTTCCCTCATTGTCAAAACAGGGAAATTCCCAGGTTCTGAGTCACTGTCAGTAGCAGACTTTTTAAGTTAGGGGCTAAAAATAAGTAAGAAGAATATCTCCTTTTTTTAATAAGTCACATTTAAACATTCTTTTGTAACATTTTCTAAAATTATCTAAATCCGTTTTATGCACAAAATGGGAGAGAAATGAAAATGTCAGCTTCTGAAATCAAGATAGTTATTAAAAAAATCATTTGAACTCAAACCACTTTCAGTAACAGTAATAAAAGCACCTTCTGCATCACACTATTTTGAATTATTTGCTTTCTATTTTTTCTTTTTACTCACTTCTGATTTATCCATGAGAACTCAGTATTTCCTAGTGCTCATCAATGACCACATAGAGTTGAGTATCATAATCTTCCTTTGATTGACTAGAGAAACATATTGACTACAGAAACATATTGAACATATCAGTCATTAATCACCTTGTTTTTACACAGAACACTATGGATATTAAAAGAAAAGTAAATAATAAATACAGTAAAAAAAGACAGAAGTGCAAATATTTTAAAATTTAATGGTTTTTAGCTACTGCATTAGTTGACAAAAAAGCAAGAAAAGTTAATAAACTTTAAATTTTTGTTCAATGTCATTTATCTAGGGCATGCATTTTGGAAAACAATAATTTAACAAAATTATGAACATTCTACCTATCATTAGTGTAAAGTGAAATATATAATAGCACTTTTCCTATGTTACAGCTCATTCATTAGATTGAATTTAGCAAGGACTAGTATGAGAAACATCAGGAAGAAGTATCAGAAATAAAAATATACCTAAAAATTCTGAAAATAAAGTGGCTAGTATTCTTACTTCCCTTTTAAAAAGTAGTATTTTTCATACAGAGGGGAATGCTGAATCCTGTTTCCTTTGCACTGCAGATGAGTGTTTACCATAGCAACCTCAAAATGTGGTCGAAGAGCCATTTGAAAACATCTCAAGCATTAATCTCCCTAGTCTATATCTTTTAATTGGCATGTATTTGACTTCACTTGAAAGGAATGAAAATGGACTTGGCTTGTGTAATAATATGTTTCAGATGACAGTAGACAAAAACAGAGGTTTCAAAAAGGGCCTGATATTTACTGTGAGTGGTATTAAAATAGAAGCAAAGTGCATTTATTTTTAATCTAGTATTTTATGCACTTCAGGAAGACATAGGACAGTGACAGCAGACTATATGTAGACAGCTGATTAGTGAGCTCTTAACCTATGTCAGCTTCTTCAGGTTGTTTCCTGCTAATGATCTGTAATTCAGAATAATTTGTCCCAGCCATGTGTAAGAAGAGTATGAGAAAAAAGCTCTCTAAAGTAAAAACAACAACAACAATAGCAACAACAAAATAGAAAAAAACTATGTCAGTGTTATTGAAGTAAATGTCCCTTTGCAGATTGAGTGCCTTCCGTAAGGGCTTTGTTTTCACTGCAATTCAATGTGGAAAAGGTTTATACAAAATTTTTGGAGCAGCTGTAATAATCAAAGAAATGAGAGGCAGAATAACTGCAGGATATTTTTTGTATGTTCAATTTATTTCATGCAGACCAGAGCGATTTTATTTATTTATTATTCTTAAAGGAATTTTATACATCAAAGTATGTAAGCAGTTGAAGTATCCAAAAGCCAGTGAAAAGCAGCCATCATATAGACATAAAGGATAATGAAAATTATTAATTTCTACAGCTCATGACTGGAGTGGCTGGCTCTGGCTCAGTCTGCCTGGTTGATCATGTGTAATCTCCAGGCTAGAATAGGCACTCTCAGGCAGTGAACCAGGATTAGCACTGGAGTTTCCTGTGACACTATGTTCCCCTGACTGCACAGTGTGTCACAGCGCAACTAGTCCCAAAGTGTCTGTTTTCTGGCTAGGATCTAAGGGAGAAGCAGAAGCTAGGAAATGTAGAGGTGGACAAAAGATACACAGCGGGGAACAGCGCAAAGATGAACATTCGAAAATCTGCTTATTCATGCAATGAAATGCTCTCAGGAGTGGACTAAAATCTAGGTATTGCAGGTGAAGCAACAGCACCAAGAGACCCAGGAGCAGTGTAACATGTACATATTTGTCAGCTGTTTCCAGGCTTTTATATGCTCATGAGCTCTTCATCTAGGCTACTAATGATCTCCACCAGTTGTACAAACTGAACACTTGCTGATGATTCATCAGCTGCTGACCCTTTGTGAGCCATTATCCTCAGAGAAAAGTTGCAGATGCAGTTATGAATAAGCGGTTGAACTGACTGCATATGAACCAGTTCAGATAGAATCCTGAGACATTAGGTTCTCTCCACTGTCATAACTCACTTAAGCTCTCCAACTTATAGCAAGAGCTGATCTATCAGCCCTTTGTAGATGTCTTTGACACCCCGTGGTATCTCAAATGGTGATACAAGTCTGTGTTTGATCAGCTCCTAAGATGAATCTCCCCTAAGATGTCTGCTTCAAACTGAGCTCAATGTCTTTCTAAGCTGTTTTGACTAAATCATCATTTACTAAAAATGAAGTTTAGAAGCTGACTCACCTACATCAGGTCACAGAAATGCAGGTTTTATAATCGGAAATTAAAATCCATTCTTAGTGTCCTGTGGCATAGATGGTAAATTTTGTCATTGATTTAGGTAGCTGTGATCTTCTCCTTTGACTAGAAATAAACTAAACTGCTGCTTCCTTATGGAATGTACTGTGAGAAAAGGATATTTCTGAGACTGTAAAACAGGGAACATATCCTCTGTGTATGTAAATTTATCAATAAAAGTTATGAAAATATGTTAACAAAATAGAAAGCTCAGCAACTGCAATCAGAAATCAATCAATTCAGTTGAAGATACTGAACACTGTCAATCTGTCTTGCTGTCATTGGGATTCATTTGGTGCACTGATGCTCTACTCAAGTAAGTTATAAAATATGGGGGATTTGTGGTTTTTTTTTTTTTTTGTAGTAAGTATCCAGTGAGTTTGTACCACTACTTACTATTAAAATCAGAACTGTTCCAATTTTTCAGGACTTGTACTTACCCTACTTCTGAGCTTCATGCAGTGAATGCCTTTAAATTTGTTTTTGTATTCATTGCTATGGAGCAGTTTGGCTGTGTCATGTAGTACTGCACAGAATAAGCCATTCCAGGTGAAAAGCTTACAGCTGCAAAGTAGTCTGTGTTTGAGGACTGAGATTTAAAATAAGACAAGTCCAATGACAAATACAGAACTTTATTTGAATAATGTGTTCTGAAAACCACACTTGCAGTGATTGTCAATTTTCAGAATCCAATGGGATTTTTTTAGGATCCTAGTCTGTTTTGTATTGCTTTTTAGATAATGAGTTGCTTAGTCTGTAATGTTTTTCTTGGTTTCTCTCAAAATGGAAGTGATTGCTGCATACAAAACATCCAAGGCTCACAACAAAGAGTTAGGTTATTGTTTAAAGGGTGTATGATCATTGCTGTACACACACCAATGGAAACTAAATATCTTCAAATATTTTAAGAATTTAAAAAAGAGGAGGTGAGAAAGCCAAAGGAAAGAGACTCTAAACAGTTTAATCTAATTTTCAATGTAATTAGGACATTAAGTTTTATTTATGCTGTTTAAAACACTATACTCATTAAAATTTACTACTTTGAGAATTATAATGACACTGCCAGTTTATTCATTTTGAGGGGTTTGTTTGAGCTTTTGCTTTTCTGTACTGAAGAATATGGATACTATTTAAAACTGCTCAAAATTATTTGTGAAATTTGTGAAAACTCTTACCAATGTTTTCAAACTATTTATCAAGTATTCTAAAGAGTTTGTGTATGAAAGTAGTAATTTTGATGCTTTATTGTTTACTCATGGAACATTATGAATAATAAGAAGAGAGTTTCCTGTTTGCTGGATGTGAAGGAATGAGCAGGCTGCAATGAGCAAAGTATTACCAGCACATTGAGGAAGATGGTCCTTCCCTTGTAACCAGCAATGGTGGTGCCACGCCTGAAGCACTGTGTCCAGTTCTGGGCCCCTCAGTGCCAGGGACACATGGACATACTGGAGAGAGCCACAAAGATATTTAAGGGACTGGAACATCACTCCTATGAGGACAGACTGAGAGACCTCTGTATGGAATTACATGCGTAATTCTTATCTGATTGCTATAAACATATATGTACATGATACCCACCCAAACACCCTTTGTCATTCCAGATTTATGAATGTACAGTATATCAAAGTAGTAAAAAATTGACTTTATTATGGCTTTGGACTAAGCAGGCACAGTAGGAGAAAATTACTGTCATATGACTTTAAGATAATGAATCCTAGCCTTTCTTTGTTGTATAGTGGAGGATCCTTCAGAGAACAGAGAAACCAGATGCTCAAATAGCTTTCTGAATGACTACAGGTAGATCTCGCCATTCAGTAGATATGAAGTCAGAGAATAATTCATCCAAATCAGATATTTCAATTAGGTATCTGCCTTTGAAATGTTCCTCCCCCCCCCACCCCCGAGTCTGTTCCCAAATACTGGCAGGTTAAAAAGTGAAAATTTGACTGTTTTCTCAGTTTTGCATAAGAACTATGGTTAATTTTCATACTGTGATTTACATTCAGAGATTATTTATACTATTAAGTAAATAGATGGAAAAACAGATGCAAATGGAAATAATTGTGGATGCAGTATTTGCAGCTACAATTCTGCATGCACAAGAATTATAAGAGATTTATACACCAAGGTAAAACATGCTGGCTGCTGTCAAATAACTTATATGATGTAAAGCAATACAGAAGACTACGTTCCAAATAATATGTTTATACCATTTAACTTATTTTTCATAAAAAACAAGCAAGTCTTCAGGATCCAATTATATCCACAGTGTTAGAGCATAATCTCAAGTAAAATCAGTGTACAGTTAAACTGTGAAACGACTGACAGTTAGATATTCCTGTGGATTACCACATTGATCAGTTAACAGGCATATTAAATGAAATTAAAATGTCAGTATTTCCCATTTACTGTAATGAAAAGCATCACAAGGAGTGTTAAAAATATCAAGGCTTGTTATACTATGTTAAAAAAAAATCATGAATAAAATAATAGCACCTGGTCTGCACAATGAAGGCAAAAAATTGGCAGTTTACCATAAGGAGTTCTGACAACATTGCGTTTGCTTTCAGTGATGCTTTTGCCATTATCTATTGAGCATAAATATTTGATATCATTATTTGTACCAACTTCAAAGTCTTCTAAGCATATATTATGAACAAAAGTTTTATTTGCTCATGGTTTAGATCATTTTAACATTTATGGTAAGTTGCAAGAGGAGACTAAATCTGTTCACAGCATAAACATTGGCAAATTTCAACAAAAAATCAATACATTGTTTTCACAGGGCTATTAAAGAGAGGTTTTATTTGTGAAGATTTTACTGAAAAGATTAGTTCCATATGAATAGTTCATTTCATTGATGTAATTTCAGTTTTATCTTGTACTTTGATCTAGCAGAAAGCTTTCAAAAAGATGAAAGTCACTTAGGGAAATCTAGTGTCATGGAGATATTACAAGTCAAGGTAATTTCTTAAGAGGAACAAGTGTGCTTATATGCTGATAAAGGAATAGTTTTAATGGGTTGGGATTGAGTTTTCAATCCAAGAATTTTTATGTATTAATCAGATGGTTATTAAATTGCTTAATAATTCAGAAATTTTCAAACCATTAAGAAAATATTCCTACACAGAAAGTACATAAAGAACCTTTGCTGAGCAGCAACCTCTTAATATAAGTTGACTTATTATTGTAAAACTTTGATTCACTTTGGTAGATTAGAAAAGAGCATCTTGTGTGAGATTCATAATAACAAACCTTGTTCAGATATACTGTTGATAAAAATAGACAAATACATGTTGCGATGACATTCGAGGAAGAATGACAAGATCACTAATGAAAACATTAATGGTTTTTGCAGTTCTTTAAGCTGCAAACTTGATTGAAAATGCACATTTAATTTTTATTCCTGTTTGAATCATTCAGATTCTACTAATACTATAAATTTTGAGTCCTAGTGTAAAATATACAGCTGAGACCTGTAAGAACACCTGAACGTTTTATTTCCTAAATATAGAACTCATTATTTTCTATGTATATCCTATCAATTTTTGTAAATGTCTCTGTGACCCTTAACACTCCTAGCATAGCTGCTGTCATCTTTTTAAGCCTATGGCACTTCCACTCTGTGTTCTGACATTACTTTAATATTGTGAAATATATGTTATCTCTAGTCTACTGACAAGAAGAATTTATAAGGATGTTTTCCTAAAAACACAGAAAAAGATAGCACTGGTATTTTTCAGCAAAAATCCAATAAATTTGAAATCTTGGTTTCATCATTCAAGCAAATCTCTCATGGATTTCAGAGCTCAGTTCTGAATATTTTTTTCGATGGAAAAAAATTCAATTTAAACTACCTCATAAAGGAGCAATAAATAGTGAAGTTTGAAATAAATAGTTAACCATTATAAGCTTAACTTTACCCTACTGAAATTATATTTAAATATTTTGTGATTTGTACTTTTACATCAATTCCTCTCAACCAATTCAGACAGAAAAAGAGAAGGTACTTGTTTTGCTTTATTTATTTTTTACTCTGGATACCTTCACCTCCCTGAATTTTTGTGAAAACCATTTATTATTGTCCTTTTCAGAATCTCTCTGCTGAATATCTTGAAAGTTCTTAGTATTCATAGGACCTTGTTGTGCTTGTTTACTATAATGTAATTAACGAAAGAAGTCTGCAGGTTTGATAGAATTTGTTTTCAGATAAATCATCAACTCTGTCAGAGTAAATTAGGCATCTCAACCTGAACTTCAGATATTTCAATTGGAGCACTTATGCTGTTGGTGAATGAGACATTTATGTCAGGAATGTATGGCTCTAATTGGTCCAGCTTCACATTAATACATGAAAGAATCCTTTGTCACTCTTCTATTCACAAGTTTCACAAAGAAATATGGCAAAATCCTCATTTCTCCTGTTTGCATTCATTTCAAAACAAAAAGGAAAGATAAACAATTGTGACCTTTTTTTTTTTTCCGACGGAACACAATTTAAATAAAACCAATGTGTTATCCAGAATATATCAGAATTAAGTGTTGTCTTCCCTTGATGTATTTGCAAAATAAATGTTAGTTGTGAGAGTACTTGAGGTAAATGAAAATGCAAAGGATCAAATTTTTCTTAACAAAAAAGAGATTAAATACAGCATAACTGAATCCATCACATGGTCCATTCAGTCCAATATCCTGTTTTCCACATTATGCGAGACTGTTCTAGGAAAAGCTACAAAACCTCAAGTAACATGAGTATGATGAGATTACATACAACTTACCAATTTACAGAAAATAACACCCAAAAACAACACTGGCAATCTCTGCAAAAGCTCTAATTTGCTATAAATAAATGTTCTAAGCAAACACAAAATAAGGCTGATCCTGTTATGCATGTGAAATGAGAAAGACCATGAGAAGCATCCCATCTGTTTGCAATCATGGGCTCTGTGTGCTCTCTTGAAAGTTGTCTAGCTGCATTTTGGGGGGTGGGGGGATTTGAATCCTCCTACCTTTGTATCTGACCATCCAATTATTCCATACTCTGTCTGATCAAGGTAACAGAGGTAGTTTGTATATACTGATATGAAAACTATGTGAGCTGTAGTAAATTTAAAAAAAAAAAAAAATTAGTCATAGAAATTTAAACTCTGCTGTACCCTAAATCACGTGAAGCTCATCATTAATCCAAACTTTTATGAAGCGTGATTTAGGGTGTTCTGTTGTGAATCTGCTCTTTGGCTTGGCCTGATGCATACTAAAAGCTGCACGTTTTTCATGTCCAAGATGATCCTTAAAACAGCACAGCTATGTTCCAATGTCATTGTGTCTGATCTAGTAAATCTCCCAAAACACTGCATCGGATGGCATTTAGGTTTGCCCAGAACTTCTGATTCATCCCCATAGATCAGGTCAGGAGAACAAAGCAATAGATGTGGCAGCTCATATTTTTACCGTATAAACGAGTGGCATCAAACAAGGGAAAATTACGTATTCATACCATTATTATACAGAAGTATCTGTTAGCAATATGCTCATATGCATAACAAAAAACAACATAAAATATTAGCAGAAGCAACTGCAGTAAATATAAGTAGAACATCTAAGAAGATTCCACAAAACTTTTTTCTAAATCTGTTCTAAATGTAGTTTTGCATATTAACATTTCCAGAATTTGGCTATACAATGAAACATGCTAATTTTTATTTATTTAACATATGGAGAAAAAACACTTGGGCGCGAAACAGTTTTAACAGTGAGAAAAAAACATTGACTTTCAGTGCTTGATTTATGTAGATGGACTAATTTGAAATTAGAGCATAAGGCCTCCAAGCTTGTGAATTCAAAATAACATGAAGGTCATGTCCTGTCTTTCATAGCTTATTTGGGGATACAAACCAAATTAGTGCAAAATTTAGTATCTAATCCATCTGTCTTTTGCCTAAAGTGTTAAATATTTGTAGAAATAAGTATCTTTTAAAAGAAAACAAAAAGGCAGTGCTTTAAATTTAACAAAGTCCTTCAGTTCAATTGCACAATTTCCACTGCATTCATCTCTGATTCAGGAAGGGTTCCCAGACCACCAAGTGGTTAAAACCATGAAAATCAAAGTGAAGCACATGTTTATGCTTTCATTGGATTGTGATGTTACTTAACACATTGAAATAATTTTATTAAGACTCTGATAAGGCTAAAATAAGTTAATGTTCAGTTAAAATAAATGAATGCTAAGTTAAATCCTTGCAGAAACTTTCTAAGCAAACAATTGATAAAATAGCTACCAAAAAATACTACAACATTCAGGTTTAAAAAAATAATAATATTAAAAACTCATGTTTGCTTACAGAGCCATTCTTTCTTCCTTTTTACTTTCTTCTTCTTTCCCCCCTGACTTCTTGCATATGACTCATAAAGTTGTTTCATTACTTACTTAATAGTAACAGTAAGCATGTCACCATATTCCTGGCATTGTACAATTTTTAACATTTTCTCTTTGTTTAAAATCAAGGGAGATGCAAGGTCCAAGAATTTTAGCTTCAAATATTACTGGAGTTCAAATAATATGGCAGTTCTAGGTTGGTTGGTTGTGACTTGAAACTGCTTTTAGAGTAAAATGTGTTGAATTTGCTGCTGTTACTCTAGTTTTTCATCATATGAATTACAGTCAAGTTCCTCGTGTTCAACTAAAACATTTCTAAATCTGTTTTTCTCTTACTAATTCAAATAACGGGCTTATCTGCTTTCAGATGGCTACAAATTTTCTGAAATTATTTCCAGCCTAGCATTAAAATCCATTGCTTAGTATTCCTGTCTGTAAATCTAGTTAAGAAATCAATAATCTATGTTAAACAGTTTTCTTATACATGCCCCTACAAGGGAGCTTTTGCATCTTTTTTCCAATTCTTCTTCCTCCCCAATACACTCTTATCCCTCTCTTTCCTTTTCACTGGTCTTTCTTCTAAACATCTCATAACAAATCTGACACATGGCTACAGTTTCTTTAAAACAATCCTAGAATGTTCTTTCTCCTGCATCACATAGTGAGTCCTCCACCCTTGTAGGAAATATGTCCCCGTGTTTTCACGGTTTTTACAGGTAGGGAGAATTCCTTTTCTGTTTGTCTTTGTAAGCCCTGTGTTGGCAATATTTGAATTATTCTCCTTGATGGACTTGATGCCTAAAACAGAGGAAATAAAACTTTGCAACTGTATTAGAATAGTAAGATAAAAAAGCAGGTCGTTTTATTGAAAGCTTTCAGATGCATAATGTGGCTATATGCACGCTTGGCATCGGGTTTCTACCATTTTTATAAGTTTAACAAATTAGCATATCAATCGAATATGGTTCAATTAAAGAGCAGTTCATTAAGTCATCTAGCCCCTGGGTTCTGCCCCATTGATGTCAGCTCAGGGGCTTCTTTGCCTTATTTCTTGTTTATGTCTTCTCAGATTCTGGTTACAAAAACAAAATGTTCTTTCCTTGACAGTGCGACCAAACAATATTTCAGGAATGTATGAGGTTAGCTTATTGTTCTAAAATCTAACAGAAAGGGCACTAGGAGCTATATAACTATGCAATAGCAGTCCACAGGGCTATGAATATATGAAAAATATATAAAAAGCAAATTGTAAGGCATCAGACTTAAGGACAGCTGAGTTAGTGGTGCGGGCTTGCACTGGTCAGGATGCTCAGGCTCTCCACAGCCTTTTTTACTTGATAAAGGAAAATATATCTGTGAGAAGTATACAAAGGGTTAAGCAAAGAATATCATCAGATTTGAGAAAAGTATAACTTAAAGGAAAGGCAAAATGATTTTTTAGTTACTTCATGAGAAAGGCTCCTGAAAAGAATGGGTTTCTGTTTGTCGTAATTTTTCATTCATCTTGACCAGAATGGGTAGATAAACACATAATAGGCTTAAATTCAAGCAAAGCAGATGAAGGTTAAATATTATATAAACTTTCTAATAGCATGAATGGGGAAACAAACAGATGTTTCCCTAAGCAGTTGTAAAGTCTCTGCCATTGTCTTTGAAATCAGACTCAAATTATCAGAAATATGGCACAAATCACATTCTTTCTGTGGAGTAATAAGATGGAATAGGTGACCTGTTAAGGTCAGTGCTCTATGGCTTTCAGGACTGAAATTTAATTAAGAAGAACATAATTGGAAGAAGACAGTGGTATATCATAATTGCTTCTTTTATAAGCAGTATTCCTTGTAGTCTGAGACTGATTATTACAGACTGATAGAGTGTAGTGGTTTAACACCTGCTGGGAATTAAATACCAAATAAAACACTCCCCTTCCCCCCTCCCCCTCCTGGGACAAAGCGACTATGGATTGAGATAACAATTTACTGAAAGCAAACAGCAATGGAATAAGAAATGCATAGTAACAGCAACAATATTAGTAACAAAAGTATACAGAAGACAAGGTGCTTTACACACGAAAGGTATTCACACCTTCGCTCAGTTCCACCTAGCTGCCGGGACAAAGACGAGATGGTGGGCGTTCCTGGAGCTCGGCAGTGACACGCAGCTGTTCGTGAGGCACAGAGAAGATGGCGGGTGCTCTCTGCTGGTGGCGTTCCCTGTCCCTGGGTCTGAGACAACGGAAAAAAATTATGGGCAAACCCCTGAAAGCCGGATCATCCGCATTGCGCTGCTCACTTTTCCAGACCGCTTGGTTCCACTGGTTTGATTCTGCGAAGTGCTGCTGCTTTGGACTGCTCTGGATGCTCCACTCCACTCTGCTGGGCTAATGCTCAGCTATGATTTGGCTCCTGTCACCTCTGTTTGCCACTGCTTTGTTTCCTGTGGCTGCTTCAGGTTCACCACTTTTGGGAGCAGCATCTCGGAGCCACGTTTTGGCTGTGTTTGCCCTGTCTTGAAGCTACAGGAAGGGACAGTTGGCAGCAGTGGAGGGGCAGAGTCTGCAGTGCTCGTTCTGAGAGTCTGCTGCACTACCATAGCTGGCACCCTGTTGTGGTAGCTGAGCCTGCAGCGGGAGAGGCTGCGGTGGCTGGGCCAGCCACAGGAGTGACAGAGGAGCCAGTGGGGCCGGAAGGCCCGAATGCAGTAGGATACTGCTGGGGGAAAGGCTCCAAGGTCTAAGGTCTCTCCCTGGGTTGGGGTGAGGGGGAAGGCCTCCCTATCAGGCCCTGCTATGTTATGTTAATGTTCCCCTATTCAGCTGGCCTACTGGCCTGTCAGTATAAGGTTAAGTTCTAGAACATTCTCCCTTACTCGACGACCCATTGGTCCTGTTCCCTGCGTACTGTAACCCCACCTTCTCTCCGCCCCCTGGCCCTCAACCCATTGGTCTCTGGTGTGCTCTCCGCCCCTTGTACTGTTAGTTTTTAACCCTGGACCCTCCATTGTATTTGCTTCTTCTTCCCTGGACCCTTCATGGAATAAATCTGTTTTGTGGAATACCATAAGAAGAGCCCCTCCAACTCTTTGCCTCCGGCTGTATGCTTCTGTGTGTGAGTGAGTGCCTGTGCGTCCACCTGTGCGGGTGGGATAGGGTGTTTGCTTGTGCAGCTGCACCACCCAGTGACTCCTGAGAGGGACGCTTGGGGACGATCGCAGTATTCCTTTCCCACCGACCACCGCACACTGCGTCGAGGCACCACCAAACGCACAATGCTTTCGGGAAGGTTGCGGCTCCCTACCATCTAGCCACGCCACAACAGCACCGTCCCTGAGCAAGAGAGGGAACAAAATGGTGTGATTCCAGGGGTACCCTGCTTTTTTCTTCCCCAAAACCATGCTGCCCAGCAATGATGTGAGTGGTATAGAATAGCAGCTCACCCATGCCCACACAGCCTTAAGTTCTGCCCAAACCCAAACCACAATTATTTATTACAGAGACTCTTCCCATCTTTCTTCCCTGAGATCACAAAACGTTCAAATGATTCAAGAAATGGGGGTCATGTGTGTGGTGTGTTAAAACTGATCAGCTGCCAGGGGTGCTGTGTAGAGCAACCCTGACTTGAGGTCTATTAGCATTTGTTTGATAGAGAAGTTATTCTATAAATACAGTTATTGTAACAAGATTATTTTGTCCACAACTTTAGCTTAACTTGTCCAAATAACTGATGACTATTATATGTAAAGACTTCTTGTTTAGAAGGGGATAAAAGTTTGGCAGATTTTTATTCATGTTCTGATACTGGCTTCTGACTTTTGTAACAGATACTGATAGATAGACACTTCTTACTATTGTGAATTGAAATAAAAGGCAAACCTTTTCTTTCAGAATACCATGACACAGGAGACTTCCATGAAGCAGGAGAAAAAAATAAGAATAAATTATTTGTAAATCACTAGGAGAAAAAAAATCACTCAAAGTGCTAATTTACATATTACTTGTGTATTAGACTATTATTGAAGAAAAAATAAACGTTGCTGTAAGTGACAGACACATGGCTACTAAAATTTCTGAAAACAGGACATTTGGAACACATTTTTAGAAGTCATTAAGAATATTTAAGTATTTTAATTTGTAAGAACTGAGGAACTACTCTAAATTGCTCTATATCTGGTAGTATCAGGCATTCTTTTTGGTACTTTTCTCTCCCTTATATATTCTATAGAGTTGTGGTTCTGCTTTGTTGGTCTGTCTTAATTTCTTTTTTTTTTTTTAAATTATTTTAAGTTCTTTCAGAATAGTTCTGTTTTCATTGTCAAAAGTTTCGGAACTCCATTAGCTGTGGTTGTATTACTTAGGTCACTCATTTGAATGAGATATTTTGAAGTCATACAAAAATTATGTCTTGAAAGTCGGTATTTTATCAGCTACAGGTGTGAATTCTTTTCTGACATATTAGAAAAGACTCTTTAGTTGTTTACACAATTAAAAGAATTAGAATGATTATCTATAATTGCAAAAGCTCTTCCTGTTCAAGAGTAAAATTGATGTAATTGTCAAAAGGGCTTGAACATTTTTATATGTTCTGGGTGTCGTAAACAAACAATTTAATTAAACAGCTATTAGAAAAGCAAATACTGAAAACTGTGGACTGACATATGTCATCTAGAAATAGAGACTTACTGGAGTTTGCTGACGACTCTTTATTTTCTAATCCATACCATTCCGTACAGTGCACAATGAGGGAAAATAATAACTCTTATTACAGGTCAGGAGGAAGAGCTTTCATTATCTTTAAAGAAAAAAAATGTCTGTTCATAGGAGCTCCCTACTGCTCAATTTCTGATGTTCTCCTGTTCTGAAACAAAAATATCTAACCTGCTCCCTTCCTTCTGCTCTGGAAACATGTTGAATTTATCAGTTCATTCAAATCCATGTGCTAGTTCTCGCTGCCTGAGTACAATATCATTAGATAGTAAAAACAGCTGGTATTTAGAAGATGCTACAAGAATGTATTTTATAGGCATTCTTTCAAAGACAGAGAAAGAGAACATGGCATAAGAGAGAAATTTG
This sequence comes from Ptilonorhynchus violaceus, assembly GCA_013397565.1. Taxonomy (NCBI): domain Eukaryota; kingdom Metazoa; phylum Chordata; class Aves; order Passeriformes; family Ptilonorhynchidae; genus Ptilonorhynchus; species Ptilonorhynchus violaceus. The sequence goes on along the minus strand of VZRJ01001317.1, from coordinate 475,379 downwards.
TGTCAGGCTAGAACGTGACCACTGATCAGGTAGAAATGAAGATGGTGAAGAGTTCTCAAACTTACGCAGTATTTTTCATCTCCACTTTTGAAAATATTCTATAAAAAGAATAAATGTTATTCCCACTGTAGTGATTGAGACAAAGGCTTTCAGGTCTTAGTAGTCAGGCTTACTATGCCATTAACAGATGTAGTTGGAAATTTGAGATATAATTTTAAAGTAACATGGGCTATTCCTTACCAATACAGGTTTTCTAGGTTTCTATCCCAGTGTCCAACACTAAGCCAGAGGCTATGCAGGTGATAGGATGATTATGCTCAAAGAGTTGCTGTCAACGGCTCAATGTCCAAATGGAGACCAGTGACGAGTGACATTGCTCGGGGGTTGATAGTGGGACTGGCACTGTTTAACATCTTTGTTGGTGACATGGACAGTGGGATCAAGAGCACTCTCAGCAAGTTTGCTGATGACAATAAGGTGTGTTGCAGTTGACATGCTGGAGGGAAGGGATGCCATCCAGAGGGACCTTGACAGGCTTGAGAGGTGGACCTGTGCGACTGCTTTTAGGAAAATAGCAATAATCCCTGTAGCTCCTGGGGCTAAGATGGAGGTGGCCTTGTACTCAGGGTTTAAGCTATTTTTTTATGATGAGGTCATCCCATTCTGTGTCATCCTGTGTAAATACATCACCTTTCCCTGTTTCCATCAATTTTGAAGCTGCAAAATTGTGGTTTAAAGATGCAGTAATTGTCACTTGACTGTGGAAGTGGATCCTACAGTATACTAGTATTTGTATTTTGCATGTAAGAAGTGGATTATATGTCTGAGAAAAAAAGAGATACCCTACTGAGATCAAATACCAGAGAATGTCAATGAGATTCCATGTTTCATTTTTATATACCGCACAGTAGTCTTATCAAGCAAAAGTAATGGAGAAATAAATGCAGTTTTTTAGTGAGTACATTATTTCCTTTTCTTCTCATCTTTTTATTTATGACAATGATTTTATTTAATCAGAATGAAGCAGAATTTGCTTTAATTTTTTTGCAGCATGCTGTGTTTCAAAGGCTAAAATTTGTCCCACAAGATTGTTCCCACTAACTAGTTGTCACAGATCACAGGAACAATGCTTTTCTCTGACCTCATCTAACTTCTGTGTAGGAATCTCTATGTTCAAGGAAACAATAAAGAAAACTTTTAATCAAGAGTCACCATGAAGAACTAATGACTCAATGTATCTGTTACCTAGATACCATGATTAGCAGAAGATGAAAATTATCATTATGTTACTACCATCTTCTCCTGCCTAAGTTTTTTTCCTTCAAAAAGATGTATGTGTTTTACAAATACTTCTTGATTTATTCCTTCATAAATTATAGTATTTGGTTAAAAATACAGGACCTTATATATAAGATCAGTCTCCAAAGACTGTATGGGGCTTGCAAACACAGAAGTGTTAGCAATTTAATGCAAAAAGTGTGAGCAATTTAATGCAAAATTAGTCTGCTATTTAGGATATTGTCTTTTGTTAATAGCTTCACAAATCTTTTAACTGACTCCAGAGCCAAAAGAGAGATTTTGATACTTTCAGCAGTTTCTCATTTTATTTCCAAGCCTTTCCCTCCCTAAAAATTTCTATTGAACATTGTAATAAAATGTTCCTGTACAGGAATTCTACTAGTGGAATATCTAAAAAGGATTTTATTTCTTTTTCATTACTAGATTTTCCCCCTTATTTCACAGTGACCTTACCACATGTTTCTTGCAGGCTGTCTGTGGGCCTTTTACACTCCTACTAAAATATGTTACAGCATCTGAGTAGCTGATACAGAGAGACTTCAGAACCTTGACGTTATTAAAATTTACAAGTACTAATACATTCTGAGTAAAACTTTTTTTTTTTTAAATTTTGCTTAATAATACAAGCCCTACACAAAGCAATGAGGGGTAAAATTTATGAGAAGATATCTTTCTGAGAGGATTTCTTAAACAGCATGTACCATACATATACACAAGTATGTCTTCAAATTTTGTTAATAGTGTCACAGATAGAGTTCCAAATCTGCCACATTATTTCTGCTTTTTCTCCCATTTTCAAAAAAAAAAATCGCTTTACTGTAGGTGCTTGGGGATGCCAAGTACTTCAGATCCTGCAATATTTCTATTATTTTGAAGTTTCCTTTGTATATTAAAAAGTTCTATTAAAGAAAGCAGTAACTGTCTTTTCTGTATCATTGTATTGCCTACTGTGCTGATGCTCAAATTATAGACTGTCTACTGCTCTAAGACTTGTGCATACATATACTACAAAGAGATCACTAACTGTATTTATCTACAATGTCCTGAGAGACAAAATGGACATTGCAATATACAGGTGAAAAAAATGGGAGAACACAAGATATGGAAATAGAAACTACCAAGGCTTCTTGTACTTCTTATGTATGAAGGAAATGTAGTTTCAAGTTGGGTGTTTTTCAGCTGTGCCTTTTTACTTCATGAACTTTATGACTTGCTGAGCTAGCTTTTATATTGAGCATAGCAGGTTACATATCCTTAGCATGTTCTTGCATATGGAACTGCTGATAACACAAAGTAGGTTATGGAGAAGCAGTCCACAGCTTTCACAGCTTTCCTTTCCCTCTATTGCACCAATTTCTTTAAAAGAAATATTTTAGGTAGGATTACACCTTATGATTGCTTTATGATGAGGATATTTTGTCTGTCATGCCTCTAATATTGTAGACACCCTTTACAAATGAAGCTTGCTGTTTCAACTTAGCATTATTACCGTGTTGGCACAAAAATAGGGCAATAAGTTGAAATGGGAGCAAAATGGCTTATAATAGACACAAAGCAGATAAGAAAAATAATGATGGTTTTAAAAACTGAATTATGGAATTTAATTATGCTGTCTCTTAATATTCTGAAAAATGACAGGTAAAAATCCAGTTCTCTCAAGTTCTGTGGTTAATTTCATGGGACAGGATCCTTTCTGTGTTGTCTCTTCCAAAGTCATAACTTTCCAGAACATGTGTATCATTCTTTATCCATTTATATGGCAAAATCATGTCAGCTTTTAATCATTTTGGTGTTTCAAATATAGTCTCAATGGAGTTGGTGTTATAGAGTCTTGTAGTCCTTTTAATTTTGTAAAGAAAGGTGATGCAATACTCACGCCAAACAATTGTCATGGTTGATTTTAGTTAAGTAAATATTAGTGGTTTTCTTCAAAAGAAGGTCTTATAATTGATCACCAGGCAGTATCAGAAAAAGTTTACAAACAAATAACTATTTACTCTGACACAAAGCTAGAACTACAAGTCCTTATCCTAATCATTGGTTAGCAAGCTCAATTCAGCTTGCAAGTAAAATAAGACTAAAGCAACATCTTCCTGTTTGCTACCAGTTGTCTTCCCTTGATCCTTTCTAAACAGTTTTACAACTGTGATTTTTTGGCATATTTCTTCTTACCAATTCTGCTTCCTTCCTTTATATGTCACAGTAATAAAGCTAGTAAACGCTGTTCTCAAAAAAATAAAGTTACAAAATGTAAAGAAGTACCTTCCTGTCATCCAGTTCTTTATTATGATCAGTGAGCTATCAAATGCCTCTTGCAAAAACTTTTCTTTTACTTTAGATACCTTATTGATGTTTGTGTGGTACAGAGACCATTCATCAGCCAATAATGCTATAAGATAAAGTACTAATAGAATTTATGTAATTAAACTAAATAGAAATAAATTATAAGTACTTCATTTCTGATGATTTATTTAATAGGTTAAAAAGTATTTATAGTGAGTCATGTTCTGTATATTATTGAAAAAGATAAATATCAGATAGGAATGATAGGGCGTGGGGGGTTATATATAATGAGACATATTTTAATCATGAATCCTCTCAGGCAGTTACATCTTTCGTAAAACCTTATGACCCTCATAGTCTTAATTAAAGAAATAGGTTATCAGTACATAATCAAAATCACTTATTATTTCAAGGTGCAGTCCGAATGCATTAGTTTGAGATTGCTGATCAAAAGTACCGTTTCACCACAATAAATTCTTCTCAAACTTTTATCAAACTATTTGATAATATACTTATGGAATAAACATCTGCCTTTATGACACATATATGAGAATAAATAACCCACACTGTGAGTTTTGGTTTAAAATGCATATCTCAAATGATGGTATTGATCTGTTTTGTGTACACAAACCTTTATGCGCATAACCATAGTCTACAATGAATTAAAATCTGGTTTGTTTAGCACAGTTGAAACAACCTGTTAAGTAAACCAAGAGTTAATTCTGTATTTTTACCCGAAAAATTGTACTGTCTCTTTCCTTTATAATGATAGATACCTGAAGTTATCAAGAAGGACAAAACATATTATCATGGGTACAACAGAACTGGCATGTCATTAAACTGCTCCTCATCAGCTAATTTGGGAACTGATTGAATAAATGCTGCAAAAATCTTTTCCACCTCAAAGAAAGGAACGTTACTTCTACAGCTACTGTTGATGGACTCACGTCTAATTGGAATAGGCAATAATGATCAGGTGTACGTTTTTATAGAGCCGACTGAGATAATAAGCAGCTTTTATATCACCATTTTCAAGCCATGCCAATCTCTCTTTCTGCACTAATTTCTTATCTGTATCAGTATGTAGATGTGTTGGCTGCTGAGGTCCTATACAGTCAGTTGTAAGTTTTTGTGTTTACTGTCTCGTGTTATTTTAACAATATGGTAGTATGTTTTTATTGATGCTTGAGGTTGTATTTTTCTTTCTTTCAGGGGTTTTCTTTCTTCAGATATTCGCTGATAATGAAGTGGCACCCTTGTAGATTGATTTTACATATTCAGAACTGTCACCAAGTCAGTGTCAGTTCAGAGTACTTAAAGGCTATATTGTAAATATATAAAAATAAAATAAATAAGTATAAATTTACAAATAGATAAAGGTAATTTTTAAAATCTGAGGGTAAAAATACAATTGCTGTGCTTTATTTTAAAAAAGTGACAACAAATCTTCCTCAAAACTTATATGTAAACAATTATTTTAGGGGAAATTTATCAGGTTTTTAACTGAAAAAGCTATTAGTTTTGTTTAGAGATGTCAGAAATTTCTTTTTTTACATTGTTATTAATACTATTAGTAGTATTATTTCCCATGAAGGACAGCAAAACATGTACAATTTCTATTTATTTCTAAAGGTCCTTGTGGCTACAAACTCTTTCTACATTTCATACTTAACAAACAATAAAGATTCACGTAATAAGAAGTTTTTTTTCATAGCATTTTTTACACTTTGATGGCCCAAACCAATATGCAAAAAGCATTAAATTTTCTTACTAATGTTAAGTATTTTTATTTAGAGTGGACTCCAACTGCACACAGAAAGCAACTCCTATAGAGCATATGTCAAACAGTCCATCTTTCAGCAGTTCTATAATAATTATTCATTTAAAGTAGTGATATTTTTTCTGAAATTATGATGGAATTTCAGATTTATCATGAAAAATAGGTTGCTTATCAGGTTTTTTGAGGCATGATGTAAAGAATGTCATTGTGGGCTTACAGGATATTTCCAGTTATACAAGAGACCTAGAGTCCATGCTTTCAGTAGTGCTCCTGCACTGACTCAAAAAATTGATTTGTATAATAAGTATACTAAAAGTAAAGAAATCAAGAGTAGAACTTAACCTTCCATTATAAGCAACAGGCTTTTTCTGACTTCTTCTTTTTTTTTATTTTTTTCCCCTTACTTGTCAGTGGAACTGTGTAAGACACCTGCTTTCTGAAGTGGGACACAAGGGGATTGCAAGGGGTCCTCCCTGTGTTAGAAGTGCGTAAAGGACAACACACTGAACAAGAGGACTGCATGAATGCATTGAGGTTTCTGCTGCACCCTGGGCTAATACAGAAATGAATTGTCTCTTAACCCTTTTTTTTGAGGGCATGGAGAGAATGGGAAACGTCAAACTTTTATCATGAATTAGACAGCTTTCCCAAATGTTCCATAGTTAGCTTCCTTAAGGAGTATTGAGAAAAGAGCATCATGTTTCTGGACTCAGGAATCTCTGGGACTTTTGAGTCAGATGCTGATGGACTTAGGTATTGCATACAGGTAGTTCCAAAGAAGTGTGTTCAGGATTACACCACAACTGGATGTCAAACATAAACATGTGACAGTTTGATGTGCCTTTCATGTATTTGGCATTTCAGACTCAGATATGATTCATGACAGATGCTCTTTTTCTGGGGCTGCAAACATAGAGCACTTCTTTCCCTCTGCAGTTGTCTACCCCAGGAAAGTGGTTTCTGTTTGTAACTTTGACAAGAAGAGAATATGTTTTGGAGCAAGAAGTACATCTTATGAAACCACAAATTTCCATTTAAGAATATAATTTATTCTTTCTAAAACTGCTTCCTATATAGCTGCATCTGATTTGGGCAGTGGTAGAACAATCACTGTGATGGTACTCAAAGTGATGCATTTCATGAGAAAAGGGAATCAAGTTGTCTTCCCTTAGATTTTGAACTTCTTATGCTGCTAAATGCAAATTTCTCATACAGAAGTAATTGTAGTTGAAGCTGAATCAAGTTTTATTATGTCATCCTCTCTGCCCCCTTTCTGCTCCTAATGTTCTGAGACAGAATTTGAAACCAAGGATTATCCATAGATAGAAACACCAATTAATGTATTGACATTCCAGTGCTACTGGTATTGTTTTGTATTTTTCTGAAATTAAATAGCTAAGCCCAGAAAGAAAAACTATATAGTACAGTATGGAAGAACTCAAGGCAAACCAAAACTGCTGAACAAGTGAAGAAGTAATCTCATGGTTTACCCCAAAAGCTTTGTTAAAGAAGCTTTGGAAGTTTCATTTTCTCTGAGAATTAAGGATCCCATCTAGTCCTTCTTTATATTAAGGAAAGCAGGACCAGGGAGGAATACATTTATTATTAGTAATATGTTGACAGCCTTTTTATTTAAAATACATATAAATAATATAAATATTTACTCAATTCAAATGCTCTTTGAGCAAAGTGGTTAAATAAAGTCATACAGTGACAAAATGCTGAGCATTATGTTACTGCAGGCTACAATTCCTGTCTTAAATTATTTTCTCTTGAGGAGAGCTATAACTTCTGCAGAAAAGGCAATTCAAGAACACATGTTGAATTTTGGTTATTTCAGAACGTGTTCAAATCACAAGGGAACAGAATTGCATGCCTTATTTGAAAACTTGTGGGAGCCTGATTGTTATGAATTAATAGAACTTCTTTTTTTTTATGATGACTTGAAAAATTAGGGATTGCTTCTGCCTCTCTTAGATGTAAAAAATAATAAAATAAAAATGCAATTTGGGAAGGAAAAGTACCACTTATCTGACCCGGAACGTGTAGATTTTTGCATTAAAAAGAGGTGGATTCTTTGTAGGCGTTGTCACAGAAGTCTCTCAACTTTTTTTCATTACTTTTTTAATAAAGAAATTGTAATCAGTTCCACTTTATTAAAATTGAAAGTTTAAATCTTATTACATATTAAAAGGACATATTAAAAGGAGAAATAGATTAGTAGCTATGTATAACTAGAGATACTCTTTCTGAGTAAAGTGATTTATAAATACGTTTAAGCATCCTCTAATTATTTAAAAATAGAAATGAAGAATTTTCCTGTTGCTTCCCAGTGTATAAGGGTAATAGTTGATTAGTCTACAGGTTAGCTGCACAGATTCTTTAGGGTAGAATTTGGCAAGAGATTAAAGCACTTGAACTCAAATGTCTGTATGTTAATGTCTACATGTGGAAGATGTTTAAGCCTCCCTTAGGTCAATACAATGTCAGGCAATACTCTAAATTGAGGCCAGAAATCCATTGAGCTCATCAACCAGCCCAGTAGCAATGCAATTCACTTGCTTAAGTATATCCTGGGGTATCTGAGAATGGAATTGTCAGATATGGCAAAAGACCTGTTGAAAGTGACTCACTTTTGCAGCATGAAGTGATTTAACTGAATGAAGCACCTATGCTGCCTGCATACACATGTGATTCAGGTACCTTGTCTCCTCCTGAACTTCAGCCCAGGGCTGAGACTGAATTCAGCATTTCAGGTGCTTAAATGTAAGTGCCCACAGTCATATAAGATGTCTTAGGGTTTACAAACAACTCCAACAAATGTTTGGCAGACCTGACTCATAAACGCTACGGAAAATTTTTCCCTTCTGCAATGAGAGGTAAACTGTTTTAAGATGTCTAAATGTCACTATATTCTTGTATTTAAATAATCAAACCAAGAATCAAGTCCTTGGGTTTAATCTAGCCCCCTACTTGTAGGCATCAACTGTAGGCATCACGGCATCACTGGATCAGCAGATAGATTGCCTGCTGGATGGGATGTCTCAAACGAACCTGTGCACCCAGGTATGGCAAACTGAATCACAACCTACATGTCCCTAAAAGCCCCCAAGTTAAATGTCTAGGTACAGTTCCTTGGCCAAAATTCACTTCCTCAAGGACACAAAAGGACCAAAATTACTCGCAAAACAGTAGCAGCAAAACCACTTTCCTTTGCTGTTTTTATTTAGAGCAAACAGAACATAGGCTGTTGTAAGACCAAGGAAAGAGACTTTTTGTTGCAGAAGATTTTGCCATTGCAATTTTTAGAAGTGCTTTGTTACTTCGTGGACCAGAAGTAGTAGGGATACCTTGGGTGATCTTGGTTACTACAACTTTTCCATGAATACTAGTTGTGTGAGTCTTGCCATAAAGGGAGGTATTCCCCAGAATTTTTCATATAAGCATGACAAGGTATTGCCCCAGGTTTAGATGATAATAAATTTGAATGAAAATTAATGGTAAAGGAAGTATATTCTAGACTGTATTTCATATGAAATACAATATTCCTAGAAATAAAATGTAAAGGTTCATTTGACTATTGAAGGAAGGTGAAGTTTATAAGAACAATATTGCTTGTACTGTTAGAACTAGCAAAAAAAACCAAACCTCAGAACACAAGGGTCAAACAATGAATTCTGCCCAGAGCAGAGCATTGGTGCTTAAGGAAAATAGAGAGACAATTAATGAAGTTTTTTCCCCTTTTCAAATACTCTAAAGTGGAATAAACATGAGCTGAAAAATCAAAATAGCAAAAATCTATGTTTTGTTTGACTAAAAAATAATTTGATCAATTTCCATTATTTGGTTTCTTTCTGAAGCATGAAGGAAGAATAGTTGCAGTTATTTGCTGACAGAAACATTCCTCAGCTTCAAAAGTGGCAAATAAATATTCTTTGATTCATTGACAATTTTTCCTAAATAGATCTATCATGTTTGTCCTTGGTTTCTTTAAGCATTTTACTGCTGTGAAATAAAAACCCCTAGGGAAATCTGAGGCTGACAAAGTGTTACTGTCTCTCTCCTCAATTTCTCCTCCTGGATGTAAATAAATACTATGCAATCAAAACCAGAGAAGGTTGCTCAATAAATGTGGGATGGCTTATGCATTTTTTTTTTTAATTTTTCATATCTCAGTGGCTGCCAGAGTGTCTCAATTAATTGATTCTATTTTTACATATAAATAATGTTTTTCTGCAGCTTGAAATGGTCTGATGAGTAAGCTTATGTCACTTTCCAAAGTCCAACAAATAGATGGATTCAGCAACACATCTCATGATAAAATCGTTATCTTTGGTTACATCTTTCCCACTATCTTTCTAGAGTGACTGGAATCTATAGAGGCAATGCTAAGTATGCATTAGTTCCATTTAGTCATCCATGAATCAAAATAGTTGATTTTAAAAATATACTATCATTAATATTTGATTTCAAAGCTGATACATTACAATAACCTTGGGAATAGTAGTTAATCAGCCCTGAGATTTTGAGCTGGACAGTGGAAACCTTTTCAGAGAAAAGAGAAATACTAATTTCAGTGAATGACTTGCAAATTTTCAGATTACTATATATTTTATAATTTATCTACTTCTGGTAAACAGTAGAAAAGGTACTTTGAGAATGCAAATCGCTATATATTATCAGACTTGAGTTTCATCTCTAAGCACCCTTTTGTCAGTCCTTGCACTTACCTGTGTGCAAAGCCTTTGTATACTCTACAAGTATTCTACTTTACATCGGGACATCCCTTGCACAGTGGCATGTAGAACATGGCTATCCATATTTCTGAGTTCCTGAAGAGCTGTATTACATTCTAAGTTCTTAAAAAGCTGCATATTTTGTGCAGTGTGTTACGTGAAGTATCTGCTTATCTGAGTACTACAGTTTTCAGATACAGCCTTCCTGCCATGTGATTTAAGCAGATCACAAATCCCTGGATCTACCATTATACTGTAGGAAACACAGCTTTTTAAAATTTGTTTGTGAGTACAAAATGCATAAACTCAAACATCCTTCTAGGTAGATGTATGCAAGTGGTAGTCAGGGCTGCAGTCCTTCAGGATAAATCTGCTCCTATGTGGAAAATCTCTGCCCCAAAATCTGGAGTGCTGCCTCCCACGGTGTACGTAGGGTTGTTTCTCACACTTTCTAACCTCACTCCTCCCTCACTCTGCTGTGCAGCATTTTTGCCCTTCCTTACACCCACTGTCCCCACGGTGCCCCTGCCCTGGCCATGGGCTCAGCTGTGCCCTGCGTTGGGTGGCTGGATCTGGCTGGAACCGGCTGTGTCCGGCTGGAGCAGCACATTAGACATGCAGTGGAATTGTGTCACTTAATTTGCCACATAGAATAGCTGCTCATACAGACATATTCTCACATAATGAAAGAATAAGAAAAAAGACATTTGCCAGATATTAAAGGTACAGAATTCCTAAACATTTCTTTTTCAGCTGAAGCATGAGGCATTTGTTAATGTTAATGAAACATTTGATTTGATGCATTTTCTTGCAGTCAAGTAGCAAATTATTTCCAGAGCACTTTATGTCACATTTAGCTTTCCATCTGTTCTTGCTTGAGCTGAGTGTCATGGTTTAACCCCAGCCAGCAAACAAGCCCCAGACAGCCACTCGCTCACTCCCACCAGCGATATCAGGGAGAAAATCAGAAGGGTAAAAGATTAAAATCTCTTGATTGGTTGAGATAAAGACAGTTTAATAGGATAGCAAAAGCCACACACACAAGCAAAGCAAACCAAGGAATTAATTCACTGCTTCTCGCGGGCAGACAGGTGTTTATACATCTCCAGGGGAGCAGAGCCCCATCATGCGTAGTGGTTATTTGGGAAGACAAATGTCATCACTCCAAACATCCCCCACTTCCTTTTTCTTCCCTCCACTTTATATATATCCAAACCCTCTCATGCACCCCCAGCCCCCCTTGCCAGTGTGGCAGCACAAAAAGAAGAAAAGGCCTTGGCTCTGTGTAAGCCCTGCTCAGCAATAATGAAAACACAAAATCACAAAATTAACTAGGTTGGAAAAGACCTTTGAGATCATTGAGTCCAACCTATGACCTAACACCACCTTGTCAACTACACTAGGGCACTAAGTATTTTCTTAAACACCTCCTGGGATGGTGACTCCACCACCTCCCTGGGCAACCCATTCCAATGCCCAGTCACCCTTTCTGTGAAGAACATGTTCCTAATGTCCAACCTAAACCTCCCCTGGTGCAGCTTGTGTCCTCTTGTCCTGTTGCTGGTTACCTGGAAGAAGAGGCTGACCCCCATTTGGTTACACCCTCCTTTCAGATGGTTGTAGAGAGTGATAAGGTCTCCCCTGAGCCTCCTTTTCTCCAGGCTGAACAACCCCAGCTCCCTCAGCTGCTCCTCACAGGGCTTGTGTTCCAGACTCTTCACCAGCCTTGTTGTCCTTCTCTGGACATGTTTGAGCATCTCAACATCCTTGCTAATTTGAGGGCCCCAGAACTGGACACAGCACTCAAGGTGCGGCCTCACCAGTGGTGAGTACAGGGGAAGAATCACTTCCCTAGTCCTGCTGGCCACACAAAACTGTGTGTATTCTCTGACACTGCAAATCTGACTTGGAACATTCAGAGTGCATGTTTTCATTCATTTTTTATGAATGCTAGTGTGTGTTTCCTTCCAATGAGATAAACTTACTGTAAAGTGAGCTATTCCCCAGAATTTTTCATGTATTGGCTGATCAAGTATTTCTACTGGGTTAGATGTTTAATACAAAGTAATGGTAAGGGAAATATATTTGCAATTGAAATAAAATGCATCATTTGTAGTATAATTTCCAGGAGAAACATAGCATACTGTAACGCTGCATTTTTAGTACAAATGGAAAAAAAACCCCAAATTCTAGGCATAACTTATATTACCAAAACAATTTAGCCATTTTGTTAACACATTGTAATTTCAGGTTCCATAAATACAATGTTGTACATTAAATTTTATTCCTGTATAAGCAGAATAATTTCTATTATAACCTGATAAAATAAATAACGAATATAATATTGTTGTATTCCTTTCTATTCAAAGACTACACAGATTTTCATTGTACTAACCTAGTCTTTTAGTTAAGTTGTTTTGAAACTGCCACTAAATTCTTTAGATTTTTTGACCTGTTGTGTATATTCACCATAAATGTCTGCCTTTCAAAAATTAGTTTTCGTTTCCCTGTGTTTCTTTGCTTTTTAAATGAATAGGAGAGAGATGAAAGAAAAATAAAGAGTAAATTACATGTACAGCTCTACTCACACTTTTCAAATTCTAATTTTTTCAATACAGAAATGAAACAAGCTTGAATTCTGATTATTAGATAGCTAAAATGTTTCCTCTTACTTTGTTTGGAAACCTGAATACTGCATCAAGATTGCAGTCGGGATAAGGGTACACAATTAAAATTATGAACATTAGATTGTTATTTCTGGAAATATACAAAAAGAACAGGATTTCACCACTTAGTATATCATAATTTAGCAGCTCTGAAATTATTTTGTGGACACATAATTTTCATGAAAAAATGAAAAACGTTATATTATGTCATAGCATAGCATTAAAAAAAAAAAAAGGATATGTAGAAGAACTGAAATTTCTGATGAAGCCTGGAATTTCTTTCTAGCAGGTTATCACAGTTAAATTCCTAAAACAGATTTAGCAGAAATATTAAGATCCACCCTTAACTTTCCATGAAATTTGGATTTGGAAACAAAGCACAAGCAAGATTACCCTTCATAGCTGTAGAGCTTGGAAGCTTTCTGGATCTGCTTTTATGAGCAATTGCAGAGTGTGGTTCTATAACAAAATATTTTCTGTTTATTCAGGAATGCTTCTGCAGCAAGAAAATTTTATATAAACATGTACATTGTATTTAAAATGTATTTTTAAAGAAGTGAAGGAAAAAAGTTATATCTCTAGGTATATGGTTTTAAAAGGTCATTTGGTGGTTTTAGATTGTGATAACTGGTCATGTTCTTGAATAATTTTAAGAGTAGAGGAAAGTAGTTGATCCTCAAACCAGCAAAATGTCATTATTATGATAATCTATATTTGCTTGAATCATCAGATTCATATTACTCAAGGCTTTGCTTTACAATAAACATACCAAAATAGGAAACCTATTGACTTTTCCTAAAAAGTCACGAGTATATTGAAAATAAATAATATTTTTTACTTTTTCAAGATAATACTAATTTAACTAGATGTGGACATTTTGAGAATGTCATATCACATTATTATCTGTAGAAGTTATTTAATGGAACTCTTAGCTATGCTAATAAGATAGTGTGAATTTCAGACAGTTTGCTTGCCTGGCTTATCACAGGCAGACTGTGTAAATCTTCTGTACTATTTATTAGGTTTGCAGAACTGATTTGAAAATTTCATGTGGGAAAAAAATGAAATTACTGTTTGTATAAGTTCCCATAACATTATTTAGGATTTTTACCTTTCGTCCAAAATGTAATCATATAAGCAAAAGTTGAAATGAAAATAGTAAACAGTCGTGCACATCTGCTAAAACTAATAAGGTCACAACTACATACACACATACATACATACAACTACAACACAGAGCAGACTGCTTACACGTCAAAAGTAAGAAGCATCAAATCAGCCTAAAACTAGAATCTTTTTCTTCACCAATGTTTCCATCTACACATGTGCAGAGTCCCCAGTGGGGGGCTGGGCAATTGGAGGAAATGTAAAACCTAGTCATAGTGATCATTTTTCATAATCAAACGCATTATTGTTTTTACACATAATATCTCAATTCTTTTACTGAAAATAATAATAAGGATCTATGACAGCAAATGATTTTGTGAGCCTATACATTGAAGAACTAATTAGTGAGCACTGCTCTTTTGAAACAATCATAAACATTTTGAGAAAATGTCAGTCCTCTTTTTTTCAGGCGTAGGAGCTGATATTCCCATGTTCCGGATTTTTTGTAATGCAAGCAATTTTATAATCTTCTCTACATTTGTTAAGATACGGGAGTCTCTTGCACAGTCTGAAAATATCCAATCCAAACTCCATTTATTGAGGAAATTGTTCTGTGGCAAAACACAAAGACCAATTGATAGAACTACTTTGTTTTAGATTGATCTGTCTGTAAGGACATCACCAGAAAGAATCAAACCTGGTTCATGTGTAAAGCACCATGCACATACATCACCATTCCGCATTCTTCTGCTTGTCATCTGAAATGGTTGGTTGATAATAGGTAAGGTACTTTGTCATTATCCCTAGCACCTGGGAAATGGTCCAGTGTAAATTCAATCTCAGTGAATTACTAAAGGCATTCTAGGATTTGTGAACTTGTTAATGGTATTTTGTGAGTGTTCATTACTGCTGCAATTTAATATTACTACAGAAATTGAGTTAAGAGACTAGTAGTCTGGTAACAGCTTTGGGATGTAATTTACAATCATGAAAGATAACAAATCCACACTTTACTATTATGTCAGCAGTGTTTTGTAAAACATGCTTAAAGAAGATAATTAAACTTCGTAAGGCCTCTTGTAGCATTATAATCTGTCAGAAGCTTTAATCTAACAAACAATTTAAATGATATTCTACTGGAGAATAAGTCTGAAGTGCTTGATCTTAGTTAAAATTGGAATATAGTTGTTTCCCAGAAGAAATATCTGTAATAACCTCAAGTAATGCTAAAATTGCGGTTCGCATTACTTGTGAGTTTTAGCATTACAGTGAGTTAGACAAAGTGCTAACTTGCATTATGTTTAATTGATCAATAGTTAATTTATTCAGAAAAGAGCTGCTCATACTGAAAAAATAAATAAAATCAGACAGCCATGTAGGGAACTAAATGTTCAGTGGTATGAAAGACAATAGCTCTTGAAGCAAGATAGCATATTGATGCAGCAGTGTCAGGCGACTGGAGTTTCAGTGGACTGGTACAGTTTTGTGTAGTACTGTCTTTGTTGAAGTTAAGGTGCTATCATCACCTTTAGCAGAAACTTGAAACTTTACTGGGAAGAAAAATGACTACAAAATAGAATGTCAAGTACAGAAGCAGTGTTTCCGCACTTCATTTGGTGCTCTGAAAATTTAACTAAGGGAAAGAATAAATCCTCTACCTACCTTTAGATGTTACTTAGGACACACTGAACAGTGTTGAAACCCAACAGTCCAGCCGGCACAGGCACAGGCATTATTTGACAAGGTGCTTTCTCTCAGCCGTCTGCTGGTTCTTCTTGGAATGTACTGACATATCTAATGAATAAATAATTTGGAGTCATCCTTAACTCAGGCTCACAGATAGTTCAACCTTCTTTTCTAAAATATCTTCACAGATTATGAGCTGTAGACTTCTCTGAATAAATAAATCTGTTTACAAATTAATTCCTTTCAACCTAGCATTTTCATGAAGCTTTTGCTGTCAAACTGTCCTGGCTCATTAGATTTCCAGCTTTCACCTACACATGTTAAGACTATAATTATTATAGTTGAAGCCATAGTTTGTTTTTTAAATTGTATATTGCTCTTCATAACCAAATCTTGCTTCGGCAGTCACATTCAGTAGCTGATGTCTTCTATTTGTGGTAGCTCCCTTTAGTCTTGCTTACTATCAAGATATACTAAGTTATTTCTCCTTGCATTATTTTGCCTACTGAGATTTGATTAAGGTCTGATTAGAATTGTGAGGATTCTTTTCTTGAACTATTTATTTTTTTCAAGCCAGGAACTCTTCTGTTTTCTTGTTGTTATGTTGCGTTAGAAGAGTTGGCATTTTATCTATCTTTCTAAAGGAAAAACCATAATAAAGAAAAGGCAAAAAGAGTTAAGAAAATGTTTGACAGTGATGATTACATTGAATGATTGAAACCTAGCAGCTTTTATTTTGGCTTGCTAAGTTTCAGTGTCGTCTCATTTTATTTTCATCTCATAATATTTTGAAATATCCTGCACTGAATCCTGTTAAAATCTGACAAATTCATGAAAATCTATGGTGAATGGACACTGCCAGTCAGATTTCCTTCAAGATAACTATTCTTATAGCAAAAATCTTTTCAGTAAATCATCTGTAGAGTCTAATC
The DNA here is from genome assembly GCA_013397565.1 of Ptilonorhynchus violaceus. Lineage (NCBI taxonomy): Eukaryota > Metazoa > Chordata > Aves > Passeriformes > Ptilonorhynchidae > Ptilonorhynchus > Ptilonorhynchus violaceus. The sequence goes on along the minus strand of VZRJ01001317.1, from coordinate 458,890 downwards.
ACAGTTCTTTGTTCCTTTAACTAATGATGGTATTGCAGAAGGTTTCCTCAATTATTAAAGAAGTATAACCTATCAATTGTTCCTAATGCATGAATCACCAATCTTTGCTGTTTTTCCACTGTTCTGAAGGTGTTTTGTGCTTCTGTATTTGTCAGAAAAATATTCTGTCAATAGAAAATGTCTGTGGTTTTAGACGTGTTTTCAGCCACAGAGCTCCAGTAGTTTAGCCTTGTAGTTTACAGCTTCCTATACTTTTAGAAGTGATCTTTAATTTCATTGTCGTAGTTGTCTATTACCATGTATATCTGTAATTGCTGTTGGCAGGTGTTACAGCCTATCTTAAAGTGGTTCTCAATGAAAAATATTTTTTGTTGCTGTGTCAAACGTCATAATTAAAGCTGTGTTGTGACTATCTTCTGTTTCTGAATATTTTTTACAATTTTTTTTTTTTTAATCAGCCTCTGGATAGCAATGTTCACATACTCATGGTATTTTGAGGTTTTATTTCTTGTGTTCTTTCATCACTTTTGTAGCTTTTGTCACTGCTTCTGCTGCTGTAAGGTTATGGAAATGTATCTTTATGGGGTTTGGGTTGTTTTGGGTTTTTTTCAGATTTTGTTCCCTTCTCTACTTAACAGTTAATTCTTTCCACTTAAACTTAAGAATTCCCCCCAGCCTAGATCCTAAGATCAATCAGATCAAGTTGCATTTCTTCATGAAAAGCAGAAAGAATTGCAAGAATTGCATGAGATTTATCTTTCCCACTTTGTCTCAATGTTTTCAGACCTGAATGTCTCTATGGGATTTTTTGTTGTTGTTGCCTTCCAAACTTTCTTTCAGGATTCTTAAAAGCTGTATGGAAACACTAATTACCATTACTTCTCAGCCTCTGCTTTCTATCTGTGATAGACGCTATAGATCACAAAATGTACCATGTGCATTTTGATCACAATTTCTGCTGCAGTAGCAATACCAACTTTACTCCACAGAAGATAGAAACTGGAATGTTGTTATTCGTGGTGAAATCTTTCTCATGAGACAAGCAGATTTCTCTAGGCCTGAGATGAACCACAACCTAATGACTCACATGGAATTGCTGTGTCAAAAGTGACTTCAGTCTTTAAGGGAAAAGAAAATTAAAAATATCACATTTTGTCTTTGAAAGGAATTAAGGGTGCTTTCTTCTCTCCATGCTGGTGGGTGGTGGAGCTTTTCACAGGTGAAGGAAAAACTTCTCGGGGCAGGAATAAATGAAAAGTAAATCAGAATAAGTTCATGATAGCATTGTGCCCAATGTGTAAAGTAATTACTTTAACAAGCTAATTAACTTTAATAGACTGTCCCACTGTTCCCTTGTCTCCTTTGCTGACCTGTCTATTGAAGCTTTCTGTAAACTTGGCATTCTATTTGCATAGCTGCAGACAATTTGAGGCTGCTATTGTTGGTTAATCTAGAATCTGAACCTGATTTAATTGCAAGGAATTATAACGAAATGTTCAGAGTGGCAGGATGGACAGAGGAATACGTAAGTCATATACATTTTTTCCTGATGTGAAGAGGTAGCAAAATATGTGAATCTACACTGATGAAAATGAGGTGTTTGGTGAAGAAGACAGACACTGAGAGGCAATAGAATATCTAACTTAAAATTTCAGCAGTGATAAGGAAACAGTGGCAGCAACATGTGCAATAATGTACTTTTGCACTCTGCTGGCACTTTTGAAACAGTCTGTAGATGGTACTTGATCAAAATATATTAACATTTTATAAGCATTGGGAAACTAAGGACTCCTTTGAAAAAACCATTATTTTTAGGAGACAAAGTAGCAAAGCTTTTATACGATTAAAGTTTGGATCTGAAGTGAACTAATAACACACAAAAATCTTGAGAATGCAGTGGATGCAGCCTGATTCAGAGTGAAGGATAACTCTACACAAAAGATCTTTAGCTTCCTGATTCTTCAAAAAATATATCTGAAATTATTTATATTGAGTCGAGGTAACAGTGCAATAAAGAGAAAACTCTTCCATATATAGTACTAGACTTCATCTATACACTGTGAAATCTTTTTTTTAATCATAATAATATGTCTGGTTCCTCTGCAATATAAACATTATTTTTAGAATTCTGTATTTTGTCTTATAATTAGTTGTGTTTACTTGTATTAGTAAAGTAAGTTCTCTGAGTGTATTATGTCCAGTGTAGGCAATGAACCTTGTAAAGCAGTATGTGGAGCTTCAAAATATGTGAAAATTTGATAGAACAATAAATTACTCATCATGTCAGCAATTAAAAACAGCTGACTTGCTATCTAGCTAAGCTATTCAGTGTGCTGGCTTTAAAGGCTTTGCCTCAGCCCCAGTTAAAATACCTGTGTCCCAATGTTCATTGTTGCTAGTGCTTTTTTCCTGCCAGAGGACATCTGGCTGTTAGAAAGAGATAAGCAAAGCATTGCTACTTTCACTGGGAACTGTAAAATATCCCTAAAAGAGCTTGGAAGCAGGCTTGATTGAGGCAATGTTGCTTATCAAAATCCATGCTCATTTACCACACACCAAGACTGGTTTACTAAGGGAACAGGAGTACATTTGGTTAAATTGAAAAAATAAACATTTACTATTAAAAGAGAACACAGTAGCAACTTACCTCCTGGTGAAAGTAGTAGCTGTACAGTGTTACTGAGATGAGAATCTAGCTCTGAACAGTTGTATCATTAAGCAATAAGGAAATTGAATAAATTCCCAAATTTAAAAATAAATAGACATCTACCTGGCTTCCAGAATATACATTATTATAAACAGTGATTCTGTGTGATTACAATTTGGTGAAAGAGATTTTCTCTCTTTCACCCCACTTTTCACTCAAGAGAACCAACATGGCAAATGTTTTTATATTGGCATGAGCAATAGACCACCTGAAATTAACACATGTTTTAATTATGTCTAGAATCAGAATTCCCATAGCATTTCTTTGGAAAACATCTCTTAGGAAGCATTTTTTTTTCCTAATTTTTCTCTGGCATTTAAGCTTTTCTGTGGCCATGGGATTTTTTTTGTTTGTTTTCATTTGCAAATACAACCATCATATAATTCAGAAGGGTCGTATCTACAAAAAAAGAATGCATCTGTTGCCTGATACTCTATGAGGCCAGGGTATTAAGGCTATATATTAACAGGCTATGTACAACTAAGTTTGGTTTTGGAGGTAGAGGGGAGGCTTTTAATTTTGGAATAAATGTGTATTATGTTAGCAAATATTTGTCCTATTGCTTATTTTGTTTTCTGTGACATTTGAGAGATATTTTTTCAGGTAAACCAACTCATATTACTCCTGTGTAATAAGCTACCAAGTAGTAAATCCCGAACCTCTGCAAAACATGTTGTTCTTTTCTTTACATAGTAACAATATTTTAAAGTAATATATAGCAGCTTCATAGAATGGGAAAGTTTTACATCATTTTGGGAAAGTTCTGGTTTTTTTATTTCAGTTCTTCATTGTTAGGCTGAAATTTTCTCCAAACAAGATGCACTCAACGTTTTCTGTCAAACTGTCATAGGTATTCTTTGCGGATACAGCCCAGAAATTTTATTTCATTATAATTTCAAATAAGGAAGACAAGTTTTGTGAAGGTGGGTGCCTAAATGTCAATTCCTATTAAGTATAAGGGGTTGCGTGATCCTTCTTGTTTACAGTTATTTTCTGAAAGTTACCAAACAGTATTTGTCTGAGAACAAGTCTTTCTGTTTGTTTTTAACCAGTATCTTAAATTGCTGTGTACAGACAAACAGGGAAAACATAAAAACCACCCCAAACCCAAAACCAAAATCAAAACCAAAAGCAATCCAGTTGGAAATATATTACTAGAAAATAGTGTTACTCTCTATTAGCTTTATTGTTGGGGCAAAGCTTTGTGTTTCAAGTAGAAATAGTTACTTTTTGTCACTTAGGAATATCTTAAGGAAAGAAAAAGTCAGAGGCTTTTACTCGATACAACTGTAAGTACAAAATAATAAGGTCAATGTAAGGAGAGCATGTTAAAAATGTAGATAAGTCAACTTGCTTGGCAAGATATAGTAAAGATGTAAATATTTGCCTTAGCTCTATCTAATACAAATATCAACAAAACTCAGCAAGGTTAATTTTTCACCACTTGAGAGTATCAATGAAACACATACCACCACTGAAATGAGTAAATGCAGTGATACTTGTCTAACTCAGTGCTTAACATTCTTACGGAAAAAAAGTGATAGAACTGCACGAAGCTTCCATCCCAAGAAAAAACCCGACATTTAAGAAATACTAATAATATCGTTTGGACATGTGTTTAGGGTTCCACCTATGTGGTGGGTTGGTTTACTTGTTTGTTTTTAATGTTACCAATAATGTCATTGCTTGGCTGCAGTCATACCAGTGTTTCATCCAAGTAGTATATTTGCTGGTCACACTCAAATTTTCAAACTTGTCCTGGGTTAACCATAAAAGGATATGTTCTATTACCACCTACATGTTTCCTCAGTAAGATGGATCGTCTGCAGTTACACACCTGGTCCCTGAGGCAATGCTCATGTGAGGTAGGGTGGTACTCCTTATCTCAACTGAGATAACCATTCCGGCTGACAGCAAGCACCGCCCATCCTGAGTAGATCATCTCAGAAAATGGCCCATTACTGACCTCGATAAGGATGGACGAATAGAACTTCAGAACCACTCTGAGTGGATTATCTTGGTTAATGGCCCATTACCAAACCAGATAAAACATCAACCAATAGAATGTCAGAAACCGTTTGCTCCTCGGAGAAGCCTCATGTGAGCTCATTGCTGAAGCAACCAATAGAACATTGGGAAAATCCTTTCCCATTGTGGAAGTCCCCGCCCATGGGGGAGGTACCAGCCAAGAAACACGACATAAAAGCAGGCTTTGAGATGGGAGAAATCACTCCACTCTGCTGGACTGGACTACCAGGGCTACTCCACTCGACTGGATGCCACTCCACTCCTCTGGACTGGACTGGTCTACTGGACCGGACTACCAGGACGGGACTACCCGAACTGGACTACCAGACAACTGGAAACCCAGAGCACTCTGGACCACGATCAGAGTGGACCAGGCCTTTCTACAGGACCAGTGTCTAACTGGACTACACAGCTACCACCCTGGTCAACGGGGTGCCAGGTTGTACTGTGATTCTGTCAGTTTGTTTAGGCTGGTATTTCTGTATTCCTGCATTTATTTTAACCTTTTTATTAAAATTGTAATTTTGACCTACAGTCTCTCAAGGTATTTTGTGCAGGGTTCATTTCCCCTGCTGGTTAGAGGCAAACCAGCACAAAATTCTTTATCCAAACTATGTCCACATGAAGGCACAAAACAACTTTCAAAGATTCTAAGAGTCAGCATCTTAGCAATCTTATTGTGTTACACAGTGAACAGATAAAATGTTAAAACTTAAACCACAAAAGTTTCTATTTTCAGTGTTCTCAGACAGAAACATTTCATAGTCCTTTTTATGAACACGAAGAAACTCCTAATGCCAGAGAGAGCTAATGTTGCAAGCTCACTGCATGAGGACTTCTTACAGACTTTATCAGAAATTTGGTATCGATCAGGGATTTTCAGAACTGCATCCTAATTTGGTAATAATCAGTCCATAAAAACTGATCTGAGATTGCCTGGTCTTTTCAGTCAGATAAAGGCAGGGCTGTTTATTAACACTGACATATTAAACATAGAATGCACCTGGAAATATAATATTAGTTGTAGTAGCTCTATGAAGAAGGGCTCGATTTAGATATAGTTTCTTTTTTAATGGTCTCTATTTTTCCTTAAATGTAGACATAAGTCTTTAATACTAATATAGTTCAAAAAATGTTAATTTTTCTGAAGTTGCATCTGTGAGTCATTTTTGATAGAGAATGCATTTCTACTAACTCTTATTTCTATCACAGGAAGAAAAATTAATAATCTTTTACCCACTAAGTTTCAAAAATGAAAGAGTTAAAAGATAAATTACATGATTATCAGATAACGGAGTGTTAAAATAGGAAAATATTGAACAGATGCACCAATTAAATTCAGTTTCAGTGTATAGTATTTACGGTTTGGGGTTTTTTTTCTTTGTTTGTTTGTTTGTTAGTTTGATAATTGGTTTTATTTCAAATCATAAAATAGTTTGAGTTGAAAAGGAACCTTCACAAGACATCTAGTGCAATCCCTCTGCAATAAGCAGGGACATCTTCAGCTGGATCAGGTTGCTCAAAGCACCATCCAATCTTACCTTGAATGTTTCCAGGAATGGGGCATCCACCACTTCTCTGCACACCTGTGTCAACATTTCACCACCCTTATTGTAAAAAACGTCTTCACTGTATCTCATCTAAATTGACCCTCCTTCAGTTTAAAACCATTAACTGTTGTCCTACTGCAACAGGCCCTGCTAAAAAGTTTGACCCCATCTTTCTTACAGGCCCTCTTCAAGGTGTTCTACAGCCTTCTCCAGGCTGAACAACCTCAGCTCTCTCAGCCTGTCTTCACAGGAGGGGTGCTCCATATCCATGGCCAATGGATATAACAGGTCTATGTCTTTCTTGTGCTGGGGGGCCCAGATCTGGTTGTAGTCTGAAAAAGTTTTTAAAAGGAAATGTAAAAAGTTGTTTGTTTCTGGTGGTTGTAGGTTTTTTTGTTGGTTTTTTTTTGTTTTTTCCCCAAGAAACTAAAGTAAGCTGTGTACAGCTTTATTCTTGGAAGATCTGCAATTCTGTTAGCAGCTCCTTTCCCCCTCAGTCTGCAACTGGAAACCAATGAGTTATTTTCTTTTACCAGATATAGCTTAAATCTATTGTAAGATAACAGGATTTCATTGATTTATGGTCTAAGATATTAATAATAGAGAATCATAGGAGAAGATAGAGAAACAATTATGAGATTTTCCTTATTTTTTGTTATCTAACATGTCAGATAGATTGATCCTAAACTAAACTAAACTGATCATTCCCAATAGTCACCGCAGAAAGGCACAGTCTAGAGGAGCTCTTAAAAATATTCTCACATTCATCTTTCAGAGACTTGCTAAACATCACCACATATGTACCGAGGTTTTTAAGTACAGAAATCTGTGGAGGTTTTTCTTAGTTAGAACAGACAATGTGATTTATGCAGAAAAAAAAAATCTACGAAAAAAAAAATTACAAATTATTACTTCCAATGACTTTTTAAATTAGTTTTTTTCCTCTGGATTTCTGTATTTCATTAGTTATTTTATAACAAAACCAAATGGGATAGCTGAAATCTTTCATTAAGAAAAAATAGAACAACTCATCCAATATAAAATACATAATGGATAAGTTACTAAAGTAATAAAATTAAATTAATTGCACTGAATGGAAAAATGTTTTTCAATTCACTATATCTGTATATTCATTTTAGTTTATTTTGAAAATCTTACAGTAGCAACCACAAATGAAAAGATATAGTGTAGCACAGAACAGTCTTTTTCATCATAGAAGTATAGTAGGTACCTGACGTACTTAAAAAATTCCATATTGAATACTTTGACGTACCTAAAAAATTTGCCCTAGATATTGTTTTTATATCATTTACATGAGTTTTTCAGAACAGTTATAATAAGATTGATGGTTACTGGCCATTGATTCATACATCTGGTTTTTGGATTGCATCTTCTTAGATCCTAATCCTCTACTAATAACTCACAATAACTGAAGGTTAAAGAAATAAAAAATTAAAAAATTGACAACTCCTTTTTAAAGGAGCAGTTTCTGAAATTTATTGAAGAGTTTAAAGTTTGCTTTATATGGGACACTAAAGAATTTGTTAAGGGATTAATATGAACACAGTAAAAAATGTGGAGTTTTCAGAATGTTAACAAAAATGCTTGTTGAATAATTGCAGTAAAACCACTATAACTGCAGTTCTCCTAAACAGAATAGTGTGTGTACTATAAGACCTATATTTTATCATTGCAGTTATTAATAATTATGCTCAACTACGGAACAACTTTTAAAGCACAATTTTATCTTTGCAGTGCTCAATTACTACATATTTGTAGCGGTAAAAATGCCTACAACTTAGATTTTTATTTGTTCAATTGTGAGCTTGTTTCTAAATTTTTGTTTTCCTTCAGGATAGCTGCCATTTTAACTTTAGGACCCTATACATATCTTCTCTGGCTCTGGATGTAAGAACTCTTTGAATGCTATAGAAGAGTGGCTTGCAGAACTCAGGGCCTGGGTGGAATATCACTGTATTAAACGATAAAATCTAATTGATTGTGGTGTCCCAGAACTTAATGTTCCAGTTTTGCTGGACAATGAAAGCCATATATCAGAAAGAAACCTAGACATATAAGGAATTATTGCTCTTTTATTCATCAGCTTGAGAGCGGTAATAGTCTTCCAAAGGAAGAATATTCAGAGTGCCATGGGATATTGTCCTTATGATGTTTGTTAAGTATCACAACAATAATCAAGAAAAATATTTGCTAACACTGTTGAATCAATAAACCAAGATGTTCTTAATAAAACTCTTTTCCAAACACCAGTTACAAAACATAAAAAACTCTTGCCTTTGGCTTTAAGCTCTAGCCAAACACAAAGTATATGCAAGTATCACATCCAGTGTGAAGTATGACAAAATACACAGAAGAGGCTGGGTAGTTTTGTGCACAAAATTAGAATAAAAAGGTTTGTCTTTAGAGAATCACATTCCGAGTTGTGTCGTGCCCCATAAGCTGAATTACAATAGCATTTCTATGCCTTGGATGATGCTCAGGTGTTGATATTTACTGATCTCTTCACCATAGCTCTCGCATTCCAAGGTGAGATTCATCTCAAAGTAATATGGAAGTCTAAAATACCTCAGATTATATGCACTCCCAAAATACTTATTCCTCTCCGTTGTCTATAAAAGGAACCTCTCACAGATGGAGACCACTCACTGCCAACAACAGAAATTAGATAAGATGAAGCCTTATCTCTCCCCATTTCACCAGGCCAAAGGGCTTTTAAGCATATATGTAGACTGCTCCGACAACATAAGAAACTTCAGCTATATCTTGGGAGAGTATGATTTGAATTTATTTTAATATATAAAATTTCTGCTTACATTTCAATTTTTACCTATCTGACTATGGCCTTATCATTGAAAACTTTATTTATTTAAGAAAAAAATATGGCCTTAAAAATTTTTATATTAAACTACTCTAATTTAATTTTAAATAGGTCATCGGGCTCTTCCAATATAACTGTTAATAAATGCCAAGAAAAGAGAACAAAGAGAGTGAGCAATATTTTGGCAGATTCAAAATGTTCTATAATGACTACATAAAATTTACAAAATTCATTATCGCAAGCAAAGTAGTCTTCTTACTTTTCTCTCATTAAGAATCATTCCATATGAAGCATATATCTAAAATGTTTACTGGACAGTGTTTCTTTATAATATAATGAAGTTGGTAATGAGCTTAATGAATTTAATAACTACACTGTAATGCCACATAAAATGATTATGGAACATAGTCTTTCATTTAATGTTGGGTTATTTCATTTTGAAGAGGAACTTTCATCCCATGCTTTCATTTATTAAAGATTAAACTTTCTACTCTCAATATGAAGGATAACTGAGATTATCCTTTTTATTTTATCCAAATAAAAAAATTGCATTCTTAGACTACTCAGTTTAAAGTATCTGAATCATTGAAATTGACAATGTCATGGTAAAACCTTATTCTTGGGTTTATTCCCTTACTCATCTGTGTTTTCCTTTCTTTCATCCTTTTTACACTTATCAGTTCTGGGTTTCTTTCAAGCTATTTTCTTAGACCCAGCTGACGAAAGTATTTTGACATAAAATTCTCTGGCAAACTCCTTGTGATCCATCAGGACTTAAGGTGTTTGTAAAATTTTTCCTGTACAGCAAGAGCCTTCTGGATTACTATTAGTCATTAGTTTTTCTGATTCACCTGAAAACAGCTGTCAGTCTCATTCAGCTTCCCAGGGACATATGCTGTTCTCCTGAACAGTTTTCAGGAGAGTATCTAGGGGTACTTGGCAAGCTAAGATTTGGTAAGGTTCTCCTATGTCTTTAAGTTAGGGTGAAAAAAAACCTCGCCCAAAACCGTATCCATTGATTTGAATTAATCCTTGACCCAAGCTGTATTAAGGTACAATGCAAATGAAAGTATTTATTCATCCAGTATAACAACACAGGATTAAGGAAGTATGCAGAGAGAAATCATGCTGGATCTAATTACTTTAAATAAGAAACACCTCACACTGCCTCTCTCTCTCTCCCTCTCCCCACTTCTGAACCCTTTCCTTGTAGATTGTGTTGGCTGTTATAAATACTCTTTTATTTCAAATAGTACATAAAGAAGAGAGGATTTACACTTTTCCTGTTAAACTGATAGTTCTTATTTAGGAGATAACCTGATCTCACTTATCAAGCAGAATAAGTATTGTTTCACTTCATCGGTGTTGCAAATAGTCTTGTTGTTAGGCTATCTATCCCCTCTTGCATTTTGTTGAGTTGTTCCCTAATTTACATTTATCTATAAATTCTTCCTTTCCCCAGGTCATGACCTCCAGTCCCATTTCACTTTGCTTTTCCTGTGCTCCTGACACTGAAGTGGTGCCAGCTCTGACATGTTTCTCTTTTCCATGAGCAATTTAATTCTCTGATAAGGCACACAGGTGTCTCACCTGGAGCGGCTGGGGAAGAAAGGATAACTTTCTTCCATTATAGTGTTTAAATAAGATCACAGAAATTCCAGCAAGAATCATAGTTGCTACATATGAGGAGGGGCAATACAGAAGCAAAGGTTTTTTTGTTGGTTTTTTTTTGCAGGAGGAGGAAGAACAAAAAAGAACATCACACTTCTTTTACGCAGCAGCAGCTTGTCAGAGCATCTCATCTCTCTGTGAAACTGCAGCCACAGTATGCGTGTTTCAGTGTTAAATGAACCCTCTAACACAGCTTGTAAAGCTACACATTTACTTAAAGCTAATGCAGCTCATGCAGTCTTGGCCATCCTGGTGTTACAATGAGTTTGAGGTAATAAACCTCTAACATTCTTTTTTAATATATCTATACTAAATATAGATATTTATATGTAGAATATAGATAATACATACAGAGAAACTATATACACATTGTCTTCATTTCTTTGCTGCAACCAACATACTTTACCCCTTTGAAAAACCACCTCCCATTATTTTGTCAATTAGTGAGTGATGATCCTTGAAAGTTCTTGTTTGGACATGTATCTGCAGGGATGCTCATATAAGTATTTTAGCTGAAAGGATTGCAAAATGGAAGTTAGCTCTTATCTGAAAATTACCGTACAGTTTTCTTTCTTCATTTCCTAACCCAGAGACCTGTTATGGAAACTCATTAAATGTTTGTCCTAGTTTTGGCCAGGACAGTTAATTTTTTGCAGTAGTTGAGGGGGCGTGGCTGTGGGCACGTCTAGGAGGTTATTCTGTACCTGCTCAGAGCCTTGCTGGGGGTAGGGATAAGGCACTCTGGCTTCCAAAAAGAAGAGCATGGCTTCCAGTCAAAGAATGTGGCGGCATTGTCTGCCATTGTTCATTGCCTTGGGGTCCATGTGGGCATTTTTGCATGTGAATTACCCTCTTTTTTGTATACTTTTGTTATTAATATTGTTGCTGTTACTGTTCTTATCTCATTGCTGTTTTCAGTAAATTGTTCTTATCTCAACATGTGATGTTCACATTTTGTGCCTCCAGTTCTCAACTTCATCCCACTGGAGGGGAAGGGGAAGGGGGGAGGAACTAAGCTGTAGTGTGGTTTGGAGTCTTGGTGGGAGAACTAATTTGGGGAATACCATTCCTAAACCACAACAATACTTTACACTATTTCCAAAATAAATAGATAAATAAATAAATAAAAACGTTTTAGAGAATAGAAATACTTCTGTGGTTAAGTGAATACAGAAATAACAGAAGTATGCAAAACCGATGCATAATAGGTTTTGTTGGAGGACTTCTGTGTATTTTTTTAATCTGAACTAGTCCTTATAGAGTGTGTATTTTCAAATTTTATTTTGTTTAGACTTGATTAAATACTTTTTAATTATTTTACTGTATTTTCAAACAAATAATGTTACTTCAACTATATAGATATTTGGCTTAGTACAAAATGGGGAAGGTAGCTAAGTTAGAAGGATAAGGGTGAGTTGACAAAAGCCATTCTAATTCTTTCCTGCATTTTCATGAAACTAAAGTGTCAGTAGTTTTCTATGATAACAATAGATTATCTTTGTCATAGTTAAAACAGTGTGAAGAATCTTGTAAAATAAACAAGATTTGGTTTATTTCTTCAGAAAAAAGCATTAATTGTTTTATTTATTAAAAGATTCAAAATCAAAACTAAAATTACTCCTCTCTAGATTAGTTCTCTTAATTAAATGCAAAGTAGTTTTGTTATATCTGAATTTGAGTGAAACAATAACTACTGGAAAATCTTAACTAGAGAAAAAATATTTCAGTGACAAACCTGTTAGTAATAATTTTGATAAAGTGTATCACAATCTTTTGATAATGCAGTAGACTTCAAAGGACATTCTGCTTCTCTATCTGACATAGTTTACATAAGGAAAACATTACTTCTTCAAGCTTGCATGGAAACAGAATGTCTCCTTACTTGTATAAACAGTAGATTAGCGTGTGTGGGACGACATGATGGAATAAGAATAAAAGTTAAAACATCACTTAAAGTAGTATAACATGAAAAAGTTTATCTATGCTTCACAATGATCAACAGAAAGATAGCTTCCTCTGCTGCCTGGCTGCCTTCACATTTAGAAGGAGAATAGCCGGGATTGTTTAATTATTTCTCATTATTTCTTGTAAGATGCAGTGTTTGCCTGCAAGGTGTAGTATGATACTAATATAACTATAAAGCTCTCAAAACCCGGCCCTTTAGTTCTGGAAGAGGCACAAATATTCCCTGCAAGTCCTTCTTGTACCATAGAGCCGAGTGCAACATGCAGAATATAGAGATTTTAGGTTCCATGTGTAATCTTCATTCTAAGCCCTCAGGTAAATGCACTGTCTTACAATGTTATTTGACAAATTATTTTCTGTTTGTTTCTTTTCTTCCCACGGGATTGCTATTTAACAGGTCAATGAGTGTTTGATTCTCAGTGAATAAACAGCTATTTAATGTTTCCTTCCATCCCTGTTCAGTGCATGGCCTCAAATACTGTTTAGCCCAGAGCCACTCAAACATGTCGCTTGTCCAAGCGACACTTGACAGTTTTAACCCCCTGATCCTGGAAAGTAAGGGCCTGGCTGCCATCAGTACAGGAGATGAAAACTCAACACTCTGCAAGTCAGACCAAGTATTTCCAGAAAATGCAAAAATAACATTATTTACACATGTACATGTGTTTGTTCCTGAACAACTTTATTAAGGTAGCTTTGATTAGATATCACTTACTCTATCCAAGGCTAGGGCAGATTTTTAAGACTATCTATGCTAGGCCTTAAAATCAGTTTCAAAAATGCATTATGTGTTTCACAGCAAAGACAGAGTTCAAACATAATCGAAGACTTTAATTTCTTTTGTATTACTTCCCATACAATAAATGTCTTCAGCTAAAAAGAACTGAGAAACTTTCAATATTCTTTTTAGATAGCATTGTAAAAATCCTTAATAAAGATCAAAGCATGAAAGCTTTTAGGGAGAACTTTGATATTAAGAAATATAGGGCATTTTACCTTATCTGAATAATTTGTCTGATACAAAGAAGTTCCAAGCCTTCATCTGATTTAAATTTAACACGTAATCTGAACTAAAATTACTCTACCTATATTCAAATGCAACAGGAATGAATATTACATGTGTGCACTTGAAATAAAGACAACTTTTCTTGAGTTGTACCTTTGCTTGCATAGCAACCTAACAGCACGATCAGGTCCTGCCTGTTAGTATTTCCTGAACACCTCAGGACAAGTGGTCACATTCCCAATGCCTGTTGGGACCCTGTGATTTACACAACTGCCTACATTGATCCCATGAGAGATCAAGGGAGCACTCATCAGTCACGGGCAGAATAGTTTCAATATGAGAGTGGTGAGGCACTGGAACAGGTTGCCCAGAGAAGCTGTGAAGGCCCAATCCCTTGGAGTGTTCAAGGCCAGCTTGAATGGGGCTTTGAGCAACCTGGTCTAGTGAAAGGTGTCCCTGCCCATGGCAGGGGAGGTTGGAACTAGATGATCTTTAAAGTCCCTTCCAATCCAAACCATTCTATGATTCTAAGATTCCATGATTTGTTGTTGTTTTAACCTTTAATAGTGTAGACTCTGATGCAGGAATTGATATGAAGTGCCACTGTTCAATTTACTAATATGGACAAAACCAAACTGCTTGTTTTTCATAAATACTCAACTAATATAAAAAGATAGCAAGTAAAGACCACACCGAGTCTGAGGAAGCACACTTGCAGTAATGCCAGCACAAATATGGGCACTTTGTCACAAATTGTGGTACATGATGCATCTCTCAGTTGGTAAACCTCAAAGGAAATGTTCCTCTTCATTCCGCAGCCTCGGGTGAAGCACTGTGTTGTTCTTTGTGGGACTGGGAGCAATCATTCCTTCTTGAGAATGTGACCTTGAGAATCTGTTGAGCAGTGCTGTTCAGCCTCTCTCTTGGTAAATTAGAACAGCTAACTTGTAAGGACGTTCTCCTGCCATGGAGTTGCATTTTGTATACCAGAAAAACAAATGAGCATGTGTTCTAGGGATCCCTTCCCCACATTGTGTCTTTTGCTGTAGGTATAATATTCCAGTTTGTGGGACTGGAATCAAACTGTCCTTGACAGTACAGATTTCTACTTTTCTCTGAGGAGCACAGCTATTATGTTATTAAATTTTTGTTGCTTTTTGGTATTTTTCACCTAAAATTAGAAGCTGGACGATGTTAAGAGGATAAAGAAAGCGGTTACCTTTTTTGGAGGTCCTCCAAGAGTACAAAATGTGTGCCAAAGTCCGTCCCCAGCAGAGCACATACCCCCTTGCCTTGGTTTGGCCTCCTACTGCAGCCCCCCTAAAAGTTCTAGCTCTACTGTTGTTTTTGCTTTTAGTGGACATGGGACGGAGAGATGTCCCTGGTTCCCAGAACACTAGCGTTGATAAGGGCCTTGTTTTGTCTAGAGGGCAGGGAAACTGCTAGCTAAGAATCTACATGGTTATACAGTAAAAGGATATAGGGCTACTAATACATAAAAGGTATAAAAGCAAAAATCTCTTTGGCATCAACTGTGTGATGAACATAGTTTATTTGCTTCCTATTCCTAATTTAAAAAAAAAAAAAAAAAAAAAAGACCTAGAGATAAGTAAGAAGCAAAAACCCCCAGTTTTATATACTACCTCAACTTCTGTGTGAGTTACAGATCTGCCTGCTGTACCAATGCAGGTGACAATCTGTCACTTTCAGCAGTAACCATGTCTACCTCTCTCTTCTACACAGAGTTTGGTTTGCCCATCATTCAGAAATTTCAGCTAAATGGTCAATTAACATGTAAAGAAGAATTTTACACTGCATCCACAAACTTTTAGATCTGCCATTACTGGAAACTCTGAAATTTTCCATAGGAAGTCCCACCTACACATGATCAATGCTACAGAGTGAAGTACTTTGTGTAGAGGTACCACCTTTGATGTACATAAGGCCACAGGATTCCCATCTAACCCTCCCAGAATTTGTTGGTTTTTTCTGAATTTGTGTACTATATTGAAGAAGTTTTGAAAACTTTACAGAAAAAACCACCACTGTGCCATACACTGGTTATAACTTGCTTTCAAGGACCACTAAGTTTTTTTACACTTTCTCACTTTCTTCAGTTAAAACACAAGCAGCATTGCTGTTAAAGAATATATTCCTCTCTAAAATTCAGTAGCACAGAAATCATGCAGCTAAATTAGAGCTCTGCTAAAATATGTTGCGTAAAATACTCTGTGTCATTATCATATTATCTTTCACAGTATAATGGGGAGATTTGAGACTATTTAGCTGTACCTTGCAGAATTCACATAGATATGAAAATATCTTGTGTATTGTGTGTCTGGGAAATAGTTGTTTATTAGAAATGTAACTAAGGAAAGATCTGCTCTGACAATGCTTTTATAATGATGTTCATTTAATCTTTTATTAATGTACAATGTAATTCATATTACAATTTGATATTTCAGTGTGGAGTTTTGCCAGCTTTGAAATTCAGAGCTCTGGATATGCTAGATAGAATGTTACAACATGTATATTTCATTTGTAAAAGAAAATCAACCCCCAAAACAGTGTTTCTAGGACATAAGTTTGTGTACTTGAACAAATGAATTATCAGTTCAGTGATATGAACTACACTGGTATGTAGTAAAAACTTTTAGATTTAGCATATATCTTGTCAATAGCTAAGAGTTACTACCACAGACATATTCTGTATTCCACATATGGTTTTATTTTTTCTTTTTCTTTTAGTTGTATCACAGTACTTTCTACAGGTACACCCAAATTCTAGGTAGATTTGAAATGAAAATGCCAGTTTTAGTTTTAGTTGTTAGAAATATTCGGAGTGGTGCTTTAAAATAGTGTAAAGTGTGTATGAAAGAATATATAAAGTATAAAAGTCCATTTGAATGAGATGTAGAAACATGTATAGGTCTGACTGTTTCAACCAACACCTTTAAGAACTATTGAATGCCATGTCTAAAATGAAGCATGTAAACCGTCTTTTAAAAGACCAACCCTTTTTTTCAATCAAAGCTGGTTTTAAGTAGGATTTGGGTGTCCCTTATGTTGTTGACAAGTAGATAAAGAAAATGAGATTATAAATAAGAATGAAATTTCTTTGATGTAGTTTGTATGTCCTAAGTAGAAAAACAAATCTATTCAGAATGTCTATATTTTAATATGTTGGTCTTGTTCTTTTGCAGAAAAAAAAGTGATTTAGCCATGGCTTATAATAGAATTCTCCAAAATCAATATTTCTTAACATGATGGGTTTCCTAGTAATCTGGAATATTTAATGAAACTCTGAAATCTCATACTGTGATGAAAAAAGGCATCTATGTCATTATATAGATTAATTTTGGAGATAGACTAAATTCCATTTCAGTTTGGTTATTTTTTAGCTCCAAAAATATGTACTGTGTCTACTGTAGTACTGGCAAATCTACCCTCATACAGGTTATATCTTAGCTGAGAAATTCTGATATACATCAGTTTGAGTTTCGTTTCAAGTAATCAACATTTTTGAAAAGGAGAAACTTAATTTTGTGTAGTTCTCCAGAGTTATTCAGAATTAAAAAAAAAAAAGAAAAAAAGCTAAATTTCAAACCTGGAGCACAGTCCTGCAAAACAAAAAAAGTAATCTGGTAAACTAAGACATGAGTTTACATAATATCAAGTTCTCTGTTGTAGCTACTTCATTAGCTACATACTACAATGGTGTAGTGTAATGAATGACAATGGAATAATCAATCCAGTGGCCTGTATTAGAAAAATTCTTTGTGCACGCTTTCTTCACAATATCCATAGTTAATGCAAGTTGGTTAGCCTGCATTCAGTTGGGCTTAGACTTCTCTTTTTTTTTTTTCATTAAATGTGGGTAGGACTTAATATACATAAAATCAGTTCTACCAGGATAGTTACATACCAGTAATTTACCACCCAACCTTAACATTAACTAGCATCCATAACCCTTATTTAGCATTTCTTAATACTTCAGATTTGGCTTCCTGTGACGTAACTGCCACAGCAGGGAGTCAGATGATGAGATTTTGTCGTTACTGAATATGCTTATTTTTGCTGAATGTTTTGACACATGCGTGCACACCTACACTTGCATGCACACACTCTCACAAGACTGCTTTTCTTCTTTAATTCATGAAAAAATAGTTTGGAAATACAGGTTTTAATCATAAAATAGATAGCTGTAATGAGAAAAAAACCCTCAGATTGCTCTCAATATAATAGTTACTTAACTAGTAATACATTAATATTAGATGACAGTGAATCACTGTCTTCTAACATATTTTGAGGTTTGGGCTGTTTTTTTTGTCTTGCAAGTGGTGTACACATGAATTTATTTTTTTTTTTACGATTAATATTAGATTCATTTTTCTTTTTCCAGGTTGACTGGTATGAATCTACCTTCTCCTGTTATCAGCAGTAAGAACTGGTTACGACTCCATTTTACATCTGACAGCAATCACCGACGAAAGGGATTTAATGCTCAGTTTCAAGGTAGGAAACCTATAAAAGCGTAGCAAAAAAAACCTTTACCTTTAAGCACCACTAAAGTGGTGGTGAAATTTTAAAATTATGCTTAAATATCACAGTCGTAGTAAAAAGCTGACTCATATTACTACTGCTCTTACGCTGAATATCTGTTATCCTTGTGTGATCAGACATCTCTAGGAATTTACTTCTGGAAAAAGTATGTGTGCTTCACAATGATGTTTGCTCTAAGTATGTATTTGCTTGCTCACTTATTCTATAATAAATTGCTTTGCATTCAGTCTGATCTTTGCTTTAAAAACATACCTGGAATGCAACTTGCAGAAAGTCAATTCCATGCAAAGGCGGGCTCCTATCTAAACACTGTCTTCCTTCATTATTCAAAATCTAACTCTTATCCGGAAGCTACATTCATCGTTTGGAAATTTGACTCAACTGTACAAATTATATTTCAGGCTCCTGCATATATTTGCATATACAACTTCAGAAGAAGACAAGAGGATATCAGTGTTGCTGTCATTTCTACTTATAGTCACCTAGATACTTTTTAAAATATAATTTTTTAGAATGGATTCTTTATTGATTTTTGTACTTCATAAATCATTACTCAAGATGAAAGACATGGTAGTTATACTGAAAATAGAAGATCTTCTTAATTTATCTGTGCTTTTAAATTCTGCACTTACATAGGCTGCTTCAACCCTTTTACCCCCTACACCTTCAAATCCTTTAGGAGTTTACACATTCCTTTTTTCCTGAAACTGTGGGACCTCTATCACTTTAGAAATGACAAATACACTACAACAACTATATGTTTCTGGTGACTATGGCATGCATGTGCAACTTATTCCATTGCTTTTTTTTTTGCTTTTTGTTATCTTATAGTCTCTGTCCCTCTCTTACTGGAAGGGGCAAGGAGAAGGGGAGTGGCTTATTTGGAGTTTAATTTCCATCTGGTGTTAAATCACCACACTAACCTAGCACATCAGGCGATATGACTGGCTTTTTGAAAACAATTCAATAAGGGAGGCAGCATAACACACCTCTTTGAGCAACGATTGGACAAGAGACTTTTTCTTCTTTTTCTAGTAAGAATTCAGATTATCAGAATTATTTTTATATAGTTAGCATGCAGATACTTTAATTACTCTTTTCACCTCATATCAAATTAACATCATGTTTATTATCATGTTATCATAGCTATATTATTGCTGTAACTTGGCCTTTTCCAGTCAGCCAAAACTAATACTAACAAGCAGTCAATTTAATTTTCTTCTCTTTGTTTGCTCTTTTATCAGGCAAACAGAATTATTATAATTTATTTCATTAAAATATTGGAACTACCAATTTGATTTAAAGCTATGCATAGTTAGTTTATTTATTGAGCAAATTTTTCAAATCTTTCTAGCTTGCATTTTTAGCACTATTTAGTGCCCCATTTTTAACCTGGTCAAGAAAACCAGTTCACTAGCATAAAAAAAAAAATAAAGCAGTGTACTAGAATTGCACATCTTAATGCATTAACTAAATATGCGTTAGAGATGCATATATATATATATAATATATATATATAAATATACATTATATTTATAGTTTTAAAATGTTTGGCAAGCTGAATATATAAATAAAACAATGTAGTGTAAAAGGTGTATCCAAATGATTGGTGTTTGGATTTCCCCTTGAAATGTTAAAATTTCCCCTTTGAATATTTATTATCCCATCTTCCATCAGGTTAACTAGAAGTTTAAAGAAAATTTTAAGATTTTAAAAATTAATTGGGTACTGTGGTGTTTGTTTTGGTGTTTGTTGTTTTTTCCTCTCCACACATCCCTTGTTGCTTTCTTTTGATTTTTTTTGTGTCCCAATTTCTCTGTGTTTACCTGTGGATTTTTTTTTTTCAGAGTTTCAGAGTTTCTAGTTAGAAGGAGACATGGTTTTAAATGGCCCTGAAAACCACCAGAACAAATTACATTGCAGTGACATGCTTTGCCTTGTCTTCTTCATGTCTGCCATACCAGCAACATTGATCTCATGGAAATGAACACTCATAATAGATATAACTGGATACAGTTCTTGTTCTGCCTTGTTCCTTGGTGGCATTGCCATAGAGGAAAAGATATTACGGTGATTTAGTTATGAACTTTTTTTTTTTCTTTTTCATTCCTCTACTCTTACCTATGCTGATACATTAAGATCCTTTGCATATTCAGTGGGAGTTGCAGAGTATATGATCTTATGCCAGGGCTTCATAAATGCATAAATTCCCCAAAGGTGAAGTATCATTAACAGGCTCACTAGGAGATGAAAACCTAGCACTTCCAAGAAACAAAGCTTATCAATGTACACAGAATGACTTAAAAGGTGTGATAATCCCCTGCTTTTTTGTGTATTTACAGCATGTACAGTACCTTATTTCCGGAACAAGAGAAGTTGTTTTAGTATCTTTGGTTTTCTTTTTAAGAGGAAAGAACCCTATAAAGAACCTATTCAAAACTCAATACCTTGTGCTAAAACTAAAGCTACAACTAATCTGCTTAAGTTAAATATTTATTTCAAAATTCCTAGAACTAGAATAGAAAAAGAACGTTTCCAAAGCAAAACATGGTTAATGGGTGTGTTTACTTTCACAGTGACTCAGGTCTCTGTTGTAGAGTGTTTCAAATAAAGTATTCTATTTTTGGCAAGTTTTTAGAGAGGTTCAATAAGGTATTATGTATTTTGATAATTATGTACTGGAAGTTATCTATCTGTTGTGTTTGACTACATGCAATAATTCAGGATTTAACAAACAGATAATCCTGAAGTCAAACAATGAATATAATAGAGGCTGCTGAAATAAATGTATACTAATGGAAAACCATGAGTGAAATAATGTAAAATCAACTTGCAATTGCTAGTTCTTTCAATGAATTTTCATAGTTCACTAAGTCTGCATATAAACACGTCTATACTTTCTACATATTCTTTAAAGCCCTAGAAATGATGTTTTAAATAAGTGAAAAGAATTTGCAGTATTTTCTTGATTCATGGTACTTTTAGTCAGGGGTTTCATTTATAATTGTTACTTAGAGTAAATTTCAAAACGAAAATTAGTAAAAGTAATTAATAAAATCAAAAAGCCAGAAAAAACTGTTATTTTCTAGCTCTTAAGTGATACTGAATATAATTTTCCTTTAAATGGTACTCAGACAATAATTTATATTTTGTTAAATTTTATTATCAAGACAGTATATGAAAACATCAACAAGGAGATAATCCACCATCTTTCTTGACCATTCTTTTCTGTGGTTAGCACAACCTCTGTTAAATATGTAGTCCAGTACTGCTACAGGTACTATGTCTTTTTTAAGTGTCTAGTAAAATGTTGCTAAAAAGGCTCAGATGTAGCTGCTCCATGATATCAGCACTAAGAAGCAGCCTATCTAGTAAGAGCCATTCAGCCTTCAGCTATTGTTTGACATGGTGTTATCCTCCCTAGAACTATTCAAAAGACTGTAGTTGAAGTGGCATTCAAACGAGGAACTGAGTGGATCTCATTTTATGATTTATCTTTACAGACAATTCCTACGAACTACTACCCAGTGTGTTCTGCAATGCTGTATATTCATAGGGCAAATTTTGTTGATACTGTTTTCCAGAACTGTGGAGGATATCTGCAGTCACTGAAGACTTGATGCCTGCTGGACTGGCTTTATTATGATATATCATACATTGAAAGCACAAAGTAGCTAAGGCAGTCCATCAGCACAAGGGACCAGCCAGGAGATATAGAGAAGGTTAATGGAAAACAAATGGCTGTGCTCCTTTTTAAACTTGCAGAACCTGTGTCAGCTTATACACATAGAATGAGAAAGATTTGTGTAAAAATCTATTGTGACACCAATTTATTTTGATGCCATTTATTCACTACTACTGCATGCAGAGATTTCCAGCACAGGGAGCAGGTGGAAGGTCTGATAATGACAGGCAGTACTTTGCTGAATTGATGGAACAAGGAAGCCAACTGATCATGAACCTACAGCTTTTACAGGTAGCCATATAGTAGAAACATCTATCCCTGCTGTGAAGCTCTCTGAAGTTATAATACTGATTAGTACGGAAGATTTTGAAAGCTATTAGTGAGAGAAACACTGGGATAGTGTATTAGACAGAATACTCTTCATGCAGGGAATAGGGAAACAGAAGAGCATTGGACTATTCCAGTGAGTTGGTTTAAACTAGAGATCCTACAGAAGATTGTGATGCTTCTGAAAAAGTCAAGTGGGTAGCTGAGAAGAAGAACTTGCAAGGATCCTCCTAGGCTATTGAGTCTGGGACCTTGTTTTATGAAAAAAAATATTATAGAATTCCCTTCACAAACTGAAGCGAATAGTAAGATTTAGAATTGTTGGTTTTTTCTTATTCTCATAAATAATAAACTTTTAGAGAGAATTCATGGTACAATAGGCCACAGTGAAGCAGAAGAAAACCTAGAAACAGGTAACAATCTGTTTACTGGTCCCACATGACTTTGTGTAAAAAGAAAGATATGTTTGATCTATAAGTAGAATCTGGAGAGAACACTGATGCTGCCAAATATGAAACTGTAGATTTATTCCAGGGCCAAAAAAAGGTAGTACTCTCATAATCGTGTATTTGGAGGAGAATACAGAAAGATTAGGCATAGGGCAAAGCAAACAGGGCACTTGATTAGACTCTTCAATCTGAATTGAGAAAATACTTTGTTTCACAACACAATTACTCAAATTGAAGAAAATCAGAATAGTGAAACTAAAGCAAAAGGAAATCAAATTCTGCGCTGTACTGAGGTAAATTTGCTCATTTCTGTCAATAATAATCCTATCAATATTCTCGAAAACACATCACTGTTTCTTACTGAACTCTGCAAAATATTTAAAGCAAAGTGTAAGTCTTTGCAATAGATATTTATCATACATAAAAAAAGCTGAAAATACTGGTTTTTTTCCTCTCCTGTAACAAAATCAGAGAACTGTTCAAATATGTGTGTGTGTTTGTGTGTGTGTATATTCCTTATAGTGACCCAGGGCTTAAGGCTGGACAGGAAAGGTGCTTCTTGTGATCACCAGATACTGGGCAATGTGCTGTTCCTCTTCACCTTCAAATATCTGTACTTAGGAAAAATCTGCAATGAAAGGCAGCCAAGAGCTGAACTCAGCAGAGCAGCAGCAGAGCAGCTTGAGGAAGTACCAGCAGATGATGTCAGAATATTTTAGCTTTGAGTGGTAGCCAGTATTAGAGGTCTTGGAGGTCATTTCATTCAGGAAGAAAAATTGGCAAGATACTCACATATTTGGAAAATTGGGGAAAAAATGTCACCCAAGTTTGGGGTAAAATGCATTTTCTTCACACATGTTGAAGTATGTTAGAAACTAAGAGCTGCATAGAAATCAGAGTAGATTTGAATGAAGCTTTACAACTTGAAAGTTTTACTTTCATGATCCATTCAAATAAGGCCAGGCATATATTCTTTTCATGGCTGAGTTTATTTCAGCTATAGTGAAAGTTTAAGGAATACCATCGCTGCTTTCCAGTAGGCTGATAAGATTGTCTTGGACTTCCAGCACTCAGCTCTGCCCTCTTCCCTGAATAGGTAACTCATCTCCAAAAGACTCTTGAAGTTATGATCAACAGAAAAGGTGAAGCGAGTTAATTCAGTAAGTTTAACTGAATGTTTAAGTGAAGACAGTGGAAAGCTATGCAAATTTTAAAAAGTAATCACTTAAAAGGTGGAAAGTGCTGTTCACTTCTGACATTATTAATGTAAACCCATTCCTCTTTTTGTGCTGTTAAATGGAAAATCATCTTTGAAATCAGGAAAAGCTTTTTAATGCAGGAGCAATGAGGAAGTAAAAGAGAAGTGTCTCAGAAAAAGTATTCAAATGGGATTTAAACGGTTATAAAAAGTGCAATTTAGAGTATTTCTTTTATTTACAGAAAGGGTTGAACTTGGATCACTCAAACCACAGTGAGTGGTCCCTGTTTCTTTTTCAGAGGTTGAATAGTTTTTATTTTGAAGACTGTTCAATACCTTTTAAAACTACAAGAAAACTACACAGGGCACATGCGAAAACTTACACACTCAGGTATGAAAGAGGCAAAAGTTTGCTTTTTATATATCAAACTATCCCATTTAACTTCATGGACTCATATGTCTCACAGATACCTACATTTGGCTGTTAAAGCTCTCCAGGCATAAATGCTCATTCTACCTATTATTTACTGTCTAAAATGTAGGGATCTAGCTTGAGCAAGTGGTATGTGTTTCTGTTATGTTTTATGGAGAGGAAAAGGTATCTCCAAAGGAGGATTCATTGCGTCTGTCTTAGAAGGGTATGAATCACCCCCTTGAGTTAGCTATTTCTCTTCATAAAACATACATTTAGATGACTGATCTTAAGTATTGTGAATCCCCTACCAAATGTCCTTTCAGTGAGATACAGAATGCTGTTTCCTTGACATATGAAAAAAATCCAAGGATTTTTTCCTTGGAGGAAACACTGCAGGCCCTGTTTCAGTGCATGACAGTCAAAAAGTTTTTCATATATGAAGTCAGAACCTCTCGTTTCAATTTGTGCTGTCTGTATATCAAATAAAGCTGGTGAGTATAATTTTTCTTCATTCACAAGAAGTGTGCTTCAAATATGTATAACAAACACCCTAAAGAGTGAAATATCACAAGGAATTTGAGTGATGATTGTCATTTTTACTCTAAAATAGGGTCACAGGACAAAGACAAGACGGAGAGTATAGTTCTTTTCTCTGTCCACTGTAGTAGCTCAATGGTTTTACTACTCATCCATGAATGTAAGCAACATGAGTTTTGAATCCTCCAAGAACTGTTCACATGTTTTACATGACACAGATATTAATACATTGAGAAATTCATACTGGCAGAGGGACCACACTCCAGACAATATCCCAAATATTCACTACAATAATTGTGTTGTTCGTTTCCCATTAAATATGGAATAATTTGAACAGACTTGTTATGCAGCCTGAAAAACAGAACATAAGGTGGCACTTGATGGAAATTTTAGTACCTAAGTCTAGAAAGTAATCCGAAGAAAACCATACCCATGAGGTCTGCCCTTCCAAAAGGCCTTGGGGATATTAGCCTTATTGTTTGCATTGATGTCTCTGTATAATGTACAGTTCCTGTCTTTGAAGAAAAGAAAACACCACACTGCTATCATAACCATTTCATACTCTGCAGCTACAATTGTGTTTCAATCATCTTTCATCATTTGAACACCTGTTTTCCAGGTTTAGGTGTAAATGACTGCAGTTGCACATAGCACAGAAAGTACTTCCCTCAGGAGTTGCTCAATTTCAGTGGTCAAGAAAAGCCACCTTTGCTCTGAAATTGCAAAAGCATTAAAGTCCAATATAGAAGTAAATACAATGGAATCATGATTTCTAATGTAATATTTAAAGGCATCTTAACTTGCTGTTTCTACCACTTCACTTCTTAGAAATATTTGCATACAGATTAGTGTATAGTGTAGTAATTATAAAATTTATACCATGTACCGACAAAAAGTATAACTGACATTTTGTAGTATGAATTTATATACTGTGAGGTACTAATTACTGCCATATAAGAAATTTTTGAGTTGAATTCTTGTTTCTGTTTGTATCTTGGATAAATAAGTGCATTTTAAAATTATTAACCCCTGCAAGATCCAGAAAAGAAGTATTTAATACGAATCAGGCAAGGTTTACTGTTTTTTGCAATTTTTGGTAACTTGACATGGATCATGATGTTTTCATTAGTATTCTGATACAGAGTCAGTCACTAGCTATTTTGCAATTGCTATTGTTTTCTGTCACAATAGCTTTGAATTGTTCAGGCTTGTTCCACAATTACTTTCTACATCTGATTTTACTTTCCATTGCTCATTTTGTTCCCACAGAACTAATTAATATCCTGTGAAGGTGTCCTATATTATTACCCTTTTCTCTTATGATTACAACTAAAATTCTACCCTATGTGTTCCTTAATATACAGTTGCACTACTGTCTTCTCTTGTCTCTTCCTACTTAGCTCCAGATCCCACCTATGGTGCCCTAACTATTTGGTACGGATAGGCTGGGAGTTTATCAGCCATTCAGCTGACTAAAAAGAGAAAAAAGATATTAAACCTCTGATGCATCTGTTCTTTCTCACAAAACTTGGCCCCTTTGAGAGCTCTTACTCTCTTTCTTCTTTCTAATTCAGTTGAAATTGCCCTGTAGATTTAAAAGGGGTTAGGTGAGCCAAATAATGTAACACACTGTGTTAATCTCCTTAGGAAACTGAACTAAAAACGTGTCTACTGCTGAAAAGTGAATCAAATAAAAACAGATGTGAATATCACATTTAAAGCTTGTAGTCCTCCAATATGTGTAGGTAATGTTCTGTACATTTGATGTAAGAAATGAGATTTTAAAATGTTTAAGATTTTGTTATATGCAATGACAAACACAGGAAATCCATACAGGTAATTAGAACAGGTTATTCTTTTCTTTGAACATAAGGAAACTTGAATTCAAAATACTGCCAATCCTGATAATGTCTGTTTAAAAAGGACATCTTCTGAAACATAATAAATGATTGTATTTTTGTAAAAATAATTAAAACCAAAAATTTATTTGGATTATCACAGAAGCTGCAGTTATTTTAACCTGCTGTAGGTTTCCTATATAGCTTTGTATCATTGTGATGCATGACTTGGCTGCTATATGTCCTTTTAATGAGGTTTAATAATGAATTATCTTCTCTTTGTTTGTTTTCTCAGTGAAAAAAGCAATTGAACTGAAATCAAGAGGAGTCAAGATGTTGCCCAGCAAAGACAGCAACCACAAAAATTCTGTCTGTAAGTTGTTTATATCCTTATTTTTAGTGACTGCATGTATCTCCTGGAATCCTTGTAAACATACAAATCAAAGAGATGTTGGGACACTATGGTCATAAAATGGTTATTATGCTTTCAATTGTCACTGAATTAGAACTCTGCTGATAATACTCAGTGTGTAGAAAGCTTAATATGGTGGTGTAATGTCTGACAAATATAGTATGTAGAAAAAAAACCCCTGCATTTTATATATCACAGTATTTTTGCATATTGGGTTATTTAGAATTCAGAGGTGCAAGGCAAGTTAGGAAATCCAGGCAGAATGGTGCCATATAGGCTTCATCAATTCAGAACTGGGGACAGTGAAGGTATCTGAGCATTTTCTGTATCTAAATTTATACTTTGTGATCTTTTTTCTTCCACTCAGCCAATATCACAGCTTAATTCTTCCCTCACCTTGCTACACTATGTCCTGGCAACTGCCTATTTCCAGTCTCGCACAGCAGGGGTTAAGAACTGCTGTAATTCCCAGCTTCTCAAGATGGAGTTCACAACATCATCCTCCCCTCACTGCATGCATAGTGCATTCTGGAATGACATCTGTTTGGTCCCGCTACACCTTCTTCCCCATGTAAAGTTGAAGCTAAAATCAAAATGCTATCTATGGAACTACGAGGTTGTTAAGTTTTTTTGAGCATCGCTTTCTCTGAACTGGCAAACTGAGTAATATCCTGAGAGGTCTTTCTCCATTAATTAGGCTAGTCTTGCATCAAGAAAAAGAGGATGTTTTTGAATTTTGAAAGCTGAGAATCCCTTAGCCCAAAAAAAAAAAAAAAAAGCCAGAGGGTAGGCCAGCGTTCATACAGAACTCATTAAAATTGTTAATGTAATGACTACGATGTATTCAGATAAATTAATTCCTCATGTAGTAACACTGAACTCAATGGAGTGAAACCTATGCTGTGTTTGCCTCATTCTGTGCAATTCTGCAAGTACAGAGAGAATGAGTGTCTTGAAAGCTGATGTCTAGGGGATATGATTTTGTCTCTGTGTTTCTGTCATGCATTGTTTAATGCAAAGTGAGTTTTTGGTATGCTCACTGGAACAAAAGAGGCATGACAATTTCCTGCTCTAAATATCGCACGTTGATGGTGTGGCAGTCAAAAGGAACTTTTTATGCAAGGTGTAGCAGAAAAAGTTGATCTATCTCTTTGGTGTTTGTATCTGAATAGGTGATTATTTCATTATTTATAAGTTACTTCTGGGAGCTGTGTGATCTCTGCTTACACTCTCAGAGCACATGCTGTCAAACACCACATGTAATTACAGAAAGTGGAAGTAAGACAGGCTATGGAAGAAATTATTATAAGGTGGTCTGCTGTTTACCTCAAATATAAATTGTCGTTTTTTTCTTTGTGTTTTGACTTGTAAAACTTTATTATTATGTCCGACTTTCCAACATAAATCTAAGAAGTGCATTATTATTATTGTCATTACTTTCACATATAAAGCTTTTTAAAGTGATAAGATTAAAATACAAAAAGTTGGATTTAAATGTATTTTGCTGCTTTTTCTGAGGTAAGCCTTAAAAATTTAACTGTTTTTCTTGCTCATAATTATGTAGACAGAAAAGGTAATTGGGAATTCGGCTTCAGAGAAGTGATGAGTGGATATTATCATTTGATGCCAATTAGCAAATTTGTAAAAAAAAGATACATTAAATACCAACACCTCTCACCAGTTTTGTACATCAGATCTTTTTAATATTCTCTCTCTATAAAGCAGAAAGCTTAGTTTTGGCTTTTTAGCATATGGGTGGTAGATGGAATGCAAATATCAGCATGGCAAGTGCTGTGAGAGCACGCCCTGCGCATCCCAGGACCTGCAGCTCTCCCACAGCTCTTCCTCCCAAGCAGAACCTGAGAGCAGCTGCAGAAAGCATTTCATAGTCGCACAAGTCTGTTAGGATTTAGGTAGAAAATGTTACCAGTGTTACCAATGATAATAACATTACTGATAATTCCTTGTGGAATGCAGAACTGTATTTCAGTATTTTAGTCGCGTACAGTCATAACTCACTCTCCTCCTCGCGGACTTGCCTGGATTCCTGGATGCTTTCTTTCAGCTCTGTCATCCTTTATAAAGAGTCAGGTAGCAAAACCTGGCTTTGGGATATAGGTGCCTTGGCAGATTTACTGTTGGGAAAAAAAGTCATTATATATTGTGTCACTCCCCAGGGAAACAAGAGGGTTTTTCTGTTGTTTGTTTGTTTTTGTTGGTTTTTTTTTGGTCTGGGGTTTTTGTGTGTGTGCCTTTGTTTGTTTGTTTTTGTTTTTTTCTTTATTTTTCTTCTTTGGTACACCTGAAGGAAACATATTGAGTTATTTTTTTGCCAGATACTGCTGCCCTTTAGCAGTGGGCCAGATGCAGTTGAACTGTGATTAATTTATGCAAGAAAATGGGAAAAGGATGGGAAAGATACTTGAAGTAAAATATGGTCCTGGATCATCCATTTGCACTTGGCAAAGGTTTGAAAGAGTAAACCAGGAGAAAGCACATGGACAGGCATGTCTCATGGCTCTAAGTGCTTGAGCTGCCATGAACACTGGCCAAATCCAGTCAGTATATTTTCCCTTGGTTATCAGAGGAGCAAGAGCAGAGTTCTATTTTATAAAACTGCTTAGGGAAGGCAAATCCAATCACATCTGTTAGTGTCCATCTGATTAGTTGCCGGTTTAGCCTACCCACTTTTGTTATCATTCTGATATATACGCTATATTCCCAAAGGAAGTTACTTGATCCATCTTGCTATCATCACTCGCTCCCATTCTAACATGGAGGCCTACAGATTTTGTGTCCCTAACAGCTTAGGCCTTTTCTAAGACTGCTATGACTATAGTCTGCATTGTGACTGATTAAATAAAAATATAGTTTTGGTTGCTGGCTCTTGTATGAATGTTTTCATGGCAATATTTCTGCCCAGCAAATCTGTCAGAGGGTGATTATCATCTTTAAACGTCTTGACCATTACCTCTACAGCAGGGAGACTGTACAGGAGAATCCTGTACATCCAAGAGAAGAAGAGCCCTAATGAAGTGAGCTGCAAGGACAGACCATAATTGGGCAGCCATAGTCCTTATAAAGGGTTTGTTTTCTAGTCAAATAGAAGACCCCTGCAGTTTACCTCTTCAGGTCTACATGCCAGGTAGTTACTGCTACGTGCGAAGAATAACAAGTGAGTACAGGTCTTCAGGACACCACTTCACAGAACATTGGGAAGGCAGGGCCATAACCGCAGACCTGCTACTTGGCACCTCTGTGAATCTTTGGGCCCTGTGTGGCCCAGGAGCAGAGGAGGGTTAGGAGAGCAGACTGCCCCAGCAGCCTCTAATGCCACCCCCCTCATGCGGCAGTCACAGGACAGCCTCACCTCCAGGCCTCCTCACCAGCACGAGGACAGAGCACAGGAATGCATCAAACTCACAGTAAATGCCAAAGAAGTTCAGTGAGGTGAGAGATATCATATCAGGTGAAAAATGGAAATGATTATACAGTTTATGTGATGTGTGTAAATCTGCCAGTGGAGTAATGCTAGGAGGGGAAGGCAGCAGTGAGAATGAAGTGCCTGGGAGAGCTGATTTCCTGAGTTTGCTCTTGTCAAAATGCAGTGTTGAAAGTGGCTCGCCACATAGCAACCGCAGGGAACGACCACAGTCTGAAATAGCAACAAAGATTAACAGATGAAGCCCGAGTGATTCTTTTAAAAATATGGCATTCACACTGAACTATGATAACAGTTGATTAATTAACTATGTTAATTAACTATGATTCATTATAACAATATTCAGTAATTACTGAATATTGAGTGACTTAACCTCACTTTGCAAAATGGTGTGTGTGAACTACTGTGTTTTACAAATTGCAAGTTCTGTAGGTATTCACTAAGTAAAAACCTTTTCTACTTCACAAAAGCAATTTCAGGCTTGTGTAGCATTATTTGAAAATGTATTTTAGCATACTAGAAAAACATGTTAAATACTTTGAAGATCATGATTTTAGTGTAAGATTAATGCATCCTCTGAAACTTGAGTTACAGTTTACCTAAACAGTTCTTCACTCTGAAGATGATAAAAAGAACTACTTTACAACAATTATTTTTGTGATGTAGAGCCAAAGAACAAATGAGTTTACAGACTAAGTATTGATTGGTGGCAGCACATTAAGTTGAATTAATGGCACATGCTGTTGAAACCACAGTGATTTATACCAAAACAGGATTACATTGCTAATTCTGTGTAAGAATGGAAGAATGACAGCAGTCATTATTTATTTTGTTGTTGGGTAACTCTGACAAAAATGGCTTAGGACATTGCAACATAAAGTTAAAAATTTTAGGGTGGTAATGTGTTGCTTACCAATACATTCCTCACATTTTAAATAAATGGAAAATTTCATCTTCTTGACATTTTACTACTGGTAAAAGTACTTTGACAGAAGCAATATGATGACTAGTAAAATTTTTTCCTTCAGTTAATGAAAGAGAATTTCCCTAAGAAGGACAACATTGGATTAAATAGTTGCATTTAATAGCACAATTTTCTAGCTGGTTTGCTCTTACACCTTAGCAAAGAACAATTTATTTAAGTGCTTTTATATTTTGAGAAGATCAATACTCAGAAATCAGTTGCAAACCAATGTGCAATCAACTCAACAACGTACAGATATGACAACTGCTGAAGGTCATGTCAAGTTGCAGATATAAAAAGGAAAAATTATTGCTATTTATTACATTTTTGTTATAAAATTTATAGCTTGTCATGATATAAATACAAATTTCTGATTATTATAGTAAATATTTAAATTATCTTATTAATTGTTCCCAAAAATATTATATTATTTAATTAATTTCTAGCATATTTTTCCCAAATTATTTTGGAATTAATGAAAACCTATGTAATGCACATGTAATGGAAAAATTGTCACTAAAAATTGTGGGTTTTTTTGTCCTTGTATTGTATTGAGTCTTCACATGTAAAAAAGCATTTTTTACTGAATTTGAATTTTTACAGGCTGTGTCACAATCAAATTACAACAAAAAAATACTGTTAAATTGTCATTGTTCTGACAGTTGTCAGTTTCAAATTAAAAAAAACCAACAACAAAACCCCAATACAACATCAAATTTTGCTCTCTAATGTTATGCTCTAATATACATTAGTTTATATTAATCAAATATAGCATCTCATGCTTTCATTAATTTAAAAAGCTTTGTATTGGTGATGAGATTGATCACCAATAAACGTGATGCAAAACGAACTACCCAAGTAATTACAGGCAGTTGTTATCAAAAGATCCTAGGTTTGGATATTGTGTGCTTAAGTGCTCTCAATATTCAGTCTGGTTGTTGCTGTGAATATTTTAAATATTATGTGAAACTATATTAAAAAATAGGGATATTAACAAAATGGAAACACTAAGAGAGACCTTAGAAATTAAAATTAAAAGTGTCTGCTGGGAAGTAGATTTGTTCTGCAAAACTCCACAGGCCTGTGCCATTTCAAGAAGCACAAATTTAAAAGCACTGGAGAAATAAATGTAACATAAATCTCTCCTTTTAATTGGTCTCACTGCCAGCTAAAACAAGTAAAGGAGATGGGAAAATGTGGGCATCTTTCAGGCTTTGATTTTGGGCACACAGTAGTGTTTCCAAGTCTTTTGAACAAACTTTGGGGTGCTGTTGGCCCTGTTCTGACATTCAGGTGATCAGTTTGCTGTAGGTTCCAAAAAAAAAAAAAAAGCAAATAGAAAAGAGAAGAATGACAGTGTATCAAGAGACATACTTTATTAATTTTTTGAAGGGAAACATACTAACATTGCATTTTATAGTGTTATCTGCTTTGTGTCCCTTAAAAAGAGAAATTTCTAATTGCAGAAATTTGGATTTTCTTTTACAAACAGCACAGCTTTTCAAAGACTGCTATTTCCTAGGCTCTTCACGAAGCATTGCAACACAAGGATGAAAACTGACAGGCTTCATATGTAGCTCTTTTCTGACCTTTAGTGAGCATCTCTTCAGCATTTTCTGTGTTTACTGGCAGATATATCCCTTTTTTCATAAAGAAAATGAAGGCCTCTGACATACATATATTTAAGACTGAGATTCTTCAGAGGAAGACTTGTGTGCTAAGATCAGTACAGAGTTGCCGCTTTCTCTTTTCCTTAGTTTCTATAGGACTTCTCTCTGAAGATCTCAGTTTTGTCAGGGGAAGTTACTGTGCTTGTGTGTTGTATTGTGTTACATTAATTTACAGGCACTGAAACGATTCTCATTTTTAATTGCTCAATCAGAAACTTCCTAAGTGCCTACACAGCATCATGAGCTCTTCAGCCTTTTCACTCATGAAAGCCATTTTTCATTTGTTCAAATCTCACAGCTTGAAAAGGACAGCATTTTTTCAAATTTGCATTTATATCGTGCATCTCTGCAAATGAGAGAAAGGATTGTTTATAACTTACTAATGTAGTAATTACAAGGTTAGGAAACACAAGGCTTAAGTATCTGAGATTTTGTGGGCCTAGCCTGTCTGCAAATATCCAATTTTATTTCAAGAGTCCTTTTACAGAAATACTGAGCATATGTTAATTGTTCAGTTAAAAATAAAGAGAGAGAAGTAATATTTAAAACACTGGCACTTTTGTACAACAGGTTATGGGATGGATCCTGGGATATTTAATATTAAAATATCCTTGTTATATATGTCTGTGTATACCTACATACATACATATATATAATTGTAAATAATGCATGATACATAATATTCTGTTACACCATTTTACCACATGTCTAGTAAGAGAGTAATGACTCTATTTCCCCTTTTACTGAGTATTACAGGATGAAATTGGGCAGTAGGAAAAAATAACTGTAGCATTAACCTCTAACAGTTTTATAAAGCATTAATAAAACAGGAAGGCTAATTACCCTGATATACTTTCTCTTACCATAGACTGTAATAATACAGAGTTGCAGAGATTTGGATCTTCAGAGAAGATTAGTATCCCTATGCAATGAAATTCTTCTACAATGCTATTTCACTATATTGTATAAATTGCTTCATAAATCAGGTTACTAAATTATACTTGGTGTTTCTAAATAAGCTCTCATCACGGCAGGAGTTTAAATATCTTTTAAAATACTATGCAAAAATCTTGCTGTGAAAAGAACTACTGCCTAAATATATTTGTGAAGAAAAGCATCACTTACAGCTACAAGCAAAACAAGGTCCTTCATCAATTATTTAATACATAATTTGCATATATAATTTTTAAAATAACCAGAAGAAATCTTCTATTAAAATATGTCAAACAAGGTGTAATCTGATTGAATTATGGATGGTTAAAATGAATTGTTATCCAGCCAGGAAGCTGAAACTGCCATTAACTAATTTTCATACACAATTATAGAACATTACTGATTATTCAAAGTGACTGTTCATACTGTAGGCTAAATTGATATTCAATTCTGTTATTTTCAAAGTCAAAGGCTTAAAAATAAGCAACCTGCTTTTAGCAATTACAATTCTGTATAAATTAAATATTCATGCAAAATTTAAATATTAACTTTAATACTTTTATATAGCTTCCTTGGCTTAAGTTCTATGCACAGCTCTGTTAAAAATATAGATGTGGGCAGTAAATAGGTTGGTAAAATGAAATCTTGGTAGATTCAAATAATGTATGTAAATTATGAATGCCTTCAGAACTCGTGAGTGGGTGAATTCAGATTTCTAGAACATAAAAAATATGAAAACAGTTTTAATTAAAGAAGAAGTATTACACTGGTCTATGCAGTGAAGGTATGCTGCCGAATATAGATACTCTTACTGTCAAGTCCTTTGGAAGAGTCAGAGACTTCCCACCTCCTACAAGGAGATTTCCACTTTCCACAGAGGCTCATATTGCACCTGCCTATGTATTGAGATCCTGATTTTCTAAATCCTCATAATGGGAGAATATCTTCAGAGTCTGATAGAAGATCTTGGACTATTTTCCTTTTTCAGAATTTGTTCTGTACATTATGAAACACTTTGGAAAATCATTTCAATTGTGTTGGCACAGCATCTCACTGTCTGTTGTTAGCCTATGTTGGAATGTATCTATTCCTGCAGCTCTTCTCAGCAGAACTGCAAAATGCCAGTGTCAAATATGTTTGGAACTGGGAAGTTTTCTTAGGTGACAGCTAATTTATCAGCTTCAGAGCAGTTTGTGTCCACTACTCCTTCTTCACATGGAAAAAGGAAAGTGAAAAATTCATACAACACTTGAACTACATATCAATTTCCTCAATTAAGTGCATTTAGGAGCTTGAAATATTTTTGGAATTGGAATAAACACAAGAAGGAACTAAATTGGAAATAAGTACAATGGTTTTCTTGTACGAGGAAAGGACTAGTTGCTGGTGGGAGGCGATTATTCAGCATGATGTGTCCTTCCACTGAAATCAATAGAACAAATTGTTTGTTCTAAACCAACCAAACAAAAAGGTTACTCAACTACTTATTTTTTTAAATACAAATAGAAACAAAAATCTTGAAAAATAAAAAAAATACCTGGCTGAGTTTTCTGTTTTATGCCAGCAGACTTTAAAAAGAAGGGACTGTAAGTGCAGTTCTCTGGCTTGTATGCATGCTTCTATCAAACAAGCCATCTGAACTCTGGTAAGAGTGACAAGATCAATTTTTCATATACCAAAGTAATGTAAGTTTTAATACACATGATTGCAATCAAAAATGTTTCATTCTGAAAAGTTTTAATCTATCAGGAAATAATTATATCTCACAGTCCACATTGTTTCTGCTAATAAAAGCACTTGTTTGATTTCTGTCACCTCACTGTCAAAATATTTTCTGCTTCAGGCTTCTAACATGAAAAGAGTTCTCCTGCATAAGCAAAAGAGATGTGTCAAAAAGTATGCATATCTTCCCTAATTTAATGCTTTTGAACTGAACTCTGATGCTCAATGCCTCTGCTAGAGGAGCTATAAAGTCAGTGAATTATCAGACTAACAAGAGCAAAACAGTATGGTTTCTCTAAGCCGGCATTTCATATGGCACATATTATTTTATTCAAGAAGCTACTTTTTATGGCCCTATCAGCTTTTCTTTCATGTGTTTGAAGTCTTATGGGAAACCTGACTCGTACTGAGAAGTCACATTCCTTTCTCAATTCTATCAGACCTGGATTTCAGTAGTCTGCAAATGCATCTGCAGTACAGAACAGCAGAGGCTAGAATGAAAAGCACTTACACTTAGAATAAAAATATAGCATGAAGCAGCGCCACCTGCTTGTATATTAATCTGTTGTATCTATGGAATACACTAAAAATTGAATCCATATTTTAGGGTATGAAAGTTCAAAAACACTTACAATAAATGATAGTAATTTCTGGTGTAGTCCTCAAGCAAAAGTGCTAATGTATAAGATGGCCTTTCTTATGACAGAGGATGAGATGTTTTGGAGAGGCAGAGCTTGTATCCCACACCACTGTTGTTATAAAAACCAGAACATGCCCTCAATTTCAGTCAGGTTTGCTATAAAATTTTTTTTTCTGTTTTTCAGTCTTTCAGTTCTTATTCCACCATTGCTCCTTGTCTTACTGTATGTACTGCATCTTAGTTTTGTTCACAGCAGCCCATATGATGCTGTGTTTCATATTTGGAACCAAAACATTGTTGACAACACATCAGAGTTGTGACTGTCATTGAACAGTGCTTATGCAGTGTCCAGGCTTTTTCTAGCTATCTCACTGTCTTTCTTTGTCATACAATTTTTTTTCTTTTCTTGTGAAATTCTATCATTACTTTCAAGCTTTCTGACTGTTGCCATTTAAATCCAGTTCTTGTTCCCTCTGTACTTGAATCAGGCATCTGGGTTGCCCTCTCAGGAAGGCCTGGTAGAAGAAAAGTAGATGGTTGTGCAAAGAAAGATTAGCTCTCAGTTCAGTACCTAAAACTGGATATTCATTGGTCACTAGGAGTGGAGAGTACTACAGGCATGGCACACTTCAAAATCATAGGTTTTCTTAAATTTGGCATGTATTTGGGATGTACTTGTTTAAACATGTTTCTTTCAATCCCCTTGAATTATTGTTTCCCAAAGGCCTCCCATTCAGCCAATTTAGTAGATGATGGAAGAGCAAAATGCACATTGTTGACACAAAGGTCACTTTTGCAACAAACATAAAGTTTTGAAGGTTTTGACAGTGGTGCTAATACATTTCCACGGAAAAGGTGATTTTTTTAATTCCACTTTTTTTTTTAATGTGGAGAATTAGATTTTTCTTGTGGCTCTCTCAAAAATGAATGAGATGAATAAACAATAATTTCAATTTCATAATATTAAAACAAGAATTAGAAATTCAAGGCAGATGCCTGAAAAAGAAAACTTAAGTCCCAACTGCCTCTGTTTGATAGTTATGTACAAGTGAAAGAAAAATTTAAAGAAAGACATTTTTGAGCAACTTTAAAACAATTGAAAACATCAGCCCTGCCTATAATATTGCCTATAATATAAAGATTAGATTATATTTCTGTTCTTTGTTCCTGTTTTGCCATCCACTGAAGTCCCTTCCCTAAAATACTTATTTAGACATTACTACTTCAGTCTTTAGAGAAGTATTATAATACCTCACTGATGATGTGCTGAAATCTTCGGGATGAGTGAAATATTCAGGATGAGTGTCACAGGTCTTTATCAGCTAAAGGCATGGTAACTCAAAACTCACTTTTTGAGGGAACTGATGAAGCATGTATATATAGAATATAAGCAATAAAACAAAGACTGCTCATTTTCTTGGATAGTTTTAGTTAGACTTTGGCAAAAGTAAAATAAAAAAGTGTGAACTAACTCAGCACAGGATAGTTTACTGCAGTCAGAAGTCTAGTGTTTGCATTATTTCCCCACTTATACGTAAATGTAAGAGCTTTCCTATGTATATAACTTTCACACACATTTCTACAAATATTTCTACAAGGTCCAAACCCCCATCATTCTCCCTAGTAAACAGTCATTTAGCTTGTTTCAGTATGTGTTGGTGTAAGGGACCACGGTAGACTCTGTTTTGCCCTTCTTTGCTGCTTATTCTTACAGCTTCTTTCATTAATGCAAACTCCTCAGTAGACTCTTTGACACTCATTTTGCTGGCAGAA
This sequence comes from Ptilonorhynchus violaceus, assembly GCA_013397565.1. Classification (NCBI taxonomy): domain Eukaryota; kingdom Metazoa; phylum Chordata; class Aves; order Passeriformes; family Ptilonorhynchidae; genus Ptilonorhynchus; species Ptilonorhynchus violaceus. The sequence goes on along the minus strand of VZRJ01001317.1, from coordinate 420,556 downwards.
GTTGCCTCCAGCCTTGCAATTCTGTTCTCTTTTTGAGTTTTTGCTGCCTCCTGCTGACTCTATATGGGAGAGGCACGCATAAACTTTCTAAACAATACATTTAAGCTGGAAGTAACAGAGGATATAGATAAGGGGAAAGCCTCTCTTGGTGAAGAAATTAACGTGGTAATGTTGAGGAATCCATTCAGTGCCAGTAGCTGGGTGAGCAGATGCAGCTCCAGCTGCAGGTTGAACTCTGGTGGAGCCCAAGAAATGCCGATCGTTTGTTTGCACGGGGACCTGTGGCCCAGCCAGGGCACCGGACACTCAGAGACACAGCAGGAACTGAGGACTCAGCTGTAAGAGCCCAGAGCTTGGAATGTGAGGGTATAAAAGCCCTGTGGTTTCCTTTTTTCAGGGTCCCTCCTCGGAGGCACCAGCTCGAGCTGTTGTTCCATTGTTGAACCATGATTATTTTTAGGATCCGGGTCTGAGACTTTGCTGCGGGAGACCCGAGGTCGAACCTGTGAGGGAACCTGGTCTGCCTGTGAGAGTGGGGTGTGCAGGGAGTCAGACGGGACCTGCACAGTGGGATCACTGGAGCCACCCGCTGTGAAGGGGCTTTGGTCGCTGCGGTGAAAGGCTCTGGTGGTGGGAGAGTGACTGTTCTGCCCAGGTCACTGAAACCTAGGGCTAAACCAAGATTCTCTTTCTCTGGGTAGGCGCAAAGAGAAAATTCAACCAAAATATCCCAAGAGGTAAAAAACACACAAAAGTTTACTGGCAAAACTATAGAAAATTAGGGAACATTGGCAAAAGAGCAAATGGTACACAACATCACTTAACCCAGCATAAATTTAGCTCATTAAACATAGAAAACCTTATAGCCCATTCAATGTTATATTCCGTGAGAAGAAAGTTAGAAAAAGAAGAAGAAAGGGAGGAAAAAAGAAAGATAGGAAAGATACAGAAAAACAGGCATAGCTACCAACTCCTGGGTTCCAGCGAGGTGAGGGTCCGGGGTGTGGGCATGGTGACAAGGAAAGAGAGCGCGTCATGTGGTGGGGCATCTTAAACCCTTGGTGCCACCTCCGGAACTGCCTCCCAGGTGGGATCTCCCATGTCTTGGCCAGTCAGGGGTGGGTAAGGTGACACCAAGGGGCTGTCTCCAGTGTCTCTTGATTGACGGGCCTGGGGGGAAAATGGGGGCGAGGCGCTGCCCTGCCAACATAGGGCCCGATCAGCTCCCTTCCACACACTGAAAGATGTCTCCAAACAGATAATTTCCTGTCTCTGACACTGACTGCCACAGTGTGGCTCCTGGATGGTCAGGCAGGAAAGTTTCCTTAACAATAAAAATGTAAAAACAGAAAAATTGTGTATAATTCAGACAACAATTGTTCATAATTCAGTCAACAAAACCTCTTGGATAAAAATTAGAGAGAAAGAGATGTTAAAGGGACGTGACACAGTTTGCTCTAACAGCAAGCTTATTAACACTTGATGCTTAAAATGCTGTTCTCTACCAACTAATAAAAAGAGCCCATCTGCTGCACACCAGGTAACTAAAGCTTGTAAGGAAAAATGCTTGGCAAAAGGAGAAGAGACAAATCTGCCCCATTAGCTGGAACTGGATTATGGTTTTGGAATTCTCCAGTACTGTTGCAGCTATTTTGTATTCCATATTAACATATTATATATGTTAAATACCAGTACACCAGTCCTGTTGGTCCACTTGCATTCCTATGGCTTAGAGCATTTCTAAGATGACTACTCTGGTCTAACAGTAAAGATTTTAGGCCTCTTTCTCTTGATACACTAATAATAACAGCATGATAATCATAGGTATATTGGAGAAGTATAGTGATTTTCTCTCACAAACAGTCAGAACAACATCTCAATGAGTGACATGTTGTTATCGTTAAAGCCTTATACTTTTAAAATAACTTAGTGGTCATTTCTCACAAAAATGTATTTACTTTACATCACAATAATGGCTTTGGTAAAAATCCAAGCCTAGTCCTAATTTTTCATATTGTTGGTCATGTTTTCTCCATGTCTGTCAGTAGTCCTGCCAAATGGTATAGGTAATCTGTGTTTCAGGGGACAATAGAGTTGCAGTTTGCATTTTTTCTTTCCTCTTTCATTTCTTGTCTACACAGAATAAAAGGTTTGTTGAGGTAGTTGTGTATTACTATGCACTTTAAACTGTTTGTTAAACAGTTACACATTATCTTCAACTTCAACAAGATAAAACTTTTGTATTTCTTTTGTCTGTACAATAGAGGCTGTTGGCACATTCACTCTTGCTGAAAGCTCTTTAATTGACAGAGGCTCAGCTAGAATTCATGGATGCCTCCTGAACCACTGCTGAGTTCTACCACCCCTTGCAAGCAATGCTTCTGTCATTAACAAATTCCTCTGGATTAGGACAGTAGCAGGATTAGTTTTAATGCTAGTGGGATGTCATCAACTCTCTATAACCAGTAATACACAGAGTACTCAAAAGTAATTATAGTTTTTAATATTTAAAAGCTGTAGAAATGGTCATACGCATAGGATTAGCACATGGACTATATGAATGCCTCTTCATGGACACAGGAAAAAAAAGATCAAAATATCTTTTACAGGAGAGTTAAAGGTCAATTTCTTTTCCAGTTTAAAGGGTCAATCTGCATAATAACAAAGAGCAAAAGCACTTCTAAAAAATATCGGGGAAAAAAGTAGTTTTTAACATCAGAAAAACTATTTTTCACTGCCATTATTTTAAAATGATGGTTGATTAAATCAGTTTTGGTAAGAATTAGCTTTGACAAATAAACTAAACTAAAATTCAGTCTAAAGCAGAAATTCATTAGTGAAATTTACACAGCGCAGGATAGAGGGGCTTAGGCTGGACAGCATTGAGTAGTCCTATCTTTAACATTGTAATCAGCTAGATTTTGAATTATATTTTCCAAATAAATTCAAATAAAACAAATATTATTTAAAGATACATCTTCATTATTAAAGTGTTTTAACTTGTGACCTTTTAAATAAGAAAGGAAAAAAACCCCAAACTTGTCAAATTCCATTTCACAATATTTTAACTGCAAAAAAAAAAAAAAAAACCTCATAAAAGCTTAACTATAATGGTTGAATGGTTGTATAGCTATTTAGAATTCCCCTCTGACAAAGGGCTGCACACCATTACCTGTAACTGTTTAGCTATGGAAAAGCAACAACTTTGTATCCAAAAGAAACAGGGCTTTTGGGACCTCATGAAGCAATATACATGCAATATCAGTACAAAATATGTGCCCCTTATTTCTCACAGTTATACCCTGGTTGTCATAAAGTAGAGAAGAGCAGGCTCAGTTCTTCAATACAGTGGCGATTGCATCAAAGATTCACACCATGTTTGCAATAGAGAAAAAAACCAAAACAACAACTCATTCCCTCCCCAAAAAACCCACCAAAACCAGGTAGAAATGATAATTTAAAGAAAATAATCTGGCAGCAATAAGTCTTTTCATAAATGCAAATGTTTACATTCTTCACAACAGAGAGCACTTCTTCTGAGAAATATGTCAAAAGAGAAGAAAACTATTAATTGAGAGGTTAAGACTAAAAATTGATGTTGTAGTTCACATGCTTAATTTTTTACAGTTTGTTAGTGGGGTCTCTGTTAGCCCTTGTCTTACAACAGAAAAAGGTTGGCAAAATTTATGTTATATGTACAATACCAATTTCTACACCAAAATTCTATTCAACAGAGGAAACTAAAGACAGTGCTGTTTTGTGACAGTCATGTAATGGATCCTTGTTTTAAATAAATACGGAATAAAAATAGTTATGAAGAAGAGAGGTAAAAATGCTTGATATCAGAACCCTTTCACAGAATTTAAAAGAGCAAAGATGACTTGAAATATCTCCTATTAATGCTGTTTAGGTAAAAAAATTGGTTTGCAGAATAATTCAACCTTGTGGGTCTTAAGTATGGCTAAGGCCTCTGTGATGCTTACCTTTGGTTTGCAGAACCCAAATGATCATACTGATGTGTATGTACTACAGTTGGACCACTACTTTTCATCAAGCTGAAATTTTTCATTTTTGATTGTACTCTCTCTTGGAATGTAGGATATTACAGATTTTAGATTTTCTTACATAATTTGCTCTAGTTGCCATAAAGATATTTATTTAACAACATAAGTTTTGGTGCCCCTCTTACTGAACCAATGCCATAACCAGCAGGTTGGAGCCATGCAGTTGTAATTTTCTGACCTAGTGGTAAGGACTTTGGAAGTTTTTTTAAAAAAAACCCCTGATTTCAGAATTGTTAGAAGCCTACTAGCTACAGCAATCATATAACAATGGTAATTACACGTATCTGATCAAGTCAGAGGAAGAAACTGAGTAATTTTTCCCTGCCCCAGATAAGGAGTCTCTCCGTACAAGAACTGAACAATACTATGTTCTGCTACATAGTATGAATGTCAAAAAAGCCTACTCAACTGTTTCTTGGTTTACTTTATCTATATCAAAAATTCACCTTAACAATTTTGGTTTGGTTCACAGAAAATTGAGGAAACACAGCAGATCAATGTTGAGTTGCTATCCCAGTGTGTAATGGTTCAACTTGGAAGTAAAACATGAATAATTTCTGTAATAATAATTTCTGTATTAATAATTCTGTGCCAGACAAAATGCTCGTCACATTTTTTTTTCAGATTTCTTTTTCCCAAAAGTGGAAACTGTGGGGCTGCAAGTGCAGAACTCCTGCGTTTTTCTAGGGGCTGCAGAAAGGGTCATTCTTGCTTGAATAGTATCCCTGAAAATTTAATGACCGGTCAAGAATCAGCCTTACACAAAATTTTCTAAATGTTATAAGCAAATACTAACATGGGTTGCACCATCACTGAATTATTGTAAAGAGACTTTTCAGAGCCTCAGGAAGCAGTTAGTATCTTCAAAAACTGGGAGATGCCTCATGTTTCAATTGCAATGAAGCAGTGCCTGAATTTGATTCCAGACCTGGACTTCTAAAGGCTGCTTCAGGATTTATGTGTGTATCGTCTCTTTATGTTTGTCCTCCAAGTTAGCTGGAATGCCAGTTTTGATTCAGAAGCATGGAATTGAATTATGAACGTAGCACTGTGCTAGCAAAACTATAATGCTTTTGGGTCAAAACACACACCCGGGTGACTTGACACACTTGCGCCATGGTACATATCTCAGCAAAAGTCTTTACAGACATGATTTATCCAGTAGTGAAACAAATTATAAGCATTTTAGAACAAACTCTGAGCAGTAAAATTCAGGGAAATGTCTTTTTTTTTTCTTTGCAAAAATCCTACACAAATTTATTAAGGTGCAAATGTCTCTGGTATAATCCAAATCCGGTTGTTCATGACACATAGCATTAATTACTGTACCTGTAATTCATCCATTTTCATATTTTTAAACCAATTGCATATTTTACCATGTACATGCATCAAAACAAAGCCTAAATCTAAACCTAGAAAAATCAAAGTTCAAATTTTCTTTACAGTATCTCACTTATAATTTCTTTTGTTGGAATTATCCTTTATCCTGTTAAAAGGCTCACATAGGGAGCATGACAATATATATTTGTACAACCATTTCTACAATGGTTATGCCATGAATTTTTCAGTATCCTCTTGGGATAACCCTGTTACCTTGTTCTGTTTGCTGAAATCTGCTATCAAATATTGGTGGGAAACACAAGCTAACTCTTTGTGCTGATCAAAGATGACTCATTATAAAACCCCTGTAACCAAATCTGGTGTGATTTAACAGTCATAGCACTGCCTGTCAGGGTGAAGACTAAGCTCTGTAACAAACAACTACCTACACCATAAGCCTTTTTCAATGCCTGAGAAATAGAAACTGGTTATAAATCTTGCATATGTGATAAGAACACATTTCTTCACAAAGATAACTGAAACAACTTTTTTTTTTCTACACTCTCTGAACAAGCATAAAATGAAATGGATCCAGAGGTTAATTATGAGTTGCTTTGTGTTTCTTCCTGGCTGTAAACTTGTAAAGGCACTCTAAAAGAGTTTCAAGAATATGACACATTTAATTTCATCACATGGATTACTTCAAACAAACTATTTTGAAGGAGAGGTAGGTTTTTCTGTTGAAGTTTGAATTTATTTACTTTTTTGGCAGCTTATACATGTGTTTCCCTTGGTCTTGTCTCATGCAAAGCTTCACAGGAAAGTGATATAAAACCATAATTATGATCTCTGGGGTGTTGTTTTGTGGCTGGCTGGGGTTTTTTCTTTTTGGTTTTTTTTTTTTCTGAAGGATTTAATTTTTTTTTCATGTAACACTTTGTTGTGTTTTGTTTGTTTGTTTGTTTGTTTGTTTTACCTAGTCCTGTTATCAGGCTCAGACAAGAATTTATTTTACATCTCCCTCCCCTGTTCTGTGCATGTATGACTTTGGGAACCATGTTCATATATCATTTTTGTGTCTCTGTAGTGGACATGGAATAATTCCTCATTATACCATCTTGGACATCTCTTTTCCACAGTAGTTTCTCATAATCTTATATTCTCTTTCTTTTCTAACATCATCTAAGTTGGGCAGGGGAAAGTTTCCTTTGTAAGATGAAGTATATGGACTCTACTAGCTTAAATGGTAGTTATTCATCTTATTACAGCTATTCAAAATACTCGTTCAGGAATTCTTCTTAACTGTGTGAAATTCATGGACTTCTCTTCCTATATTTTAGATGTCTGCTCTCCATTTGGTTTTCACATATTTTTGTACTTAGAAGTCATCCAGTAGTTTTGTTCTTACATTCCTCTTTTACAATACACTCAAAAATCATTACCTTTTTCTTTCTTATTCTTTCTTGCTTCTTGTGTTGACCTGTGAAAGTAACCTACTGTCTTTGAAGCAGCAGTCCTAGTTTTGTGATAGTCACTCTGAGGCTGAGTCCTGGTTTGCCTGTGCCACAACTGTATGGCTATGGTTAAATAATATATCTTGTTTCACATTGACTGACCTCACTGCTTTAGTTTCTTAATAATGACATATGAGAAGACATGTTTCATCTATTCCTGTGATCTATTCTGTCTCGGAATTCAAGCCAATATGGATCATACAGTTTAATGTTGTCATAGTCCTGTGCATCAGTCCTAAACAATTCTAGTCTCTCAAAAAGAAGATAGAAATGTGGAATTAAAATGACTATTTTTATAATTCCTACTTTTCTGCTGTTATGCCTTCTTTAGCTGTTCAGTATTTCCTTTTTTCCTGTGTCAAAACAGGGAGGGATTGCCCTGCAAGCAAAATGAAACAAGAGCAATAACAATGCAAACTTAAACAAGGACTACCCCAAAAAGGAGTCAGGATGTTGGACAGCAAGTTTGTATCAGGGTCAGGGCCAGGGCCAGTGGTTAGAATCAGAGATAGTCCAGCCACCACATGACAAGGCTTCAGTACAGGGGCAGATTTGAGGCCAAGCCAAGGGAGCCAAGCCAAGCACTGGGAAGTCCAAGACAGCACAGTGGCTGCACAGCTGCAACCCAGCACAGATAAGATCAGTGGTACAGTCACAGTATAGTAACACTTCCCAAGGAAGAAGAGAGAGGACCTCAATTCTACCTTTTTTCACAACTTCTCTTTCCAACAGAGGACCCGGCCAGCTCTGCTCTAACTTAGCCAGCCAAACTCCTTGAAGGGCATTGCACTCGCAGCTATCTAAGTGTCATGGAGTGCTGTTTCATTGGCCTTACCTTTGTGAAATTTTGTTAAACATTTTGCTGATCTCCTTTAGTAACTAACTGACCCACCTAGCAGAAGACGGAAAGGCTGTGGATATAGTCTACATGGACTTCAGGAAAGCTTTCAATGCTGTCACCCATGGAGAAGCTGGAAGCCTATGGCTTGGATGGGTGCACTCTTCACTGGGTTGAAAACTAGCTGGATGGCTGGGCCCAGAGAGTGGTGGTTGCTGAAGTTATATCCAGCTGGCAGCCGGTCATGAGTGGAGTTCCCCAGGACTCAGTATTGAGGCCAGTCCTGTTTAATCTCTTTATTGATGATCTGGATGAGAGGATCAAGTGCTTTGCAGACAACATCGAGTTGGGCTGAAGTGTTGATTGAGGGATCTGAACAGTCTGGACTGATAGTCCAAGGTCAGTTGTCTGAGGTTCAACAAAGCCAAGTGCTGAGTCTTTCGCTTTGGTCACAACAACCCCCTGCAGTGCTACAGGCTAGGGACAGAGTGCCTGGAAAGTTGCGCGGCAGAAAAGAACCTGGGGGTTCTGGTCCTCAGAGAGGTGATCATGAGCCAGCGTGTGCTCAGGTGGCCAAGAAGGCCATTGACATTCTGGCATGTATCAGAAATGGTGGAGTGTGTCCAGAGAAAGGCAATGAAGCTGGTGAAGTGTCCAGAGAATGAGTCATATGAGGAGCAGCTGAGGGAGCTGAGGTTGTTTAGCCTGGAGAAGAGGAGGGTCAGGAGTGACCTTAGCACCCTCTAAAACTACCTGAAAGGAGGTTGTAGCCAGGTAGAGGTTGGCCTCTTCTCCCAGGCAACCAGTGACAGGACAAGAAGAAATGGCCTCAAGCTGTGCCAGGGGAGGTTCAGGTTGGACATCAGGAAGAAATTCTTCACTGAAAGAGTGTTTAGACCTTGGAATGGGCTTCCCAGGGAGGTAGTGGAGTCACTATCCCTGGAAGTGTTCAAGACTGGACATGGCATTTAGTGCTGTGGTTTAGTTGACATGGTGGTGTTCAGTCAAACATTTGACTTGATGATCCTGGAGGTCTTTTCCAACCTTGATGATTCTATGATTCAATGAAATGAACCTGTAGTAGCATTCAATTGAACTTAGTATTTTTGCCTACTCCACTTTTGCTTTCTTGTATGAACAAAGATATTTATGTAGAGTTGCTTTTTTTGTTTTTTTTTTTGTTTGTTTCTTTTCTTTGAAGAAGGCTTGCACATCCCTTGGGAAACCATTGCTTTAAAAACACTGAGAAATTCAAAGTATGAGAAAGTTAAGGAAAAATCCTCTTCAGTATATATGAGAAAAGTAGAAGAAAAAGCATGTGGTGCCTAAAAAGTTGTGGTTTAAAACAGCATATTATGAATTTCACAGAATGATAGTTGTACATTCCAATGGAGCCTTCTAATATTTTCAGTGCCTTCTATTTGCTTAGTGAATGAAGAGTAATTGAACACAGTTATCAAAAGTCACGAAGGAACAATTTATAATCCTTTATCTTAATTTACTAAAAGCTTATATAGCTGCAAAGTATCATTTGTCCAACAATGGTAAAGAAAATTACTTTTTCTTCTCTTCTTTTCCTCACTAGGTTTATTTTCAAGTTTTTCTAGGTGTTTGGCAAATTAAAAATTATCTTCTTCAACAAGAATGTTAAATTTCATTAATTTTAAAGCTGCAGAATATCAAATAAAACAGACAGGGAGTTTTAATCGGATGTTTTTCTCCTCTATGTAATGTACCTTCTTTTATTCCTGTAAAATTTTAGCCCTTTAGACACCTTAACAAGTTAGAAAAATGCAAGAATAGGTATACTGTAGTAAAAGACACCGTACCTGACAGAATCATTTTAAACATAGAGAGCTCTGAAGAGAAAGTTCTATTTTTGTGCTCTCTCTCCAAATATAGGATCTAATTTTCATTTGTATATGCTATTTATAATGATATATAAATATTGTAGTATGTATATTGTATATTTTATACAATATGTATGTTACAAAATTAAAAAATATTTTTATCTGTTTGAATTAAGCTATAGTCAAACATATGGTGATTTATAGCTTTTGTTCTTGGCAATTTTAGTATTATATGCCATAATATAATACTACTTCAGACTTTAGGATGCAGTGTCATTGAAAAATTATGCTGGTATCTAGCACAGTCAAACTATTTTACTGAAAGGCAAGTTGTGGAAAGATCTCTGTACTTTGATAGGTTATCTCTTCACTGTGTTCAGTCATTGAAAATGCTGAGTCTATTTTATTTGAAAAATGGCTTTCCTCCATCTGGAACCATGAAAAGTCTTGATCTATGTAAAGAGTGTGCAGTGTCGAAAGATGGTTATTCGTTGGGGAAAATCACTTTACCTTGTCCTATCAGTTTGCATAGGGATTTCTTTGACAGGCAGTGAATGAATAGGGTCAGTAATCTACCATTTCCCGGTAATACAAAGAGCTCTGGTATTTTTCAAGTTCCTGCATTTTCTTTCTAGTTTTTGATCCTGCTTCTGGCTTTAGTCAATAATATTTCTCCTTTGCCTTTGAGTACCACATTTTATTACAGAAAAATGTGTAACAGTGCTATAATTTCAAAATTACATTGAATCATTGTGCTCAGTGGGAGGTTTAGTGCATTTCTATGGAGCAGAACTGTTTCTGTTGTATATTTGCAATTAATGAAGAGAAACTAAAATAAAATGAGACCAGTGTGGGTAATAAAATCTTTCCTACCTGTGTACTAACTCACTAAGATTGCTGTTCTGAAAGATATGTTCTGTAGGTGCTGAATTAGGAAGGACACAATTCTGAAACTGAGGATCGTTGTATAACATTGAGGGAAGGTCACAGTGTTCTCCTTTTACATGTTCATTGCTACTTGCCACTAAAGATAGTGATGTGAAGCTGTGAGAGGCAGCAATGCTTTTTAATCCAAAACAATAAGGTGAAAACAGCAGAGGAAAAGTATTCTCAAATGATGAGCTATTAGACTAATTTGCTGCTTGTCTTTGACGACCCAGTTTTAAGCTCTCTTTCTTTTTGAAAGAAGAACTGGGATAGAATATTCTCCCATCTAATGTTGGCTTTGGTTGCTGGTTTGAAGTTGAGAGGCAGAGGCATGGTTTTACAACCTTTCACCTTCTTAACAAGTCAATGCTGCCAGTTTGTAAAACATTTGGGTACTATGTTCCTTAGTGAGATGGTAAAAACATGGGACGAGAGTAGCTTTGCTTCCTCCTTCCTTTTGCCTACGTTATTGACACAGAATAAGATCAGATTTTTTTCTGCTCAGTGTCTGAAAAAAACATGGAACGACTAATACCATTCTTCTAAATAATAATAAAAATAATAATAACTTCTGCTCTGAAATATGAAACAGTTTAGAGTTCTTAACAGTGGAAATAATGTTTTTAATTTCAGGTTGATTGTTCTAGTCACAAAAATTTTATTAACATAATTGAAGTAACATTCTAGAAATTAATCCGAATTCAAGTCAAATTCAAGCAAAAATCAAATTGCCCCTTTTTATGTATATTGCCCACTGCCAAACAATAAAACATACATTCGTGGAAGCTTTATTTCAGCTTACATTATTTGTAATAACATACTTGGTATTTTCATTCAAGAAGTGTTTATTCAGGTCTGTATTTAATCATTATAAACCCAGAACAACAAATAGCAGAAAAAAAGTCAGAAAGAAGAAAAGCAAACATAGCTTAAAATATCAATTTAATGATAGTTAATCCATCAGCACACTCTCCTTACATCACACTTGCCATTTATTCTTGGTTAAGTAGATGAAAACCCATTCTAAATCCAATTTCCCTAAGAGATGTAAAAGGTCATCAGATCATAGTATAGTACAGAGCACTGACTGGATTTTTGATACACATAACTTCACTCAGTGGATTTTAGAAACTTCTGATCATTTCCAAAAACACTCCTACTCACACAGAAAGCTCAGAAATATCTAAAAGGTGAAATCTAAACTCATCCATCTGAATATTCTTGCTTGGATTTTTCTGGACCAAGGACTGTGCTCATACAGTCAGATGGGTTTCAGAATTTAAATTACTATTTTAAGATTATTTTCTATACTATACACAGTGCTTTGTCAGATGCCTTTGAAACTGTTCTGGATAACTACAGCATTGCAAAGTGTAGATATGCTGTAAACAATCAGACAAAGAAAAACGTCTAACAGGAACGTTATTCTGAAAGACGTTCTGAAAAACGTCTATTCTGAAAGAATCCTTTATGACTTTCCAAATTATATATTGCATACTATTTTTTCCCATTATTCTGTCCATGGAGGTTTTCGTTATACACCCCTACATGACAGTAACCTTAAGCATGTGTTCCTTTACATTTTGTCATAATGAATGAGAATTAAAATTGTAAATGTAGAGAATAGTAGATGCACATTAATAGCAAACATTCAGGAAAAAAAAATAAAAAAAAAGATCACATTTATATTCATTCTTTTATGGGTTACCAAAATTATTTGCAATTCATTGCATTTATCCTATTGCTGACTTTGTACATACTGCAAGAACAAACTTGTCAGACTTGCTTAGTCTGGGCTTTTCTTGACCTCCCTGGAGCTTGCTTTTAACTTTTTTAGCTGCACCAGTAGTGGTCTGCTGACCAAGTGACTATTGTCTAAGCTGTTTGCTTTCATTTTTCTTTGTATGTCTGCATACTATATGATTTTTATGCTATTTTTTATATTCTGTAACTAAGTGGTAATAATAATAATATGCAGTGGAAAAATAAGTCTAACATATAACACAAGGGAAAATGGGTAGACACTAGAATATGTGTATAACAATTTTAATTGCATTATTATGAAAGCTTTTTCCCACCTTGGTTTGTTGTTTGGTTGTTGTTTGGGTTTTTTTCAATTGGTGCTAAAATGACAAAGCTAATATTTCATATGCACTAACAATAAATTTTTGATTTTTGAAATGTTTTTCTTGGGCACATATAAACTGAAGAATTAGCAGTGGAACTGAGGCCTTAATTCAAGGCAACAGTACATCTAAATACTCAGACATGTTCATTCATACATATGTCCGCTGATCACTTTAATTAGTTCTTTCCTTTCAATTCAGTTTATCCACCATTTTCTTTGCCAAGAGCTAATCAGTTTAGTGGGGATGCCTCCATGCCCCTAGGCTTCAATACCTCTACACTGAAACTGTATCATCTAATACTTCCATGAGGCATAACCCAGTAAAGCCATGGGTGATGTTGAACCATGTGCCCAGTTAGTCCTAAAAATGTCTCTTTCATATCTTACTGATGGTATACAATCATAATCTAAACACTCAGAAAATGTAGCATTTGGGTCTGTCAGTATGAACTCATACATATTTGATGACAGTATTTAAGCATTTTTCCTTTCTTATTACAGTTTAAAAATATCAAGTACAAGTGTTCAATATCCCATTTAGTACCTAAATTAAAAAAAAAAAAGTGCTTATGTACTTTTAGAATTGTGAAATCTCAAACTCAAAAGATATGCAATGACAACATATAATATATGCAAAGCCTTAATTTCTGTGCTTCATAGGTGTCATGGTTTAACCCCAGCCAGCAGTCAAGCTCCACGCAGCCGCTCGCTCACTTCCACCAGCGAGATCAGGGGGAGAATTGGAAGGGTAAAAGATGGAATACTTGTGGGTTGAGATAAAGACAGTTTAACAGGAAAAGCAAAAGCCATGCACACAAGCAAAGCAGAACAAGAAATTAATTCACGGCTTCCCAAGGGCAGGCAGGTGTTTATTCATCTCCAGGAGAGCAGGGCTAAACACATGCAGCGGTTACTTGGGAAGACAAACGTCATCACTCCAAATGTCCCCCCTTCCTCCTTATTCCCCCCGTTTATACACTGAGCACGATGTCATATGGACTGGAATATCCCTGTGGTCAGTTTGGGTCGCCTGTCCCAGCTGTGTCTCCTCCCAGCCTCCAACTCACCCCCAACTTCCTCGCCAGTGTGGAATTACGAAAAGCAGAAAAGGCCTTGGCTCTGTGTAAGCACTGCTCAGCAACAACAAAAACATCTCTATGTTATCAACCCTGAGTTCAGCACAAATCCAAACCACAGCTCCATACCAGGCACTGTGAAGAAAATTAACTCTACCCTAGCAGAAACCAGCACAATAGGTATGAGTTATTGAACAATTTGGTTATTTTTTCTCATATAGATCATTAACAAGGAAACAAATATAGACTGTTCTCTTTTATCTGAATCCATTATTTGAGATAAAAAACCACTTTCTGACTTATCTACTGATTTACGTGGTAGAAAAAAAATTTTTTTCATTGACTTTCTAAATTTTGAAGATGAGGTGTAGAATTTATTTACTGTGTACTAAGCTTCTGGCTTTGTAAGCTAATATTCTATCTATACATTTTTTTGCAGCACACTTATTGGAGAAGTCAGGATTGCAAAATAGAAAGGAATTAAAACTATGCATATTAAAAACGTTAGGTTGATGTTTGTTTGCGTTTTTTAACAATTCTTCCATGCGGTTTTGAGAACATCATTAATAATGCCTTGCCATTTTAGAGTGGAAGCTTGAAGCCTTAGTTATTAATAGAGATGGCAAATTGTTCAGATATGCTAAAAGGATTGATGGAATCAGATGATGATTCTTCTTGTGTCCAGCTTACCATGCCACTCCTCAAGGCAGGACAAACAAGTGTTTTTATTCTTTTCCCTTTCCCCTTTGCCATACACCATACATAAAAGCTTACCAAAGAAATTGTAGATTGACCCCAGCTGGCAACCAAGGCCCACACAGCCACTCAGTCACTCCGCCTCTCAGGGGGATGGGGAAAATAATTGAATGAGTAAATAGGTTGAGATAAAGACAGTAAAAGCAAAACCCATGCATGCAAGCAAAGCAAAACAAAGAATTTGTTCACCACTTCCCAAGAGCAGGCAGGTGTTCAGCCACCTCCAGGGAATCAGGAGGGAAATCATCATGCAAAATGGTGACTTTGGAAGACAAAAGACATCACTCTGAATGTCCCCTCTTCTTTCTTCTTCCCTGAGCTTTATATGCTGAACATGACACCAACCATGGTGTTGGATACCCCTTGGGTCAGTTGAGGTCAGCTGTCCTGGCTGTGTCCCCTCCTGACTTCTCATGTACCTCCAGCTCACTGATGTGGTTGTGTAGGAAAAAGAAGAGCCCTTGGTTCTGCTCAGCAATAACAAAACCCCATTCTTACCATGGTTTCCAGCACATATCCTACATATAGCACTTCATTAGCTGCTATGAAGAAAAACAACTATCCCAGACAAAACCAGCACAGAAGTAAAAGGAAAAGACTGCTGAATGTATTTCTCTATATATGATGTCTGGAGGAGCAGCAGCAAAATTTTAGATTTATGAAATACAAAAGTACATTATAAGATAACACAAATTGAATATTGTTGAATATTAAGGCATGTAAACTTACAACAGACTATTAGTCATTAATACTTTGTGACTCCAGTTAATTTAGTTTCCAGACATGAAATAGTTTTTTCTTGTTGATCAGGTACCAAGGGAAAGGCATAAAAACACTTCTGTCAGAATTTTCTTAAGGTCTTAAGGTTTGTCTTCAATATTTTATGTCTTTTTTTTTTTAATTTTACCAAAATTTCAATTTATTTTGCTTACTGCAGGGATATATATATATATATTTATTTTTTTTTTAAATGCTCATTCTAGATTTATGGAACCTGCTTCAATAAAAATCTGGATTGGAATTATTTTTTTTATTGGAAATTTACATAGTTATAGAGTTTTATTTTTTTCTATTGTATTTTATACATACAAAATACTTAATATTTGGGGTTGTTTCCTTGCATCATGTCAAAAGTACAGTTTTTTGACCAAAACTTTGGGGAAATAATATATTCTGGTTCCACAAATATCTTTTTCCTTTTATTTCATGTGCTTAAGGAATATGTTTACTTGATCTATCTTTTTTTTTTTTTCCTGATCATTAAAAATTACCATTGCCACAGTGAAATACTACTAAATCATAGCATGTGTAAAGTATGTTTATTTGGAAATCAAAGACTTGAGTGTAGCTTATAAAAAAAAAAACAATCTGTGTTTGTTTAAAACAACATACTTGCTTTCTGGTAACCATGGCAGCACAATGAGACTGCCCGAACTTTTCTTAGAAGTTGTGGAAAATACTTCTGTAAGTAGATCAGAACTGAATCACTATTGCCACCCATAGATTTTGATTTCTTTTAAAATTCTACTCATAACTTGTTCATCAAATACATTCAATAGCCTCAGAGGCAAGTACACTGAAAACAGCTTCAGGCTTTTTAGTGGTGGCGCCTAGAAACTACTTTTTGAGCATGAATTATACAGTCGGTGGCTGGGACAGCCTGAAGAAACAAAAGCCATGCCATATTCATGCTTTGCATAGGATGTTTGTTTGTTAGTATTTATATGATACTTTAATGCTACACCCTGAATATAAAAGTCCTGTGCACCATGATAAACCTCTTCCTTACCTGCCTGGGGGGAGGAAATGAGAGTCAGAAGACAGCTGTAAGTAGTTTTCAAAAACCACACAATTAGACTTCTCTTTCTGTTCCTATTTCCTGCTTTCATAGGTGTGTATATTTAAGTGCTCATGGGCTGAAGAGCCTGAGTCTGAGCAGTTGCAGGAGTTCTCAAGTGGTACCTTAAAAGCTGTTGCCAACACCTCCACACGCAAATGGTATTGTGCCAGGGTTCAGTGTGGACCCAGTCAACCAGCTGAACCACCCTTTGTTTCCCCTTCAGTGATTTTAGATAATATCAACAGTCCTTTATTTTAGAAAATATCAAATGGAAATTAGTGTGCTTTTTCTTTTAAGGTATTTAAGATATTTTTAAGGTATTCAAATATGTGTATGCAGCTGTATTTTTGCATTCAAAACATTTTGAAATACGCAAATAATTTAAAAACAACAAAACCAGACTCTTAAGATTTCACTTCTGATGTCTACATTTGGAAAACACAGTAATTTTACATGCAACTTAATGAATAATACATTGATGTTTGCCTAGCTGTCTGGTCAAGCCACTGTGATAAAAATGGTTAATTACTAACAGCAAGATTTTTTTAAGCTATTTGATTTGATAACAAATTACAAAATTATAGAATCACATAATGGTTGGGTTGGAAAGGGCCTTAAAAACCATCTAGTTCCAACCCACCTGCCATGGGCCTAGAATCCTGTGCTAGACCGGGTTGCTCAAAACCCCATCCAAACTGGACTTGAGTGCTTCAATGTCTCCTTCTAACCAACGTTTGTTATATTATGGGATAAAAAGGAAGGAAAATCTTAAGGCATTAGTAATTCCTGACAGGAGAAAATTCTCCCTTTGAGTACTTAAGACTTGGAATGAGGACATGGATAAATCTGTAGAGAAGCCAAGACCCCCATCTTAATAATGTCTAACTGATATTGGTTTTGGTTGTTTTTATTTTTTCTCTCTTCAAACAGTGGGATGTGGTTCTGACTCGATCCTAGCTTGTCTTAGCTATGGATTTGTTCAGTTAGGAATATTATTACCCTAAGGCATTTTACAGAGAGGGAGAAATAGTTACCTCTACAGCGCATGCATATGCTTGGTGGAACTTCCTAAATAAGTCTCTCATTTAAATACTTAGAGTTAGACCGAGCCCACAGGGGCTCGTGCAACTTCAACTGATCACCCGTACAAAACAGAAGCAGAGTTCTAGATAAGTACCATGCCAGTTCTGGGCCATCACTCCTCTTCACAGAAACATTTTCATACACCCACTGTCCCCGCGGTGCCCCCGGCCTGGCCATGGGCTCAGCCGCGCCCTGCGCTGGGTGGTTGGATCCGGCTGGAACCGGCTGTGTCCGGCTGAGGCAGCCCCGGCCTCCCCTCACAGAGCCCTGCAGTCCCCGCTGCTGTTGGAGCCTGAGCGTGGGAACCGCGTACAGTTCCTAATGTTGAATATATCTGGTGCTGGTAGCTGGGCTCGCAAACTGCGGATTGAGCTCTGGGTGCGAGCCTGAGACAAGAGGCTGTGAACTGCCAACCTTTGAGATAAAAAAGGGCATGAAGATGGGTGGTGCCAGCCAGGTGAATAGATACTGAGAGACACAGCAGGAGTGGGAATTGCCAAACCTTTTGGATAACAAAGGAGATGCCAGTGAGGTGGATGGCCACATAGAGGAAGTCAGAAGCGGAAAACTCGGGAAGAAGAGCGAGACTCGCGCGTGGTGAAACTGAAAGGGTATAAAACCCCAGGGGTTTCTTGGTTGGGATTCTTCTCGAAGGCACCATCTCGAGCTGTTTCGATGTAACTGCACTGTGAATAAATGGCTTTATGTAACGAAACATCTGAGACTTTGCTGCGGGAGACCCGGGGTCGAACCTGTGAGGAAACCTGGTCTGCCTGTGAGAGTGGGGTGTGCAGGGAGTCAGACGGGACCTGCACAGTGGGATCACTGGAGCCACCCGCTGTGAAGGGGCTTTGGTCACTGCGGTGAAAGGCTCTGGTGGTTGGAGTGTGACTGCCCGAGTCTCGTAAATGGTCGGTCTGGGTAGTTTCCTTAATGCTAATTCACACAGAACAGACCACCATGACGTTTTTCCTTTTTTTATTCATGCCATGTTTCATTTCTCATTTTACTCGGACTGCCATATGTACTGATTTTACATGGTAAAAACTTATATTTGTTCATTGTAGATTGAGCAAGAAAGTTTTCCCTTTGACTGGTGTATCATTAAGAGGACACATGCAGCCAGCATAAAACTTTGCATTTCATGTTGCATGGAGAGCTGTGGGCAATCTGTGCATTTTGAGGTGAAATTCAGGATCTATTAATTTTTATGCTAGAAAGAGGCAGATAGTACTTCCTTCCCAGTGACCCTTGCAGACATCTGGATATAGTCCAGAGATGATTGTGAAGTGCTGCTATTTTTCTGCAATAATTAAAAAACAACAACCATCCCCAACAACAGACTAAAAAAGCCACCCCAAAAACCCCTAAACCCCAAGCAAACAAACCCTAACCAAAAAAGACTCCCAAAACCAACCAACCAGCAAACCCTTCTATTGGAAAAGAGGATGACAACTTCAGTCAATTATGGTTACTTCGTCTTCTAATTAGATTAAGTAAACTTGTGAATTATTGTTTGATTTCACCTGTTGGCAGGGGGCCATAAAGACCATACAGAACAACTGTGGGATGATCTGCTACGTTCATCTTCTTTTTGTTAAGATGTCTGAATAATTTCAGAAGCATTAACCAGTCTGCTGCTGGTGGTTACTGCCACTACTGCTGCCACTGGTGTAGCAATACTAGCCACAAATACTGGTGGCAGTGCTGGTCTCTGCCCATCTGCCCTGCCTTCCCTCTTCTCAGCTGTGGGACCATATAGAAAAGACATAACTCCCAGTTACGTGGGCCTTGATTTTTCAAAGTCAGTATTCAGTAAGTATTCACTAGTGAATATTTGCAGCAGAATGTGATTCATCCTTTGTGCAATGTGAGTAAAGACACGCAGGACATAAAATCTACCTCTAATTATTGACAATGCTTCTTGAATCTCTGTGATACGTAGAGAATCATAGAATGATAGAATGCTTTGGGTTGGAAGGGAGATTTATGGTCATCTAGTCCAACCTCCCTGCAATAAGCAGAGACATCTTCAACTACAGCAGGTTGGTCAGAGCCCTGTTCAGCCTGACACTGAATGTTTCCAGGGATGGGACATCTACCACTTCTATAGGCAACTTGTCCTAGTGTTTCACCACCCTTGTAAAAAACCCTTTACTTTACATCGTCTGAAATTAACTGTATTTCATTTTAAAGGGGCCAAAATGCATTGTCATAGAGATCTGGAATGTTGCAGTGTGTTGCTTTCTATGGGTTAGTTCAATTAGAGCAGTGGTTATTTCACCTGCCTGACATTTTTATGTACACAGATATCAAATAACATAGCCCATTGTCAAGTGTTTTTGTTTGTAAGTGTGGCAGCCACTGTCCTGCAAATACTACTGCAGTAATAAAATAAGATTGCTACTATCACAACCTAACTAGATTTTACTTGTTTCTTTTCTCAAAGTGATGGAATTAGCTTTTCACATCAGTAGTCTGCATTCGATTCATATTTCTATTTAACAGCTGCAGGCTGTCATGGGTGAAATGAGACTTTTCAGACTCAGAAGGAGGAGCAAGTATTTATCTTTAAAATGATCTCAAAATGAAATTGTAATTTTTTGAGAAACTCCGGGAGTGGCAACAAAGTTACAGAATATCTGCTTCAATATCTAAGGAAAACCATAACTTTTGAGTACACTTTTTGTGCTGAGGTAGCTTCAAAAAGCTCATGCACAGTATTAGATCATTTCTCTCAATTAGTTACCAGGAGCTCCATTTTACACAGATGCAAAGCTGAAGTGCCCTGATATCAGCTAGAAATGGGATACTGATAAAATGTTCTTTGAACTGGTTAAAGACACAAGGAAGATTGTTCCATTGGGTTGGCAGACTGGTAAATCTAACACAGATTCAGAAGAAGGACTATTCAAATTTTTTCTAAAGTTAACTGAATTTCTGGTTGTTTTACTGATACTATCATATTACACACAAAACCAGATTATATTAGTTGATCCACAAGGCAATGTTTTTTATCTGTAATTTAAAAAAAGAACAAAGAGCCACTCAACAGAGCAGATCATAGGCACAGTGTACTTTCACTCATGGGTGCGAACAGCTGTATCTTTGAATTCATTTGGGAAACAGGCTTTAATTCATAAAATACCAGGGTTTTTATTGTAGTGAGTCTTTCAACACTGTAAGCAGCTAAAAGGAAGGTATGGTGATTTTTAAAGGGTGATTAATGGTCAAAACCTCAAAAATGAAGTGTTTGTTTTTCTTCTCCTTTTGGATCTTGTCTAGAATGATTGTTTATTTAAAGCTTGTCTTGGTTTACTTACACTGTGAGGACCAGAATATATTTGAGAAGTCAGTATAGCCTCTTTTCCCCTTTCCTTCAAGAATTAACAGGTTGACACGAATAAGTCACTGACTCTGTGTAAGAAAGAGGGGAAAAAAATTATCAGTTTGGCATTTCACCTGGATAAACAGACCCGCCAGAATGATTGAGGTTACATATTCAAGAGAGAAGTGCATATCTGACACATAGATGCCATGGAAAACTGTGATGAATTGCCTAGGGTTTTTTTTAATTATTATTGTCATAGTGAGAAGAGTAGGAGGGAAGATGTTGCAGCTTACATACACCCTGCTAATGCCAATGAAGAGGAGAAAAGAGCCAAGCTGAAATAATGTTTTAAATGTTTTTGCTCTATATTTTAAAGATATGCGCAGTCCGAAATATTTAGACAGCTGCATATTGTGTACAAAAGAAAAACATTTATTTTGATGATTTTTTACCTAATTTCTCTATAACTTTAGACAGTGCCTTTACAGAATTAACAAAAATTTTGGAGCATGTATTTTTATTTGGTGCAATGTTCTCCTCTGATGTCATTCCTTTATCTATGATACAGTGGTTTTCTCATTTGGAATACAGTCTGTAGTTACAGCAGTTATAGATTATAGACAATTCAGAGCACAAGATATTCTAGTTTTATTTCAAGTATGATCTGAGCTACTTTGTGTAAAAAAAAATCAGGACAAATTATGTAGTGCTGCAGTTCTAGTTCTTGAACTTTGGTTTGAAAAGCATAATTCTGTCTTTTGAGATAGTGTCATATAATATACACTCTGCAGATTCATGGTATTTAAGTGTCTATTGGGGTCATCTTAATAGCTACTGGAAACTTTCAAGTGAGTAATACAAACGAACTTCCTTTTTTCAACTAAGTCTGGTTAAAATGTTAAGTGTGGAAAATGCTAAAATGTTAAGTCTGGAAAAAATGTTAAAAACATGTTAAGAGAAAAAGTAGTACTGAATTTTCTGGTATGGTCCTTTGTATACAAACTTCAATTTGTTTCCTGTTGCTTACACACAATGTCACAATCATTTTCACTGAGTAGGAGCCTAAAAAGTGCATACAGTAATATAACTATAATTAAAAAAAAAAAAAAGGCCTAAATCCTATATCTGGAATGGGACACTCAAAAGGGAGTGGAGATCAGTACTCTCCTTAGTAGATGTAGAAAGATCAGCAGAAGGAACAGTCTCTCTACTGAACATATGTACTTTGCACAAGGCAATGGAACAAAAAAAAAGTCCTACCTGAAACAAATAAGTGCTCACAGAAGGAAATGGCCATGATCTATGTCCATTTTGGATTTAGCTTTGTAAATGCTACTTTAAACATGAAGTCCTTTGTGCATTTAGAAGATAAAATCATCACTGAAGAAGTGATCCACCTACTATGGAAATGTATTAAATATTACATTTGGAGTTCTTGACAACTGTAATTCTTATCCAGTTTCTGGTATTGGCAGACAGATTGCTTATAGATTTGACTTAGAGAACTTCAATTGCAATAAAGCAGTTTACTGTAATATAGTAGCTTTATTCCTTGGAAGGACTGTGCATCCCTCACAATCATGTAGACATTTGGTATTTATTTTAGACAGTAAAATACAGTTCTTAAAATATCAGCACTGCACTTCTATCACAAGATTTACCGTAGAAACTTATTTTATTATATACATGTAATTATTTAATTTATAACCAAATGTCTCTTTTATTGAAAAAAACAACCACTGAAACTGTTTAGCTGAAGTATTAAGCACAGAAATTAGACCTTTAAAATTAATAGCTTTGTTCTATTAAATTTAATGTCTTTAGAATGCCTCCTCTCTTTCTTTGCCACTTGAACCATGAGATATACACTTACTTGTAGATTCAATCTCTTACTGGTTCCTTTTATTGATTATAGATTATTATTTTGATTGAAGCAGGTAGAGCAAATGACAGATCTTGTATTGACTTTGCTCAGTTTCATCTGTAAATATAATCAGTAGAAAGACTGAAATGTTAATGATCATGCTGTTTAAGAGACAGACTAGGATTCAGTTCTACTATCACAGTAAACACGTTTGCCTTCAAATTACCTGTGTCATCATGATCATACCTACTAAACCTGCTACCTACCAAGTATCGTGGTTTGACCCGGTATGAGACAAATTTGATTGGTTAAAACAAGTGAAGGACAGTTATGTAGACCACTTAGTGTTCCTGTCACGTCTCTGTGAAAGGAATGTTATAAAAAACCACTTTTGACATCAATTTAGAGAACTTCTCTAATTTTTTTCTATTGGTATCAGAACATTTCCCTCAGCAGATACCCAAAAAGAAAAGCAACTCCTACTACTTTCTTTTTTCAAAAATCTGAGTCATTGGCAGTTTTCCCTTCTAATCTTGTTCATTAGAACTTTTAGAAATGTAATGTATTTGTAAGCTTCCAAACTTTTTAATTTCAACAAGAAGGGGAAGGAGAGAACTAACCCCACTGATGTACCAGCAGTTTTATGACATGGGTATTACAGAGAAAACTAAAGAAGTTAACTTAAATTAACACCTCTAAAGAAAATTGTCATCAGCTGGTGTGTTTCTTATTTTTTTGATAATTTGTCTTCTTAGTGATGCACTAGAATTATTCTGAGTTTATCTGTTCTGTGAGAGAAAGACAGTGCAATTCTCAGTCCTGTTAAGAGGACTGTTAAGAGACATCACATCCTGGTGTGTACAAAACTGTGGCTTTTAAATAGGGGAAAGTAGGCAGAAAGGGAGTACCCCTCAAAATTAAAATGGTTTGAGCTTTAGAGAGCTGCTCAACAGGAAACTTCAGGAATGGTTCTGGCCACAAGATTTCATGTTCTACTTATGTTTCACTTAAGTGTCTTGCTCAAAGTTACATTAAAAGTAAGAGAAAGGCCAGAGAACAGATTTTTTTTACATGTAATTTTATCTTGTTTTCTATATAAACAGCACCCCGGTAGACTATCCCATAGTTAGCAGTTATTTTCTAATCTTAATTTCTTTCTCAATGTCAAAGCCTGTTTAGTTAAATTCTGCAAACCCCAGACAGTGGACTGGTTTCTCTCTCTCTTCTCTCTCTCTCTCATCTCTCTCAAATGAAAAATCCTTAAGGTTGTATTGACAAATGAGATTATCAGTGCAGTATGCCCCTGGCTAAGTGTTTTGTTACCTCTTCTGATTTGTTACACAGTGCTAAACATTTTACTCTGAAAGCCAACCAAAAATTTAGTATCACTTACCAGACAAAAAAAAAAGGCAGATAATGCGTTGATTGACAAATGCATATTAAACAGTTTATTAAGGAAATGAGCATTTTATTTAAAGACACTTGTTTTGACCCTTATTTTTATATATATTAAAAAAATATATAGTCACCTCCAGCTTTATTGAAGAAATGGCAGTGCTCGGTAAGATGCTAGATTACTTTTTTTAAAGGAAAAGACAGCCTTGTGAATCAATAAAATACGTTATAAAGTGGTAGTGTATTTACAAATAAATAACATTGTAGGGTGAGTTGATAACCTGATGCTGGTGAAAAATGGAATTTTCCAAACTTATAAGCCACTGAGACTATACAACATGTTGGGTTTATTTCTTTTGGAAAGAATGCTTCTGGATATCCCCTAAAATTGCTCTTTACTACTGACTCTTCATTAACTCTGTCATTTCAAAGTAAATTACTGACTTTTCTACAATTCTGGATGAAGTGGTATTACAAAAACCAACAACTGTTCACACTGAGCTGTGTGTTTAAGGCTTACACATAGTTTATTGTGTGATCTTCTAAGGACAAATGTATAGTGGTAATTTCATTTTCATGTCAAGTTTTTGCTTTCACTTCCTGTTATGTGATGTGAAAAATAAATGGTAATATATTTATTTTTAAAGAGGTTTCTTTAATCATCTGCTTGTCAGATAAAATCTTGCACCCCTGATCATTAGTGATATTTTATCTGTTGACTTCAGTGACATAATGGTTTTCATTTTCTTTGTGTGTGATTATTATATAATACTAAGAGAGTAAAATATTTTTTCAGGACCGGACAGAAATACTTTGCAGTCAAAATTTAGTCTTTATGATTGTTGCAAAAGTATCATTACCTGCAACAAGTAATGAAATGACACCGAGTTCAAAGTACTGTGTAAAAACTAATGATTAAGGACCTCATAATACTGTTATGTGTCTTTATTGCTATAAGAACTTGATAGGTTTGATGACTTTAGATGAGTTCTAAATAGTTTTACTGTAAGTAGGCCACGAAGATGATACAATACAGTTGTTATGTAGTGATGTGGGACAGTTTCTTCTCTGTCTTCCCCTCCTGACCTTGAGCAATATAAAGACATAATGTAGATCATTATTTAAGTATCAGAACTGATGAAGGGACAATAGTTCTAAATTGGTGTCTGCCACAAATCATAAAGTAAAATGAAAGGATAGAAATGGGTTTTTAAATTTTCAGGCATGGATAACTTCAGCTCAGGGAAGTGTTAATGAGTGATTGTGCAGTTTTAAGGTATATTTGCTATGGTGACAATTTCTTAACTAAGTGTGAACATAATGCAAACATATATATTCTGTTTAGTGGAACGGTATTGAAACATTGGTGAATGAATGTCACTCACTGGAAAGTTTCAGCTTTTTAGAGTAATCAGAGTTTTCTTGCACTTGAGTTGGCAATAGTAGTGTTCTGTGTGGCCCATCAGTTGAAGGAAATAAGACACAGGCTTTCAGCCTGGTCAGCCTGCTTTTTGCAAGCTCGGTTTCGGTTCCTGGGGTCTGATGAATTCAACAGCTGTGAAAATTTGGCATTTGCAATTATCAAAGGAGTCTCCACCTTCCATGATGCAGCTTTATCTTTAATGAGCTGAACAGTATCTCGGGAGGTTTGTGTAACTACCTGTACATTGTGAGAGAGTGCAACCAGCACACACACACACACACGCACAACTGTGTGTGCTGAATGCATCTAATTCTGAGCTGTAGCTTTTGTGTGACTTGTAGCAATTTCACCATAGAAATCGGGGAAATGGAGTATATTCCAGTTCTCAATATATTCTATTTCATAAAGAAACTCTGTTTAAGTTAGAACTGACTGCTAAAACTAAAGTTGATCCTTTCACCTCAAACTTTTAAGTAGTTTTTTCATCAAGCTAAAATCCATATGTTTAATTGCACTAAAAAGGTAAATATATGAAAACTTTCCCTCACAATTCCCAAATGTATTTCTTAACTATATGAAAATATATATTTTTGTAAGTTGCTGTATGTTTGCATGGTCAGATTTTGGTAGCAGCAGGGAGGGTGAGAGGGAAGGGAGGCATTGGCTACAGGGGTGGATTCTGTGAGAAACTTCCCCCATGTCTGATAGAGCCAATGCCAGCCAGTTGCAGGACAGACCTGCTGCTGGCTGAGGCCAAGCCAATCAGAAATGGTCATAACACCTCTGGGATAAAATATTTAAGAAGGAAAAAAGAAAGTTATTGGGCAGATATAATTGTGCTCAGAGAAGAGAAGAGAAGAGAAGAGAAGAGGTGAGACCATGTGAGAGAAACAATGATGCAGACACCAAGGTCAGCGAATAAGGAGGGGCAGGAGGTGCTCCAGGCACTGGAATGGAGATTCCCCTGCAGCCCATGGTGAAGACCATGGTGAAGCAGCCCATGGAGGTCAGCGGGGGTAAATATGAAATCAAATGTTATGAGTGAGCAGGCTCTTTAAGACTTCAAGAAAAGTTGGACTAGTAAGCTCCCAGACTGACTGAAAGCTGTGCATCTGCTGAGCCTTAAGTTGCTTCATTAAGCTTGAATGAATCTTAAATTCAGCTTGAAAAGGAATTGGTCAAAAAATAACAAATCAGAACAAAACAAGTGAGAAAAAGACTTTATTCCTTTTTGTTTTGCTGGTTTGGTTTTTTTTTGTTTTAACTGCTGATTCACTCACTAAGAATGGACAAAACCACTATTGGATTTATGTAAGAGAAATCTATTTTCAGGCTTCGTAATCACCAAGTGTCATGGTTGAGGAGCGGCACTCCCTACTGTAGTGCCTCCCCCCCCCCCCCCCCCCCCAAAG
>VZRJ01001317.1:356511-393688 GCA_013397565.1 Ptilonorhynchus violaceus | reverse complement strand
CCCCCCACCACCAAGGCTCCCAAACCAGATATTGCTCCCCTTCCCCTCCTTCCATGGGAGACACAAAAGGCAGAGATTACAGGTTGAGATAAAAACAATGTACTGGAAACAGCAATGAGATAAGAAAAATGACAGTAACAGCAACAATACTAATAAGAAAAGTATACAAATGAGAGTGATTTACGTGCAAACCGATGCAACCCTGAGACAATGAACAAGGGTGCACAGATCCTCTGTACCCACACTTTTATTTTTTCTGACTGTAAACCACACCCACTTTCTTCTGGGAAGTGAGAATCCCCTACTTCAGCCCCTGGCGGTGACCTGAGGTGGTACAGTATAACAACCTAAACACACCCACACAGCTCCTGGCTCTGCCCCCTCACGGCTACGGTGAAAAAATTAACTGTCCCAGCCAAAACCCAGGACACTGAGGAATAACAAGGAGAAGTTGAACACACCAGCTATTTTGGTTATAGCAAGTAAAAGACTATTGGGAGAAATCCTCAGCTGCTGGAGACAGGAGTGCTATAAATATATTGGTAAATTACAGGGATCCTGTATTTCAACCTAGTTGACAGCTGAAATCTAGTAGGATTATGATTTCCCAATTTTTGAAGGTGCTACAGCTTATTAAAAAAAAGCTGAAAGAATTAACTTTAGCATGAGATAGTTATGGTTTTTTTAACGGTTTCTGTTGCAGAAATTAGTAGTTTTTTAATCTGGTTTTGAAGCAAGAGGGATGGTTGAAATACTCTTTTTAGTGAGAAGCACTGGGGAATTTCAGTTTTAAATGAAATCTTGCAGCTGCCCGGGGCTTTCTGAGCTACTAAAACAATACTTTGTAAGATTTGTTAATCATTTGGAAGAAACACAATCCCATCTGTAAGAGTGTTCTCTAGACAGGTTTTGGATAATGACTTCTGCTTGTGTGACTGCCCAGAATGACCTTATGAGCCCATGCTATCTGGTGTCAACATGACCGTATTTTTCTATTCAATAGTATTCCAATATTTTAGTAAATTCATAGACTGGGGAAAAAAGAGTTTGAACTAGCTTCTTGTAAGTAGTTCCATAGTTGAACTTCAAAACTTTCCTTACCTGTCCTTCCTTCTTTGTCTCTTTCTTCTTTTCTGTTTCTCTGGGTTTCAGTAATCTCTCACTTCTATATTACAAGTGTCATGTGAGCTTATTTCTGTTGTTTGTAACAGATCAGTGTTATGCTATTTCTGCTGAAGGAGTTGCTTAAAGATTATGATGGACCATCAATTCATTCTGCTAACAGCAGTTTTCTGGTCTTCTAACAGCCAGAATGAAATTGTATGGAAAAATATTCTGTAGCACTCTTTGTACTGTTGAAATACATCTTTTTTTTGTCTTGGTATTTTAATTGCAGCTGTTTTTTCTACTCAAATCTGTATTTTCTATCACATCTGTGATCTTATTTATTTATAAGGCAATATCTGTTATTAGGTATATACCCATATGAGCAATGCCCTTGTATCTCATTATTACGGTTCCAACTTAATACTTTTCATTTATGTTATTCTACAAAAGACATATCAGGAAAAAAAAAAGGAACTTATTTCTGGTTTGCATCCTCTAATTAATAAATAAATTATAACTTCTTTTTAGTGTAGTCAAAATTATGTAGACCAAAATTTTTAAAATAACCAAATGTGACTTTATGTGTGTTTTCATGTACATCAAACTAGTTTGCCCTGTTTTCCTTTTCTGACTGTGTCATAGTTTTAAAAATAAAATCTACTGCAGCTGATTTGGTGTATGCAAAGACATTGTTTATAAACAAGTTTAACCATGACCCTAACTTGCTATTCTTTGCTGTAAGACTCTATGTTGAAATGGCAAAATCTTATGTGCTACTAAGTGCATCACATAAGAAGTCTCCTAATAAATGTCTTTGCAAACAAAAAAAAAACCCCTTCCTGCAGTATATGTATTCTGATCATTAAAATTATTCACAAATTCATTATTTTATTTTGATCTGGGTTAAATCAAAAAATTTGGAAGCTTGAGATTATCCTTAAGATGGGGGTAACTGACATTTTAGAGCAAATGCAGCAAAACTTATGGTGAAAAATTTCATTCTGCTAGTTCTGCCTGTGAGTATATTTGTGGATTGGAGCTTCTGTGCTCTGTAATCTTTCTTTTCTTCCATTAATTCCAGTTTTCTGAATTCAAAACGACTGCAGCATAGTCAGTTCTTTTATACAATGATAAAATATACCTTTTCTCCAGATATTGTCAAGACATCAAATATATACATCCTGTTTTCTTTTTCAGTGATGACAGTATTTTTTGCTATGTAAAACAAGTAATTTCTAGTACACTTGATAAAGAATAATTAAAATGTTTTGGTTTCATTTTTGAAGCATAATTATTTAATGACCAAAATTATGTTAGACATTTATGTTAGATATCTAGAACTGTTAGATACTTTTCAATATGAAACCTTTAAAAAAATTAATATGTAAATAAATGTAAATCTAAGGAGCTTATTGAATAATCAAATTGACTCTACTACATTAATTAGTGCATCTAATACCTTGTTTAATTGAAACAGTGTCATTGCACTTCTGTGCAACTTCTCGACTGGAAAGAGGTTAATACTTACATGTGTAAGCTTGTATTTTCAGCATAATAGAGAGGTAAAATATTAATTTCAGAGTCTTGTTCAGTTTACAGACTTCATAGAATCATAGAATGGTTTGGGTTGGAAGGGACTTTAAATGTCCAGTTCCAACCCCTCCACCATGGGCAGGGACAACTTCTACTGGATCAGGTTGCTCAAAACTCCATCCAGCTTAGCCGTGAACACTTCAAGGGATGTGGCATCCATAGGTTCTCTGGGCAACCATTTCCAGTGCCTCAACACCCTCTGAGTAGAGAGTTTCTTCCTGCCATCTAATTTAAATCACTTGTCTTTTATTATAAAACTGTTTCCCTTGTCTTATCTCTATCTACTTTGGTAAAATTTTGTTCTCTCTTTTTTATAAGCCTCCTTTTGGTGCTAGAAGGCCACAGTGAGGTCTCTGAGGAGCCTGCCTCCCCCAGGCTGAACAACTCCTGCTCTCTCAGATTGTCTTTGTAGGAGAGGTGGTCCGGTCTGCTGACCATCTTTGTGACCCTCCTCTGGGCCACAACTTGTCACTCTGCTCTCAAAAAGCTGCCGTTTCTTACAATATCTTTCCACAGGGAATTTTAGAGTCTTTTGTCTAGCCTCCAGGGAGTATTTGTCAAGACCTTCTTGAAGGTCATTCTTGCAATTTTTGGTTAAATTTGAAAAGTATTCAGAACAAATTATTGAAGGAATGAGGGTTCCTGAGATATATATTTTTATTTTAAGGCTGGTGTTATCACTAGGAGAATGAGTAAATGTCTAAAGAGACTGCCATAACTTGTTAAATTTAAAATGGTAGGTGTTGGAAGCTGAAGCATGAACACCCAATATTTTTTAATAATGTGACAGCTACTGAAGAAAGATACGCAGTATAACACATCTATACATAATAACATTTTTCTTGGAAGTCCAGGCCTTCAAAGTATTTCACCACATAATTTACATGAGCATGAGTAGATAGTGTATGATGTGTATTCATATTCCAGTATGTGTTTTCGTATTCCATATGTGTCTAAAGCAGGTCAGCATGTCTGGAGTAGAACATATAACATATAAGAGATAACACATTGCTTGTCTTGCTGCATGAAACATCTGTTGCACCCGCCCTTCCTCCTGCCTAATGCTGTTCCTTGATTAAACACTTCCCATATGCTGAGCTAAATTAGGATGTTAATGTATCTGCTAATTGTTTATTATTATGAGTACAATCTTTTAAACTCTGATTTATGTTTATAGTTACTGCCAGTCTTTCCTCTTTACTATTGTTTAAGAATCATAATATTTGAAACGTCTTGAAGGAATTCTAATTTTCCTATGTGTATACCAAGTAAAACAATAAAAATTACCTCCAAAGCTGTGGAAACTGTAGTCTTTATGATCCCAACTGAGAAAATGGAAGAAATCTTGTTGATTCATTCTCATTCAGTAAAGAAAGAATAGATTTTATTTTTATCAAATAGAAATTTAAATCACTGGTCTTAATCCTAGAGGCTGCATATAGAATGTAAATCTGTCCATCACGTTAATGAAATCACAGCTTCTCTTCAGTTATTTCTGCAGAAAGGCCTGAGAATATGTAAGTTCTGCAGCATGTAATAGCATGACATGTTGAGAAGTTCCAGAGTTAAGTTGTATCCACTGAGAGTGCTCTGTCTCTATACTACAGACATGTCTGGTGGTTGAAGCATCTTTGATGTTCTCAAACCTGCTGTTAGAAAAAGAAGAAAAAAAACCCCCAAACCTGACTAGAATATTTCCTCACTGTTCTCCCTACCCTGTGACTTCAAATACTTTTTCTGATGTTAGTCTCATGGAATACACTGAATTTCCTCTAGCTGATGGTTCCTTGAAGAACTGGGATACAGTATGAGGAACTGTCTATGTAAAGTAATGTCTTACTTTGATATTAGCCAGGATTATATACTCTTAAACGTCTTTTTAAAACAGAGAGGGTATACTGAGAATGTACTAAGAATATATTGGGAGAGGTTGGTATTATTTAGACTGGTCCTAAATTTATTTATCATAAATACCGGTTAATAAATGTTTAGTTTATATTTGCAGTGCAGAGGAACATTGTTAGTACTTTAAGATAAATACTACTAATTAGTCCATAGCTTTGCCAAAATTTTTGCGTAATTGATATTTATTTCTAAGTTTTGCAAGCTTTAAATAGGAATATTACTTTCCATTTTCATTAAGACCACCACTGCTTTGAAATTTTTAAATTCTAAAATGAAAATTGAAATGATAGTTGAAATACGCTCAGTCTGTGAATGAGCTTTGAATGCAAAGAGAGGCAATTCAAGTTTGATACGATAAGGAAGGAAAAAATCAGAAGAAATATGCAAAAAGCATGAAACACTTTATAACACCCTAGGTAAACGAAATTTTATACAGTGCAGAAAAAGTACAAAACAGACACAGGTCTTTTAAGAGCATACAAAAATCTTGTCCTTCAAAGATAAGCCAGCGAAAGATTGGGCATGTGACTGATGAATAGCAGATGATGTCTCCAAGAAATGCTTGCAGAGACTGCAGGGTTTAAATATATTCTGAAAGTGAGATACTCAAATCAAAGATGATACTTCCTCATCTCATGTTATGGATCTCAGTAACAATAGATAATACTTCATAGCAGTGCAGAAAGGGAAAATTGACAGGATTGAAACAGAGGAAGATAAAGGTCTCTGACAGGAATTCATTTGGGTACCTTTTCATTAATTTTCAGTCTGAATGGTAAATGTTGGAGCTAAAATAAATCTTCATACCTAATTTTTAGGCAAATTCCAAAATACTGGCAGGTAAAGGTTTTAAGCATACTAATATGTAAAAGTATATATGTATATGAGCTAAAGTCCCTGGTGTCTCTGAACCACTAGAGGCAATAAGTTGTTATACTAATTTGAGAGATTTGTTCCTTTTTTTCCCACCTGGAAAGATAAAATCAGGCAGGTTTGCTTTACAGGGAATTGGATTTATTTTGTCACGACAGCATGTCATGCAAACACCATCTGTTAAAAGCACACTTGACAGTTCATTGGGGAAAATAGAAGCTAAAACCTGGACCATGTTTAACAAGGCCTGTAGACATCCAGGAAGATGCATCGAGTTCCAGACATATGATACCTGTCCTATTTAAAGACACAATATTTCTCTGGATAAGCAATAGCCTGAACCACCCTGCCCTGATATTGGCGTGAGAGTTGACAGAGTTAAGTAGTAGCTGAGAAGGGAATTTTGCAAAGGTTGCCATCCATCTGGGGAGATCACTTCATTCTGTGCTATGACTAAGGTTTCACTCAGCATTTACTGGTGTCCCAAAGTACTTAGGCATTTTGTGTGTATGTATATCCGTAAAAGGACGTGGCTTCACTGCAATGTGTTTGTCCCTAAAACGTGGTAGCAAAGGCAGCATTGCCCATCTTGTATTACAGTTGTTACCACAAGGTTCAGGTTTAGTAAACTTGGTAAGTTGAATAACCTTATCAGTTATATTGCTTATTTTTGTATTTTGAACCTCATGTCCAGTAATGGTTCTCTACAGCTACAGTTCTCTGCTAAAAGTAGTAAATATTTGACTTTTTTTTTTTTCCCCTGAAAAAAAATGGAAGAAATGTTAGTTGGAAAATAATTTACAAAAAATCAGTGTGCAAGGAGGCTGCTTTTCTAGCAAGACCAGATTTTCACTCTAACTGCATTTCAATGCTGACACTTTTCAAGAAACTACAAGATTAAATTTTCAGGCTGGTATAAACTTGTTCTGAAAGCCTTTATTCACACACAAAAAAATCTTTATCAATCTAAGTAATATTAGTGAAATTAGCAGGATTGTGCTCTTTGTCTAGAAAGTTTTCAAGATGGTGAATTCTAGGTACTATACACAAAAAGTCCAGATGAACTGAATTTTTACTCATGTTTAACTTTTGTATTTAGAAGTAAATAATTTTTTAAGTAAGACATCATATTTTTAATTGAGACTTCAAAGAAATTTCTGATATTATCATCATCTTTCTTGATGTAGTTTAAAGAAAAATTATGTAGTACAATAATTAGTGTTAAAAAGATGTGGAGAAAGAGATGATTCCTGTATTCTTAAAACATTCTCTATGAAAAGAAAAGGCAAATGTTGGAATATACTGTAATCATTGCAGTTTCTCTACAGAAGAACCTGTGCTCAGGTCGAGAACTTTGGTCCTTAATAACACATTGTCTTAATTGTATTTTTGTAGTGCTGTAATGCAGTTTGTAGTGCTGTAATGCAGTTTTTTAGTTCTTTAAATCTTCTCTTGTGTCGCTGTAGAGTCAGTCATGACACAAAAGTACACACACACACACCCCCCCATATTGTTGTAGGTAATGGTGGCAACTTTTAATAATATGAGGCCTCTTTATAGTATTTTCCAGCGTATGTGTCACAAGTTAATTGGCTGCAGCTAACAACAATATAACACTATTGGCCATCTATTTCTGGCCTGTTTACAAAGCTACTTATTGCCTATTATTAAAACACATTTCTTGGCACATACCAACTAAAAAGACTCCCTAGTGCAGGTGCAGTTTATCTTTCTGTTGTTGTGCTTCTAACTTCTACCAGTTTCACAATTCTCACGGGTACCGACTGAGTTTCTCACAGGCATAACTAAGTTCTTAAGGAAATACAGGAATTGTGTCCACATTAATGTCCACAAGACTTACTGATCAGTCATCTGCTTCCACACTCTTGTAAATCTTTGGATTTTTATATAAATGAATTGTCCCTGAAGCTGCCGAAACAGACATGAAGATTTATAGCTCTTAACATCTGATTGTATGTATCCTACTAAATACTTCATTTGCTGCTGTATTAAATTTGAACGCATATCACTGTGTGGGAAAACCAGCTGCTTTTTACATCAAATCTCTCATCACCTTTCAGCTGTAATGCTGTCATCTGTAATCCATTCAGACTAGTGTAATTTATTTTGTGCAACTAAAATATTCCAATTAACTTTCTTTTTAAATTTTAATTTGGGAAGAATGTCCTGTCCTTTCTTTAAAGATTTCCCCAAAATCTTTTAAGATGGAAAATATGATCCACAAATTTCTACTAGTTCTGTTCTTTTGTGGAGGAAACAGAAAGACTGGAAGCAGGTAACTGTAGTGGGCTGACCCTGGCTGGATGCCAGACACCCACCAATGCCTTTCCATCACCCGCTCCACAAGTGGACAGAGGAGAGAAAATATAACGAAGGGCTCAGGAGTTGACATAAGGACTGGGAGAGATCACTCACTGAGTACTGTCATGGGCAAAACAGACTTGAATTAGAGATATTGAATTTATTACTAAGAAAATCAGAACAGGATAATAAGACCTTAAAAACACCTTCCCCCACCCTTCCTTCCTTCCCAGCTCTACTTCCTCTCCCAGTGGCGCAAAGATACAGAGAATGGGGGTTATGGTTGGTTCGTCATCCGTGGCTTCTCCCACTGCTCAGGGAAAGAAATCATTCCCCTGCTGCACCGTGGGGTCCCTCCCACTGGAGACAGTTCTCCATGAACTTCTCCAGTATGAATCCACCTCTCAAGCAACAGTTCTGCACAAACTGCTGCAACATGGGTCACTCTTCCATGGGGTGCTGTCCTTCAAGGACAGCATGGATCCCCTACAGGGTCACAAGTCATACTAGGTAACCTGTTCCAGTGTGGGCTCTTCTCTCTATGGATCTGCAGGTCCCTGCATCTGCATCCCCATGGTCCTCCATGGGCTGCAGGGGCACAGCTGCTTCACCACAGTCTTCACCACGGTCTTCACCATGGTCTGCACCATGGGCTGCAGAGGAATCTCAGCTCTGGCGCCTGGAGCACCTCCTGCCCCTCCTTCTCCACTGACTGACCTTGGTGTTTGCAGAGCTGTTCCTCTCATATGTTGTCACCCTGCTCTTCTCTGTCCACAATTACACCTTTTTCTCTCATCTTAAATATTTAAGAGGCATTGCCACCATTTCTGACTGACCCAGCCTTTGCCAGGGGAACGTCCATCTTTGGAGCTGCCAGGAATTGGCTCTGCTGGATATGGAGGAGGCTTCTGGCAGCTTGTCACAGAAGCCACCCCTGTAACCCTCTCGCTACCTGGCCATGCAAACCCAATACAGTCTTTATGATAGTTCTTCCTTTTTCCGACTGGACACACCAGTGTGTGTGTGCAGGATAAAAAGCACATGTGTGTTCAGGTTTTCTGTATATTCAGTGTTCTGCTTTATGTCTTTTTTTTATGATTAATTACTTTTAATTTCACATATTCCTTAATTACCTTTTTAGAAACGTAGAAGGAAAAAAGGGAAAACAATGTTCAAATTGTTTTGCATTTTGAAAGAACCATAAATTTGGAAATTTATATATATAGTATCATTTAAATATCTGGCAGCCTGGAGGGAGAAAAAATGGAGGACAAAAGGAACAGTATAGGATACCTTATCTTTCTATTCTTAGCTGAAAATAAAACCCAGAAATTTGAGCCTTATTTGCATAAGCACATATTCAGCTGGTTACAAATATATTGTTCCATGGGATATTTTGTATATTTTTGAGATCAACTTTATCATCATGACAAGGTAGTCATTGGTCAAAGGTTGGACTCAATGATCTTGGAGGTCTTTTCCAACCTAAATGATTCTGTGATTCATAAAAATATTCCTCTTCTACAGTTTTATAGTATCACAGTTGGTTTCTTGGCTTTTGTTTATTTTAAGCCTTATTATGGACAGATTTTATTATGGAGATTTTATTTTCTTATACTGTCTTAATTTTGCAATGGTGTGTTGTGAATATTTCAGAAGATGACTTCATGAACTGTTTTTCTTGTGTCTGAGGAAAACTGTGGATCTTAGTATATCCATTTAAAAAATGACTGACTGTGGGAAATCAATCATTTATTTTCCCACAAAAGCAAAACATTTTTTATCAAAACCAAAGAAAATAAATAATACAGCAAATAATTCAATTATGTAGGGATTCTTTCTGGTAATAATTTAAACTGATTCAAGAAAAAAATGGTAAAATATGGTGAATTCAGGCCATGGAAGTTTATGTATAGGAAAAGTGAATAGTCA
This sequence comes from Ptilonorhynchus violaceus, assembly GCA_013397565.1. Classification (NCBI taxonomy): domain Eukaryota; kingdom Metazoa; phylum Chordata; class Aves; order Passeriformes; family Ptilonorhynchidae; genus Ptilonorhynchus; species Ptilonorhynchus violaceus. The sequence continues at coordinate 383,956 of VZRJ01001317.1, read as the reverse complement.
TATTTAGAGCTGCATGTCTAAATATGTTTTTTTTTTTACTTTGCAGTGACCCAGGGTGGGGATGCAATTGCATCTGATACATGTCCTGATCCTGGAATTCCTGAAAATGGGAAAAGGGTAGGCTCTGACTTCAGGTAGGCACATTTAGTTTTCTGTATGACCAAGAGGAAGGTATTTCCTGTTATATTTATACAGAGCCTGTAATTATAGATGTGTATAATTTCCCTAGTTTTAAATTTATCTATTCTTTGTCAAAATAGATTTAATAATTTTCATATCTTGAGTTGGTTTTGCTTTTTTTTTTTTTTTAAATCAATGCATTTAAAATAGGAATTGTAGAGCAGAATAATCTCATCTATGTAGAAAAAGCAGAACTCACTGGACAGCATAGAAGAAACAGAGAGTATTATCTGTTTTCCCACTATGTAAAAGCTGTTAAAAAGCTTGGGGAACATGGCAAATTCAGTGTCTGAGGCTGTGATGAATACCGTCTCCTGGTTTTTCTTGTTTTCACCTTTTGTTATATTAAAAAAAGAAGACAAGGTCAAATGGACCCCTGTGGAAAAAGGAGGAAGTTTGCTCTTTCCCTGTTGAGGAAAAAAGGCAGAGACTTGAAGGTGCAGCAGAGAACACGGTCAAAGGAAGGAGATGGGAGCCTCCAGCTCCCGCAGAGATTTTTAAATTGCCCAGCAGGGAATGGTCAGTCATACCTAAGAGAAAGGAACAATTCATGGGAATTACAAGGAATTGCACAAAGTTCTCTTCAGCTCTAGAAAGCAAATTAATAAAACTTGGCTCCTGAATCAAGGCTCTTCCAAGCTAGGTCATAACTGACAGGAAAAATAAGTTAAAAATCTATTCTATTTCTCACTGACATTGAGATTGGATTTTTGGATTTTTCTCTATTTATCCTCAAAGGAGTTTAAGAAATCATAAACGACTCCAACATTAAGAGATTCAGTTATATGCAAAATCATGGTTTCATTAGTGACAGGGCAGCAGTTTAATGTGTTTTAAAAAATAATGAAGTGAAATAAGCTTTCAGTAAACAGGTTAGAGAACAAGTTGCTAATGTCCTCTTCTGTGTTCCAAGATTCAACTTGTCAAGCTACTTGTCATAGCTACTGCAAGTGAAATTGTATGATACAGAAGTACAGTATGTATTTGCTGTCCAAAGGGCTGCTGTTTTAGGAAAAGAAATCTAATTTCTACCTAGGTCTTTATTAATGTTTGATGTATTGCAGAGAGAAACATCAGGCAGTAGAAGACTAGGGAAAAACAGGATGCTAAAATATAACTCTTGCTGAAGATGTATTAAAGTGCCTGTGTGTATTCATACAAGGATGAATATATATGTGTATATATATATGTATACTTCCACTGTTATTTTGGAGTATTTTACTTTCCTTGCTTGTGCAGGCATGCCTCAGTTTCCCTCCCCTGCTTCAGTCTCTCCTCATAAAGCCATAAATGATGCAGAAGGTGCCTTTTCTGAATTCCTCCAAATTAAATACTTAGTTGAAAGAGTTAACGGCAATATCTAGGATCACTTTGTTATCAGTGGAGAGAGAAAAGCATCTCTGGAAAGAGTTAACAGTGACAGGACTAGAGGCAATGGAAATCAGGTGGAACATGGTAAATTACTACTAAATTCAGGATTAAAAAAAAAAAACAGAACACATGTTTACTATTAGGATAGTAAAACATTGAAGTTTGTGTGAGACTTTGTAAAATCTCCATCCAGGGAGGCATTCAGAACTTTGAACCCTCTGTTCCAGCTGGGCTTGCTTGGAGTGGACTAGACGATGTCCTCTTCCAATCTAATTTATTCAGTGAATCTATAAACGTCATACAGATTTTACTTGTTCATGGTACACTGTTGGCCAAGTGGATTGTCATAGAGTTGTGGTCCAAGTCAGTGGCATATGAACAATTGTTAAGAAACAGCAGCAGGTCTAAAGGCACTGATAAGCTCAAAGAGGGTAAGAAAGAGAACTGCTTCTTTTCACCTCTAAACTGTAGTCTGTAAATTAAAAGAGAAAGGGAACAAAATAGTTTTGTTGAAACAGGTTCAAAGATTCAAAACATGTGAACCCAAACATGGAAGAGCTCAACAACAAATTTCTCAGCAATGCATAAAAATATCCAGAGGGAAAGCCCAAAAGAACCTTAAAGCTCAAGGTATATTTTAAGATATTCGAGGAAATCTAATGTCAAAGAACCTTGCAAAACATACATGTCTATACTTTGAACACAGTATCTTAGGAATGAATGTGGGTAAAGGTATCTTAAATGTCTGGAGCTTATTTGTGAGCAATGCTTATGCTTACTAAACTGACAGAGCAAGGCTATTTCCCTCCCTCCTTTATCCCATCCAGTCTCTTATAATATTTTCATTTCAACAAGTGTATCTTACTGTTCATGGGGATAAATGAATGTATAAGGTGTTCAACAAGTGACATCGTACAACATAAATAAAACACGTTGTATACTTTGATCACATTAATTGTGTGCATGTTTTGGGCCTGCAGTTCTGAATATTATTTGAGAGAAACAGTTGAGGATAACAGTTTGTTTTCCTCCTAAACATTACTTGTTATCTGAAAACTCATTATGCAACAGCAACTATTTTTCGTGTACTTTAAAGTTTGTTAATATCTATTTAAAACAGTTATCTTAAAGTTAGCTATCTAAATCTAGATGGACATTTAAATAGAGAATTTGGTTTTTGTTTCTCTGAAATGATGAATCAAGCTATTCCATAAGAGAAGGGGAAATAATATTTGCTGCTGCTTGCATTTCTTCAATGTAATGAAAGTACTCTGGAGAGTAAAGAAAGACAGTGGTTTTTTTTCTTTTCTAAGAGGCAAGTATAAACACCAGAAGGAGCTATTGTTCTTGTCAGGAGAATGACAACTGTGAATATTAATCTGAACTAAAACATGTGAAAATGCACATTATTCAAAACCTTTTCCAGTCTACTGAAAGACATGTTGTGAGTGGGATTGATGGAAAGGCAGAGGGTTTATTTTCCAGACAGCCCGAGACCCAACTGATTCAGTGATGACAAGTTCTTTGAAAAGGGTTTCATCGTTTTCAGCATAATAATGGCATTCGTTCTAATATCATAAAGCAAACAAAAAGGTATTGAAATCTTAACCTTTTCATTCTGTTCTCCTGCCACGCTTCTACTCTGTTCAGTTCAGGAAGTAGGGACATGATTTTCAGTGATTTTAAAACAATACAATGGATATTTGGATTCATTTTGGGGGAGAAATGGCAAATCAGACTTGGCTAACGTAATGAGAACATAATCAATACAAGTTTGGGGTCAATATCACATTTTATTTTTATGTGAGATTGCAAACCAGTAGATTGTTTAAATGAAATCTGAAATGGATCTAAACACCACCATTTCAGCTCTGCTTAAATATTGTATGGTATGTGTGGTAACGTGGGAATGCAGTCATTTTCCACAATTTCACCAACACTTGTAAAACAAATTGCTTTTAAATTTCCAAAACAGATTTTGAAAATTAAATTAACTTTTTAATGTTAGTGTAAATATTAACATTTTATTTTTTAAAAATGGCTTGTTCCAGTCAAATTCTAGCCTTTTTTATAAACTCACAAATTATGCTTCGATAAAGTTGAAATTTAAAATAGAAAAAGAAGAAAGAGGAAACAGATTTCTCCTCCATGTGTAAAGTTTACACACAGAAGTAACAAAGCAAAACACAATACTTCCAGTGCCCACAGATTTGTTCAGTAACTAGGGAGGCAGAGATGTAAAAAAAAAAAAAAAACAAAAAAACCCCAACCTAATTAAAAGCATTCATTGTTAACTAGTGGATATTAAATGAACCAATAATCTTCTTTGAAACCAGAGATCAAACAAGCTAAAAGACATCTTTAAAAGGATGTCCCCTTTTTAAATGGGAAACTGTCAAGCATAATCAGTGGAAAGACTCAGCAATTTGGCTGTGGTTACGAGTTTTACTGTAGACTGTGATCCAGATGCATCCCCTCTCCTAAGATGCTTATTTAGATCCATAAGGAGCTTTTGAGTACTTCGTTTCTCTACCTTGCTCTTTAATGTTACATTTTTTGCTATGTTTCTTGTTTGTTTTTATTATGCTGTATTCAGCACACTTACTTTGTGTCTCTTAGTTTGTGTTCAGACATTTCAAAAGATTATATCCATTGTATAAAACACATGAAGTTCACATTAATTGTCCTTAGATCCTTAGAACCAAGCTATTTCCAGAGCTTTGGAGGGAAAAAAAAAAAGACCCTGAAATACATATTGTGTAAAATACTACTGAAACAATTTGAATCATCGTAAGTGTATGGATTAAATTAGTGTGTAATGTTTTATGTATACATTAATAAAAATTTTAAAAGTATTTCTATAATGATCAAAACCCAATCTAAACATGAAATCCTTCACTTACTGCATTAGACATAAAAATTGTACTCCTCCTGTTCATTCACCCCCACTCCCCTTATATCTTTCTTGGGGGGAGTATTCAGGTATTTTAAATTATAAATTGCTATTGCAGACATCCAATAATTACACATTTCATTTCACTCTATGTTTTTGTATGTGCACAGTTTTGTAATTCTCCTTACATGCCTTGATAGTAGCAAACTTAAGGGAAATTTTGATTTTCAAATTGCTTCACACATCATTACACTTCAGTATAGTCTTTATCCAATATGGTTTTTAAACACTTTAATTCTCAATTTCCATTTATGACTACTAGGTAACAGCTTGGGTTTTTTCCTTGTTTCCTTAGAAAAAGAAATTCAGAGATCCTTATTCTAGAAAATAGTAAAAAATGCAATTAAAATTATGTGTTATAAAATATCAGATTAATGAGTAATATTTTCTTTACCAATAAGAGAAACTAATTGTTTATTAATTTGACGTATTTATTTGGAATCATGTTTGGTGTATTTTTCTGAGGGTTTTGAGAATGTTCTGAAGATTATGACAAATATAAAATAAATGCAATTTTAGAACATTGTATTACTCATCAAGAATTTCATGCATTTTGCATGAATTATGGAAGGAAAGGGCCAATATTTTCCCTGCCTTTCTGAGTTTTCATATTTAACAGCTCAAGAACAAAGTGATAGGAAAAGCAGTTTTTAAAGCTTTCCTAGATTTGAAGCATCATAGTAAAATTTTAAAATTAACTGAAGAAAAAGAAAAAAAAAATCCTATTAAAGTTTCCTAAAAGAATGAAAAGAACTATAGAAACACATCATAATATTAAAAAACAATATCGTTAGTGTTGTGAGATCCTTTGAGAAACTAAGAAAATACTTGTCCATGAAGGATGGGAATGAGCTGGATGATAGTGGATGAAATTATTTGCAGTTGTCCACTGCCCAGTTTTAACCACTGAGCCTTCTGACTGCCATCTAGCAATCCCTGGTGTTCAGGACTCAGTAACTGAGAGAGACTAAACTGGGAAATCTGCTTTATTGAGTTCACTTAGCTCACTATATGGGATTATCAAATACAGATTTAAAAGTGCAAGAAAGCAAAAACCAGAACCAGTTAATTACGATGGGGAACAAAGAATGCCACAAATAGTAAATGGAATCAGATATGCAAATACTGTTTAGGAAAACTCTCTTTGATGTAGACTGTAACTGTATACAGTTTCTTTAAATCTTCATAGTGATTGGTCAGCATAAGTAATTACAAAGAGACACATTTCAGTGTTACAAGTGTAACAGTCAAATTTCAGTCCTAAATAAAGTTATCATTTAGCATAATGTTTAACAGGAAATTTTAACAAGGTCAGGAATATTTCATGAATTATTGCCATTGACTGAAATTAAGATTTCCTGGTTCTACATGCTGACAAGTTACCATATCTAATTGCTTATTTTCTCATTTGAGAGAATATAGAGAGGTTGAAATTATTCATTAAGTAGATTCTGTTGCCTGAAAGAAAAGTGATTATATTTTTTCTTAAAAAGTGTATATCTCTATGCATTCCTTGAACTCATACTGTAAAGGAACAAACTTACTATCAGAATCGTTTTGCATTCCTGGCCTTACTTCCTTAAAAGGTGGGCAACCTAAATAGTGGACCTATTCCTTAGAGTTCAAGTTGTTTTTTATGAATATAATATTGATAGAGTAGAATTTTGTACCTTAATTTCTTTGTTTGGATCTTGAAATATTGTCACTTGGCAATGTCTACATTTATTTGAGGATGTTGATCTTTAAAATATATTTTAATTCCTTCATTCTTCCTCCCTCCCCTTTGTCTCCTAGGGTGGGTGCAAGTGTACAGTTTTCCTGTGAAGACAATTATGTGCTGCAAGGTTCTAAGAGCATCACTTGTCAGAGAGTGACAGATACACTGGCTGCCTGGAGTGACCACAGGCCAATTTGCAGAGGTAACTGATATTCTTTGGAATTTTTCATGAAGTTTGGAAGGTTAATTTATAATTTCTGCTTAGATCTGCAATGAAACTCAGAACTAAGCAAACTAAAAAAAGGGAACTATATCTCGTTTATATATGTGTATATATGATTATATTTATAGAAAGATTTTTATGTAGCTTGAAGCATGCAATCAAAAGTATAGAAAGAATATCAGTTTAGGGAGCTGATTTCCTTTAAATGGTTTTAATTTCACTTAATCTTCCTTTTGTCATGATAAACTTATTCTAAGTAGAACTAATTAGTTAGGTTTATATTAAATTTTTCTAAATTAATTCCTAAACAGGAGCTTCTCACAGTCATACTGTTTCTGTCAGTCCCAGATATTTACCTAGTCCTCATTTTTCAGTAAATTCCTTTCCATTAATCTATTTTGCTCAGCTTTACAAATGACCTGACCTTCTAACTTATTTCTAAATGTTTTCACATCTAGATCAATGATTAAATTCCCCCCGCCCCCACTTTTACGGAGGAGCAGGGGGAGTGGCTTTTTGTTTGTATGTTTTTCCATTGCAATGAATTGCCTGCAATAAAAACACAGAAAAAAATGTAAATGCTGCCAAAGTACATCAGAACTGAGGTGTATAGAAAAAATAAAGAGTGCATCTCTAGGTACAGAACTTTTCATATCAGTAGAAAAATTATTTCTGGTTGCAGATTTAGATTGTACATGTCAATGACAGTCTTGATCCTTGAAATGTTTCTTGCCAGCTAGAACCAGAAAACCTAGCCAGGAAAAACAGGGCAAAACACTGTTATTAATTGGAAAAGAAAAAGCAAATAATACAAACTGTTAGAGATACTTTTATTGACATTTTGAGGTAGACCAAAGTGATACTTCTTGTACTCACAAAATCTTACACCTGAATGCCAGTTACCAGGGCAGCAAATGATATTTGTTTAAGAAACACTGGAGGATTTGTAACTGAAACTTTTGCTTGTTCAAGAATGACCTAAAACATAATCTCAGTTACATAAAACTCATATACTTCTTTAAAAAGTTTTCATTATGTAGTTATTTCATAATTCCAATTTGTTTTCTCCTGCTGCCAGATTACATTTTTTCAACTTGTATAATCATGTATGTGCTACACTTCTGAATGGTGTATAATTCTTGGTCAGTATTATGGCATGCGTATTTGTGGATTGTGAGGAGTGAAAGATACAGGTTTTATTTGCAGTCTGCATTATTCTCAGTTCCTTTACTGGAAAAAGAGATGCCAGTATTCATGGTGTTCATATGAGCACCAATCATTTAATGCTAAAGTACACAATACAAAGAAGTGTTTATCACATTTATTAAATGATCATCAACTTAAAGTGAAAAAGCTGATAAACTACACACAACTACTGTGGGCTTAATGAATTCAAGAGTACAGGACTTAGTGAAGAAGCTGACGTTTGCATTTACCCCAGAATGGTGACTAACAAAGCTCAGAATTTATGAAGCTGGTGAATAGTCACAGGAACCATCTTACTGTTGGCAAATTTGTGACCTTACTTGAAAGGTCACAGCAGTGGCTGAGGTCCCAGAGGTGCTAGGGGCAGCAGGGTCTGCCCATGGTGGTGGCACAGCTCCAGGCCTACCCCACCACCCCAGCTGGGTCATAGGCAGGGAGTGGTGGGAGGCCTTAGAAACTGCCCTTGGAAACTGCGTGGTGTGTAAATGTTCCCAGCTTCCTTGAATTCCACACAAAAACCTTACGGCGATCCATTCCTGTTTTCTATAGGCAATATACGAGGCTATCTAACATTTTTATGCAACGTTTTGCAGTAACTCCATTTTCTAAGCAGACCTCTAGGCTGAACTGCAATTGTACCTCTTGCTTGGCTTCCCCCCCTTCCCCTCCCCCCCCCCTTTTTTTTACCTCATTTTCGAAGTTCAAATAGAAGAAAGATAAAAGAATAACAGCTGGACTGAAAAATCTCTCTGAAAGGGGGATGTTTCCTACCCTTTCTTCTTTGTGGATAGGTAGAGGAGGGACAAACTGGTTTTTTATTGCTACCAAGTTGCATCTCTGGATTAGTTTTTTGCTGTAGCAGAACTTATGCAAGAGAAATTGAAAATAAACTAATAAATATTAATTGTCTGCTGGTTATGGTGCTAGAGGTATGGTGTTTCTACCAGTTACTAGAAACAAAATGTCCTGTATTTCAGAGCCCATGAATCTGCCCTTGTTATTCTCACAATTAAAAGAATATATATTGCTTAATACAACAGCAATATGCCAAGCTTTCTGTATTGCTAGTAGGCACCATACAGTGCATACTTAAATGTGATTAGTTGTTTTGTGGCACTTAGGGACATGGTTTAGTGATGGATTTGACAGTGGTAGGTTTACCCATAGACTTGGTGAACCTAAAGGTCTTTTCCAACCTCAATGATTCTATAATTATATGACTTTTTTTTCCATGTTAAGTACACACAGCTTGTTAATAACTGTTAAGTGATGCATTTGTAGAATTTCTTATGTGGATGAGGGGTTTTTTTAGGCTTCTACTGGGATTGTTGCAGAAGATTTCCATGTGATGTGTCTGAGACTTAAATTCATGAATGGCTATTAAGACAGTTTTGGTCATGAACGTGGAATCATAGAATGATTAGGGTTGGAAGGAACCTTAAAGATCATCTAGTTCCAACCTCCCTGCATAGATAGATAGACATTTTCACAGAAAACTGAGTCCTAGTTGAATTACTCTTGTCATAGAGTTACAACGAGTTCTCAAAGTCTAGTCTCTAACATAGTGACAAAGGACCAAGTGCTGGTAGTATATTGTTATGGAATGGTAGAAAACTTGATAATCATTTTCCTCAAGTACCTGTTTTCCTATTTGTACTAGTCACATTTCTATTCATGGAGAAGATCAGGCTTCCAGCAGTTTGTGAAGTAAAGAAACGCTCATATTTCATGCTTCAGAATGGAGACAGCCACAGAGAAAGACAAAAATGAAAATTTTCCAAAGTACCAGAAATATGCTAGGTATTTTATTCCAATATTCAGAAAAAAGAATGACCAGGTTTTTAAAGAATCTAGTCATTCCTTTTGCCTGTACTGAAACTTAAGTAACTGAAGAGTCTAAATTACATCAGAATTTAATGGAAGTTATATGGATAGATTCTGAGATTCTGAAATTTGTATCTAAATACTTAGAAATGGTATGATCTAGACTCTTTGTTTAGCATGTTGACAAAATGCTGTAGTACCATAAATGTGACAGTGACATTTTGAAATATTCTGAGTTCTATAACTCCGTTTGTGTCACTGAAAATTATATGTCTAAATATTTCTTAAGTGCTGCTAGATACAGAAATATTTTGAGAAATTTGAATATTTTACAAAATCTATCCTTAAGGCTCTGTAGAAGATAACTGAATATGTAAATTAAGGTATTTCCAAAATTTTGACTATCCGAATTTGCTGAATGTGACAGAGACATTGTGATGGTTTCACAACTGTATCTGTGCTTTACCAAAGTCAGACTACACACTACCTGGAACCATTTTATATTTTTTTCTTTCTGATTATATTTCCTATGGTGTAAAGAGCTGAGACACCACAGAAGTTCATGTTTAGGTTAAGGACATACTGCTACATACTGTGATATATCTGTGTCTTTCTCCAAATCATGGGGAAATCATGAAAGAGAGCACATACTGGCCCTTCTTACATTTATAGGTAGAAGGCTCCCTCCATCTGTTTGGAAAGGGTAAATCTCTCTTTAAACAGAATATTCCTATAATAATTCTGGGAATTTAATTTACGTAAACTAAGAATAAAATATTGTAAATGTTGGGCTGATTAATTGGAAAATGCTTGTTTCTTCCTCTGTAGGTAAATTTTCAGGATTATTTTTGTCTGGCTGAAACATCTTTAAGGGCAGACTGTTATAGAATATATCAGCATAGTAATACTTTCATGGCAAGTTGTTGCTGTGTTGCTGTGGTGATTTTATAATATTTATTTTCAACAGAGCATCCAATATAAAGCAATCTGAATTTTTGGTTATCATTGTAGCTAGAACATGTGGTTCTAATTTGCGTGGACCAAGTGGCATTATCACATCACCAAATTATCCAGTTCAATATGAAGACAATGCACACTGCGTGTGGGTCATTACAACAACTGATCCAGAAAAGGTATGGTTTTTCTCTTTGTCTCAAGTGAAACAGTAGAATTTTGGATTTTTCTTAAAAATATTTCATATATATTTGCACAAATGGATGAACACATGCAAGTCTGTATGTTCATTTAAACACAAAAAGGAACAGAGTAGAGATGTTAAGAAAATACACTGGGCACTAGGGAAAAAAAAAAAGTAATATATATGAAAATGTCCACTCAGAGTAATATGTCTAATTTAAAGTTTTCAAGTTTTAAATACATTTTCTAATGGAATACATAAAATCATAATCAAAATCGCACGTTGCTAAATGAGTTAATAGTGAATTTTTCAAGTTGTATCTTAGTACTTATTCACTGTTGAATCTTGGCATAAAAAACGGGCAGACATTACATCTAAGTATTTTGACAGATCTTGTTGTTTTACTGGTAACATAATTTCTCTTTTCAATCCACTGTTTTCCTATAGTGATTATTTTAATGCATCACTATGAATTAGTTATCGAATTATATATATGATGATGTTCATAATGAAATATTCTTACACTGCAGTTTACTGAGATACATTTTTACTGTTTTTCTGTAAAATAAATAAAGGACAGAGACCCCCTACCTGTAGGGCAAAAAAAAAAAAAAAAAAGAAATTAAAGACCTATCTTATATTTTACTTCTATGTAGCGTAATGCTGAATAAATGAATTACATTAAGTCAAAGACTGTACAATCTATATGTGCTTCCATAATTACAAAACATATATTTCCTGTGCAGCTTTTTGGAAGACTGTATTCTTGACTTCTTTAAAGCAGCTAAGGAAAAAATGCTTAACTCTATCTCACTGTAAATAAGTGAAAATGTTTAGCTTCAGAAAAGATAAATTTGCTGCATGCTTTCATAGCATACTGTGGAGATGTACATACTGTTTCTTTGCAAAATCAATGAAATTCATGTTTTTCTTAAAGACGTTTCAGTGTGCCTCAGTAAAGTTATGTATTCAGGAAAAACAGGCAGAAGTACAAAACCATCACATTGTGAAAGGTTTTACTGTAGTGGGACTTCTCTCTGGACAGAAAGGGCTGTTTTTCGGTTCCAAACGGAACTGTTATGTTTTATTTAGTATAGCCATTAGAAGTGAATATTTTTTGCTGGAATAACCTTTGACTTTAAAATCATTGCATTTTATAGAAATTATTAAATCACTTTGCATTTTTAATTATAGAAAAGCATTTAAAATACGGAAAATGTCTGAAAATTTTGTACTCAAATTTATACTCAGTAATACATGGTCTTGTCATTTTGCAAAACAGTATATTTTTGTAAGAGAAAATTTAAATGTGCCTCAAAAAAAAAAAAGTGAAATTACTACTAATAGAGAGTATTGGCATCTTAATGCTTTCCTTATTCAATTAATTTTGGGTTTTTTTCCTTTACTTTTCAAGAATTTAACTAAGAAGTGTTTTTCTTATCTATAATAAAATGAAGATGTCAATCTCCTTGCTGATTGCAAGAAATTTTAATCATAATAATAGAAAAATTGGTACTGACTATGCTATTATCCTGTCCAGTGTATATTTTCTATGGAGACTCAAACTTACCTATGAAAAACAGTAAACCCCCATCTACTACAATAATGCACAAGTTCTCTTCATTCTATACAATATGTCTTTCTCAGAGAATTTAGAATTTTAATAGTACAGAACTTAATGAGATTGGTGTGGACTAATTTATTATTCAAGTTCACTGGACTCGAAAAGGCACTCTAAAGTAGTGTTCTGTGAGCAGGTTAGTAGTTCATCAGACACAAGAATACACACGAGGAATTGCACACCCAGACAGATAAATTATGTTATGTTCAAAATTAAGAGGTCTGAGTGCAACACTTGGAACTTTCACTCAGAAAAAAAATCCATGCTTGTTACATCCAGGTGTGTGGAAGGTAAAGCGACACGCTAACAGACACTGCTAGTCACAGCGTAAGAAAAAGAGGCGTAACTGTTAAGTCTTCCAGTTTTGAACAGGATGGCGAATTGTGAATGAGTTGTCTTTTTATTGATCTTGGATTTGTCTAGCAGTGAAACCAAGGAAGAAATTTTCTTGATTTCATGTATCTTGGAAAGACTGTATTTGCTGTAGGACCATGACGACTGTGAATGTGAAGTCGTAAAATCAGATTTATTTAAGGCTTACAGTATCCTTAGGTTGCTTTCATGTGAAGTCTGTATCATCTTTACCAGTATTGGGATTTCTACCCCCAAACAACTGCATCCAAAGTTAACAAATACCCTTTCGGTTAATAAAAGATACAAAAGAAAATCCTTTTACTCTACAGACTATCTGACTGAAATGGAACTCTACTTCTTTTTAAGGAAAAATATCTTGCTAGCATTTTGAAATCTATGAACTTTTAAAATATCAATTGCCAAAATAATTTTCAAATTTCCAAAGCAATTAAATTCTTTTAAGATATGCTGAAAGTTTTGCAGATTTTCACTCTTGACTTTTCTTGGAGTTATGAATGACAGACCTCTTGAAAATTAAACTGTATATTGAAGCTCAGATTTTAAAATTAGATTGAGGAGTGTACTCTTTTGACTGCCAGATTTGAAAGTATTTATCAGAATGCTTAGAGTCCTGTTAGATTTTCTTTTCAAAGGAAGCAGACAATTCATGACATGTTGTTACTCTGTATTTTAAATTACTTTTGATTTACTCTAAAAGTGAATTTGTGGCCTTTCATCAGGTTAGTTTGCACATAGAATTTTACAAGATAAGACAATGTTTTCTCTTAACATAATGTTCAGTGCAGTTTGAGGTGGATAATATAGTTTAAGAGGTTTTCTTGGAGGTTTCCACCCAAAAAACCAAAACAAAACAAAAAAACACAACAGAAAAAGAAACATAATAAGTTGGAATATTTTAAACAATAAATTAAAAAAAAAAGAGATACATTTTCCAAATTTTGCATTCTGGTGGTGGTGTGGGGGCAGATTTTTAATGCCAACTCAAAATGAAAACAAATTTCAACTTCCTATAGGGACAGTAGCATAGTTCCAGGTCTTAGCCAACCATATCAAGATCATTTTTAGTTAAATGTTTTTCTGACATTTTTCTGAGCAACACAAAAATCTGACTATGACTCTTCTCCTGTTCAAAAGTACTTCTGCTTATTTTGAAGAGTTTATTTTCTTCCCTAACCATTTATTTGTTGCCTCTGGATCCCACTAGTAGCTTTTTATCAGCATCCTACTGAGTCATTTATTAGACTTTTAGTACTTGCAAATACAACTTTATGGTGCTCTTTTGACTCTCTGTCAAGTACATGCTATAATTCTTGCCAACTCTTCATTGTTTTAGTTCTTCGGTTATGCAGTTTCTCAACCTTCTAGAATCAGTTACTTTGAACTCTCCAGAGGTCTTACTGATCTGTTCTCTTTACCTCTTTCTTACTGTTAATTTAATCTCTTTAGTATGTACTAGGCATGCCTCTACCCCTTGCTGTTTCAATTCCTTCTCCAGGCTTTGGATACTTACTGCCTTGGATTTCCTGGTGCTTTCACTTTTTTAAGGTAACTTTGCAAGGGCTCCTTTTTTCAGCCACACTGTCTATTGGAAGGCAAGATTTGTTGCATTATTGCCTTCTTGTTTCAGCAATGATACCTAATTTCACCCAATATTTTCCTGACTGATTGCTGATTGTGGTGTAGTAGATGTGTCATGGGCTGCAATATTGCTAAGTTTAATGACCTGGTAAATAAAGATTGTGTCCCAATTACAGGGTTTTTTTTCTGAAGTATGTACTTTCTGCACAGTACAAAGAACAGATATTAAGTATTTGTTTGGGCCTAACAACTTTCTTCTTTACAAAATAAAAGTTGTTCACTGCAGTTGCCACAACTGAAGACATTGGAATTTATTATAGATGAGAGTGGGAAACTTCACATACAGTTTTATGGGTCTGAGCTTTCAGGTATTTTTATAAAGTTGGATTATGTCTCAATATGTTGGTATAAAAATATGTTGGTAGAAAATGGTATTTCTCATTTTTTGCCTTTCAAAGCACATAAGTGGGGAACTTCAGGACAACATTTTTATTTGGGAAAGCTTTCCCCAGTTCACACCTAGAGAATCCACATACTGTTAAGGTTGACTTTGAGATAATTTATTTTGAGATAATTCATTCTTGCAATATGTTCTAAAAGAGCAGTCTTACTAAGTAGCATATGATAATATGCAGGGAGTTTGAGTGAGATTATCTTGCTGATTCATGGATTGGTTCAAATTTTGTGGTAGCTCAGACATGATCCATTAGTGACACTGGTCTTCCATATAAGTAGCTTGTGCATATGTAATACTTTGCAATGAATTCAGAACCTGTGTTTTGCCCAATTAGGTGGCTTAATATTGGAGCAGGGTTTTTGAAAATATGTCCATAAATAGCTTGTTTCTTCGAAGTTTCATTATAGACAAGGCTTCTGTTCCTCCAAGTGGCTGATGAGATCATCCTGCCACATTATAGGAGGTTTAACATCTATAGGACCTGAAGTTTAACTATACTCTGACTGGGAAAGAAAGCTATTGCTGAGCACCAGATAGCTCATCCCCAAGAGATTACCATAACCCTACCACAAAACTGACTTTTATCTGTAGAATTTGTCATCTCTTACTCTATCTCAGCTTTTTGAGTTGCAGACATCTTGAGGATCAAAAATATGTAGATCTAAGAAATACTTTCACTAAACTTTTGTGTATTCATGGCAATGTAAAGGCTCATGCTAGTGATTTACTTAATTACTATGTCACAATTCTTAGGATTGATTTAATAGAGTGAAGGACAGTCATTGTGAATTTAGGATTGCCCCATTTGTACATCCTGTGCCATCTGGATTGTACAAATACACTAAGACCTTTCTGAAAGAGCGATTTCCCATGGTGTGGAAAAGGAAAGCAATTTGTGTGCTCTTTTCTCCTTCATACAGTGTTAAAACTGAAATTCGTGCCATATGTGAATGTGCATGTTTAAATTTAAACATTTTTATTTTTCATTTGCTGGAACATCATCTTTAATTTTAGGGGGCTGTGACATCATTGACAAAAAATTCATGTGGTTCAGAGTTAAAATTATTAAGGTCCTAGTAATGAAATACACAAACACTGGTTAGGTTCCCTCTTGCCTTGAAATAGGTTTGTGAATTTATTTAGTTTTTTCATAATGAAGGACTACAACTTTGGAACATAAAATATAACTAAAGCTTTTACCTGAGAAAACTGTTGTTGCAGTACAAGGATGAGATTTTGAACTTCCAGTGTCTTAAAATCTTGTACAAGACTTCCAGGGTAGCCTTGGTTCTGTAAGTCTTAAATACATTTCAAGACCAAACTAAAGAGTCTGTATATTTTGGTATAATGTGCCAAATGTACTTATAAACCTACTGGAAAAATCATGTTACATATAACTAACTCACTACAATATATGTTCAACTTCAATTTGAATTTTTGTACTTAAATTATAACACAGAGCTCTACATACATACAACTGTTACAAAGAAATATATCTATTGTGCAAAAGCAAGCACACTTTATTTTTTTAAATGATATATTTGTGACTTTTTTGTGTTTTGTGTATACGTATTGGAATTATGTTTTTTATTAACAGTACTGATATTTCTACCTTTCAAAACATCATGTGAGTGAGATGTAGGGCTGGAACAGAAGACTCTGTTCCAACATTGAAGACATTTAGAATGAAATTTTATTTGCACTTATGGGTGCTACATGTCTGAACTCCAGTTATACTTGATGGACATCTGTCAAATAGTAGAGTCAAAACAGTGCTTCACCTCCTCTTATAGCAGTCCTAGAGGCTTATCAACTAAATCAACACTGGGCTTGGTCTACTATTACTGGATCAGAACCAAAAGGGATTTAGACATTTAAAATTTTGGCCTGTAATGTTTAGTACATACATGGTGGTGTGGAAGAAAGTGTGCTATTTTAGATGAAGGATATGCTGCACAGATTGAATGGGAAGGGTCCCATAATGGCCATATGCTGAATGAAATAGCATCACTTATGAGTGGAGTTATACCAGATTTAACTAAAAGTGTTGAAGAAAATGTCTTCTGCATTAATACATCTCTTTCTGAAACTGAGCCTTTCGGTGAAACTGATAGACCTAAATGAAAACCGCTTTCTATATTGAGTTTAGATTTCTAATTTGAGCATTAATTACAAGAACTTTTGACTCTTGCTTTCTTTAAACTGGAGATAGTGGAAGAGAGATGCATGGGATCAATACTCATCTCATGATAAAAGCATCCCAGCACAAATTTCCTGCTGTATAGGAAAGTGCTGTATTTCCTGGTTGGCAAGAAAAGCTAACCGAAGGAGCAATCTTACTGTTTCTAATGTTATTTCCTGTGGTATTTGCTTTATTTTTCTCAGGCGATTTCTAATATATGTGCCAAAAACCACCAAACGCTTAAGTTTTTCCCTCATAAGGCCATTGTCACAAATACAGGCTGACAGTTATTATTTCTTATTGCTTACTTTCCCTCTGACCTTCCTTTCATGCTGTTTTTGAGCAAAAGAGACTACCTACTGAGCCTTATCTGTCTTCAGTATCTCATATTTGCTTTCAGGATATCAGCTAGATTTACACTACTGAGATTTAGCTGTGGGGTGTGAATTTTATGAGCCTCATATGGATCTAAGTATGACATATTGAGTTGGAAATGGCAATTTAGGGGAAAAAACAACCAGTAAGACTTTTGGAAAGAAACTACAGAATCATACACATGAAAGAATGGAAAAGCTGAAGAAGGAGACTTAGCAGTATATTTGCTGTGATATTGTCTTTGATTTTACAATAAGTCCATAATTCAGATAGACAGTTGGAATGTATTAGATGGTAATGCAATGCTCAAGGCAAAAAAAAGATTCATTGTCCTAAAAAGGTGTCAACAAAAAACCAACAAACAAAGCAAAAATCAAAACCTTCAAAGTTATCAAAATGATTTTGTTAAATACAAAAGTATGCCATTTTAAAAGTTCTAATGCTTTTGTTTCCTCATATTCTAATACCAGATCAAGGACTGATTCAAAAGAGAGCAATATGTAATATTTTCACTGTGGTTTTTTTTTTTCTGTATCTGCTTGGGTCAGAATTATATAAATCCATTATTGTGATTCTTTAGTTGGATACTTACTGCAGAGAAAGTGATCTGTATTTGCCTTTCTCATAAATACACTTTTCCAGACTGGATATCTGAAAAATTCTTCATTATTTTAGCCTATATCTTGCAAAAGAAAACCAGGCTATTCCTTGCTGAATTTTTTTTATTTTATAGCTAAAACAATCCCCTACTCAAAAAATCACACCCCCTCCCCCTCAAAACTGTTTAACACATAAATGCCTTTTTATTTTCCAATTGCCAGAGGTAATCTTTAAAAATTTAAATGCAGGAAAACAAAACCATAAAAAACCAACTACAACAAGTTCACTTTCATCATCAGCATTTGTTGTTATCCAGCCACTGCCATATACATACCTAACTTGCTGAGGGTTGGGTTGTTGCCTCCAGCTTTTTTCTTAGAGAAACTTAGCAGCTGCTCGTGCACTTAGAATTCCTCCATTATTTCCTTCCACCCCTATGATTTGTCCTTTCATGTTAGTCTGCCTCAGTTTCTTCTTTTTTGCTGTTTTGATCTCCATCAATTTATTTCTTTTCTGGTTTAGCTTTAATCTTTTCTTCCTTTTCATTTTATATACTTTCAGAAAGTAAAAGGCTTATATACAAAATTCAAATAAGAATCCTAATGATTTTCATCAATTTAATAGAGCTTAAAAACTGATAAATGAATGGTCAGCTGAAATGTTAAGTTATATTTTTAACCAGAAGAAAACAATAGGTTTTTATTCTTCATTCTTTAATGGAATTACAATACTATTCAGCATTACAATGTACTAGTTGGTGTTGTGACATATTATTTCACAAAACAAAATTACACTTAATCTTTTCATAGTAAAAGGGATTCAGACAACTTTATTAAACAGAGAATCAATTAGTCCTCCTGAGCCATAGCTGAATATCCTTTAAATATACCTAAACACAAGACACTTTCTTTCTTTCCACATAGTATAGCGTTCAAATCAATGTATTTGTTATTACTCCTGCACATATATACACACGCACTCTCACAGAGACATGCAAATAAACATCTGAATGTTTTACTTGGACAATACAAATATATAAATATAGCAATATAAATTCATTATTATTCTCTCATTTAATTCAGGGTTTTTTTCTGAGAGGAAATACTCCTTACAGAGCATGCATCAAATGAGAATATTCTGGCACTGTGATAAAAAAGTCCTACAATTAAATCCCCACGTAGTTTTCTTATTTTGTTTGTTCTACAAGTTATTTGTAATTCTTTTGCTAAGAACTATTAGGTTTATTCAATATTACATTGTCATATTTATAAATCAGAAATATCAAGGTTTATGCATAGAAATTTTTCCTGGAGTATCTGCAACTATTAATAGTATATCATACCTGAAAAATGCCCTTGAATTGTTTCTTTATATTCCTTTTTCCTTTTTTTTCCTGTTTATTTTTTCTTAATTTTTCAAGTATTCTGCGTAAAATATCATTGTGCAGATCCTGTGCAGCCTGATGGGGTTGATAATGAGGATGCCATAAGCCCACATTTACTGCACAAGGAGATAAGTTCTACAGGATATTTTAGGCCCCTACAGTTCTGTGTTACCTCACAGAGCACATTCATTTGCACTGCCTTGGAACGTGGGTGGTCAGTGTTCTTTGTGTATGTTGCTCACTGTTTACCTTCTCTTGTAGAACTTTTCTCGGGTACCTTTTTACTGGGAAAATGTCAGCTGATAACTTCTAGGTGAATAATAGGAAATTCTAAGAAATTCACAGACTGCATAGTGATGTGTGTGTATATATAGGAAAAAAATTAGCTTATTCTAAAAATGTATTAGTATTTTCTGAAAATTATTACTATTCCTTTCACTTTGCTTTAGCAGTACTACAAATTTGGTGTTGGTGCCCCAGTAAATAGTAACCTCCATGTATTTACATAATAAATTTGTGCCAGCTCTTCATTTAATTAGCTCACTTTGATGTATTACTAGACAAAAGCCTCATATTATTAAGTAAAGAACTACTGGGGAGAATAATGGAGGACCACATCATCACATCTATAGTAAGATGTACAAATCTCAAATTTGAGGAAGATGGTGTTAAAGGGGAAGGATAGATGTAATTCTATTTATTGGAATTTTTACTTGGCCTTAGAAATATGACAGAGTTTGCTGTAAGTTATTATACAACTAAAAGGCTTTCAAAGTGTCATGTGGCAAATTAGCCCCACTGGGGCTGATTTCATAGCTGAGATAGCATGGGAAAAGCAAACTCCAAGAATGCACTATGTGGCCTGTATTGACTCCTCCATAATTTAAAGCATTTAAGAGCACTGCCTAAATTAATTTTACTTCCTTAGGATTTTTCTATCTTCAAAGTAAACACCTCAGAGGGTATTGTAGCCCATTTAAGATGAAATTTTCCTCCTGGCATTCATTAAGTAAAGAAAAGCTAGAATGTTCAATGCTTAATGTGAGAGGTGGACAGTGAACTTCTCATATATGTAAAACTTTGTATATATTTGTTTTCAATACCAAAGGTTGCTAATGTCTAGCAAAATAATGTTTTAAAATTTTGGAAGTGTAAATTAAAAATTTTGATTGGAGCTGTTTAGAAAACACAAAATGGCGACACAAATGTAACGCTATTTTGAAGTTAACAAAGACAAAAACTTCAGTCCTAAAAGTGTGATCTCAGCAATAATCAAGGCAGGCATTAATACACCTGCTGTATACTGCAAAAGGATTAGCATGGATTAGCATGCTGATTTGGTAGCTACTTGATCCAAGAAAGATGTGGATAGATTTAAAGTATGCTAGAAAAAAAACAATGGTTCAGCACTTGGTAAATTTTATTAATTTATAAAAATAGTTAAGAAGCACCACCATAATCAACCCAAGATCCTGGTCCTTCCTATCCTCAGCTCCAGATGGCCTACTATAGTATTTGAACATTGGCTTGATCTACAGTACAGGTAACAGACTCTTTACACAACCTTTTAAACATAGCTTTCAATTTAGCAGGTGATATCTAAAACCTCTTGAGTATCATGAACCTTAGGGTCTGTATCAATCACATGTCAATGTCTGAGTCATTTTTTAAGAATTCTAACTTTCTGAATAATTAATCCTTGCAACAGTATGCGGAAAAAAAGTTTAAGTAACCTTTTAAAACATGCGGCTATATGCTTCTAAAAATATCACCCATAAACTGTCAAAAGTGAGCACAGGCTTTACACATCAGATCTACAAGTGCTTAATGCCATTTTATTGTACTAGAAAATAGCAAGTGCTTGTTTATCACATCTTCGGTCATTATTGTCTCAATGTAGAATTTGTCTTTGCATTAATGTCCAGTGTTTTCAACAGGAAGTAACTTGTTTAAAGAATTTTTTCTCATTCCTTATATTTTCCAGTATTGTTATGAGATAGAACTTGCAGTGAAATGCTGAGTTTGGTTATTGGTCTCATCTCTGTATCCAGGGAAAGAATGGCTTAGAAAGAGCTTGTCAGGTTGCAGCAATCATCTGAACATTTTACTTTTCATTTATTTAATAGCTAACTGTTATCACTGTTGCAGGCTCACTGGAAAGGTAACAAGGGAAGAGCTTGCAGCATAATTCAGATGTTCTTCTGTAAAGAAACCAGGGAAGAGTGCTGGCTAGAGGGCAGGGGACCTTGCAGTTTTCTGCGCTGTCATGTTGCCTTCATGATGGGTTTGAGCAATATAAACCAGAGTTCCTGAAACAGTGTTTAATCACAATGTCACAGGAAGAACAGTTTCACAAAGCCAGAGGAGAGTACATTGATATCATAAATGCAAATAAAGCAAAAGATATAATGTCACTGCCGGTTTGATTCCTATTCTTCCTCTGATTTTGGACTTTTCTTTTTGCCAGATAAATATATTTTGTGTATAGTTGTGGGTTTTTTAAAAGAGATTTATGCCTTAAACTGAATAGTTTGTCCCTCTGTATCATTTTTTGAGTATAGGCCTTGTTATTTTATTTTCCTGTTTCTAAGAGAAACTAGATATTTTCACAGAATCACAGAATCATTGAATATTCTGAGCTGGAAGGTCCCCACAAAGATCATTGAGTCTAACTCCTGGCCCTGCACAGCACCATCCCTGAGAGTCACACCATGCGCCTGAGAGCATTTTCCAAACACTTTTTGAGCTCTGTCAGGCTTGGTGCTGTGACCACTTCTCTGGGAAGTCTGTTCCAGTGCTCAACCACCCTCTGGCTGAAAAACTAATATCCAGCCTAACCTTCCCCTGACACAGCTTCAGGCCATTCCCTCGGGTCCTGTCACTGGTCACCACAGAGAAGAGATCAGTGTCTGCCCCTTCTCTTCCCCTCACAAGGAAATTGTAGCCTGGAACTCAATCTCCCGTCAGTCTCCCCTTCTTCGGGCTGAACAGACCAAGTGACCTGAGCTGCTCCTCCTACGGCTTCCCCTCAAGGCCCTTCACTATCTTTGTGGCCCTCCTTTGGACACTCTCTAATAGCTTAATATCTTTTTCATTTTGTGGTGAACAAAACTGCACACAGGATTGAAGGTGAGGCCTCATCAGCGCACAGTAGAGTGGAATAATTGGGCAACAGAATCTTCCTTTCCAAATTTTAAAATAGGTTGACCCCTTGTGGATTTCATACATTGGAAGTGGTCTGAGTCGGAATAAACTGGTGACATTGCAGAAGTTGTGACTTCACACATATCAGGAGGAACTTAGTTGTTCTCTCTGGAAAAAGGAAGAGATTATGGATCAGACTCTTGGAAATAATGCAACAACAAAAATAAAAAAAACCCCTAATTTAGCAAGTATCAGTAGGAAATCTCAGTGTGATTCTATACTAATTACATTTCTTGTTTTCTGCCTGTTTATTTATTATTTATTTATTATTTATTCTCTTATTAAAGAAAAACTGGTGGGGTTTTTTATATTTGGTTTAATGAAAGGTAGTGCTATTTGCCGTATGGCTGAATTTCAGTAAATTCATAAGTAAAACCAAATCTGTGATCAAAAATATTCCAATACTGGGAATTTTTTTTTTCCCAATGTTGCATGTATTTCAAGGAGAAATGTACTGTTTCCACTTAAGTGTATACTAGTGTTTACTCTTATTTTTATACATAAATACAATTTTGCAAGTCCTCCTAATTGTTCATAGAATCATGAAATCGTTTAAGTTGGAAAAGACCACCTTTAAGATCTTTGAGTCAACTGCTGGTTGACTCAACCATATCCCCGGGCAGCCTGTTAAAATGCTTGACCACCCTTTCAGTGAAGAAGTTTTTTCTAATATTCAGTCTAAACCTCCCTGGCACAACTTGAGGCCATTTCTTCTTGTCTTATTGGTTACCTTGGATAAGAGATCAACGCTCACCTGGCTACATCCTCCTTTCAGGCAGTTGTAGAGACCGATAAGGTCTCTCCTGAGCCTCTTTTTCTCCAGACTAAACAACACCAGCTCCCTCAGGCATTCCTTATTAGACATTGAAACATTTAAGGACAAATAATAGTCTTTGTGCATGACAACATTTCTTATAATTTACAGAAGGTTTCTTATATTGAAAAGCTATATGTAATGGAGAAATCTAAAATGCTATGTGAAATTTCACATCTGATGAAATTATCATCTCAAAAAAATCTGACTTTGTTGAGGTAAAACAATTCCAATAATTAATCTTTATTTGTTAAAGATCATAGACTGGATTACCTCTTTTTTAGTGATTGGAGTCTATTTTCTTTCATTTTCCTTTTAATGGACTCTGCTGATTTAAAGAATAAATAAAGTCTATTTATTAAATAAACATTTTTGAGTGTTTGTTATTAATTGTAGTTGTACCATGTAGCCTAAAACTCATGTATTTCCCAGCTTATTTTAATAGTTTCTGGGTGCTCATGTTCACAGACTTTAATCAGTGTTTAAATCACAAACCAATATACAGATTTGGTTTTTAGAGACCTTCAATGTGCGTTCTCTTCTTGATTAACAGTTGTAAATCGTTTAAGGGGTTAATGTATCTGCATGAAGCTGTTCACACATTTGTGCTCTCAAAGGCATTCTCTTTGCACCTTTCATCATGTCTTAGAGCTATAGTAACACCTCTATTATATTCAAGGAAGCAGATTTGAATTAAGAGCTGTGTAGGAACTGGTGCACATGGGAGGGAACCACTGGACGAGATCCTATCTTAGGAAGGGGGTATGGTGAAGAAGCTTCTTTTCCAGCACATGGAAAGGCGTTTCATTTCTTCCAATTGTCTCGCTGAGAAAAGTGAAAATGGAGCCTAAAGCATCACTGGCAGTTTACTACGTAAAAATTAAAATCATGAGGGGGTCATCATGCCTTTTGAGCTTTTCATGCCTTTCAGAAAAAGGAAGCACCTATTGGGTTGATCATCCCTTTCCTTTCAAGATGGCGGGTAAGAAGACTGAGATTTCACAGCATGGTTTTCCTCCTCATCCCCACTATTGGTAACTTTCCTCATTATAACAAAAAATATTTTTAACCTAGTGAAGAGCTTAGTAATTTAAATAAGTAATCACTGGAACATAATTTGCTTACTGATATTTCTGAAATATGTATAAACTAAGATATCACCTGTGCACCATGGTAAAGCATTCAGGATTGAAGTCAGCTATAAACAGACCTCCACTGTAGAAATGAGATGTAGGTCACTCTAGTTGCTGTGAAAATTTAAAATGAAGACCAGCTCATTAGAGAAACTCATCTTTCTGCCTAAGGAGGAAAAAACATCTTATGAGGAGTTCATTTGGCACTAAGCAGTTCTTATTTTAAATTTGGTATTGAAATGGGTGGAAGACAATGACAGATCATGTAAGGATGTGCAATTTGAAGCTGTGGAAATAAGAAATTTACATTTTCTCTGAACTTCAAGACTCTGATTCTTCTCTTATGGCTGTTCTGTTTTGCAAGGCACAAGACCTCTGTTTTCATGGAGTTCACAGACTGTGATGGAGAGTTTTGTTCATGCAGATTTTAGCCTCTCTGCAGAAATCATTCTTCTAAGCAGCAGTCTTAGTTCTTTATTAGCCTAAGTACCTGGCGACAAAGTACAAGTGAAGAAAATAAAAAATCTCATTTATTTCTTCAGTCAAAAGTCAGAAGTCCCAAGAAGGCAAATCTAGGAATTTTAAGGAAAGATGAAAAACACATTGTCTGTTTAACACCTTTCTTGACTTCACATGTAGATCTTGCAGAAACTTGCATCTGCAGACCTTGATCAGAATCTCAGTGGGTGGGAAAATGAGAGAAAGAGAGACAGGACAAGATCCAAGTATTGCCTCCAGTTGTCCTAAGAGAATAAATTAGGGTATGTTTACATTAGCATTAGTAGTACTGTGTACCATAAGCAGCTTTATACTGCAAAACAATTAGTGCTAAGGGGGCATGAGGTTTGCACTGTGCGTATTTCAGAGTTTTTACTGTGAACTAGCACTGCTTCTTTAGGCTGAATGCCTGGTATGGGCTGGAGAACACCTAGCTTACTTTTATGCAAAAAGAGATGAACTTCTGTGCTTTGAGACTGCTCTGTGATGCAAATCAAAGCACATTAAGAGCAGATGACTGGAGATTATTTCTGAAGTGTACCGTTGATCAAAGCCTTGATGTGAATGTATTTTTAATCACCTAGTACAACCATCATAACACACAGAAAAGGCTGACATTTGCAGACACTTTTTACATGCAGGATTTTATTTGGTCCATGGACAAACAAATGAAGGCTCAGAAATGTTCTTTTAAGATTTTATGTTATCTTCATGAAATTCAAACACAAATCCCACAAAAAAAGTAGTTTCAGAATCTGCTTTACTCAGGACATTGCCTATAATGAATATGTTCTTTCTACCCCCTAGCTGTTTGTTGGTTCATTTAATTGTTTTTTTCCAAGGCAAAGAACGCACTTAGAGTATGTGTGTCATGTTTTAATTCAGTCTTTCACACAATTAACATAATTCTTCATACTATTCTGTGTTATCAGACTGTCAAGCTAACAGCCTTCTGAATGATCATTCTTTTTAATTGTAGCTTAGATACTTTGAAATATTTTGATGTCTACAGTGTTGTTCTCTGTAATTAGGTGATTTTAAAGATACTTAGTGGTAGATTATATTTGCTGTACAGTATCTTTCAAAAAAAGTTATTGCATGCATGCTATTACATATGTGTAATTCTATGTGTAGAAAATTAAATGCTCACAAATTATTTTTTTTCTATATTAGCCAGTTATTAACTCTGTAGAATCAGTAGCCTTTCTGCTCTTACCTTATCTAAAGGGAAAATACATGTTCATTTTTTCATCAAACAACTATAACCAGGGAAAGCTACACAGTAATTCAGTTTGTCCTGAAGCAGACATCTTGCTGCCAGTCTGATGAACAACTCTTTTAGCTATATTTATAACAGTGAGAGATCAATTACGTAAAGCACCTTTAGACACAAATGGGTAAAGATCTACATTTAGGTGTATTAGAGCACATTTCAGTTACTAGACCATAGCTTCTGATACAATTTGAGATGCCTTAAGTAATCCTTCCTGGCCTCCAGCTTCTGCTTCAGAAAATTGTGGACCTCTCACAGATTCTGTCTCTCCAGGCAATGTGTGGATTTTACCTTACTCTTTCAAGTTACACTACCCAACTATTTAGATTTATATTGAATTCCATCCCTAGTACTGATTTCTGCAAAAAAAATTTATTTACTTTGAACATTGTCTTTTTTTTTCCTTCTAAAAATGAGATTAAAAAAATCGTATTACAGATCTTTTGGACGTGTCTCATTTCTGTGCAATTCTTTGAGTTTGAACAATATCCATACACCTACAACTACAAGAAGAGTCAAAAGGACAATCCAGGGAACTACAGAACTGTCAACCTGACCTTGGTACCAGGGAAGGTCATGGAGCAGAGCATCTTGAGTGCCACCAAATGGAACATACAGAACAACCAGGGTATCAGGCCCAAGCAACATGGATTTATGAAAAGCAGGTCCTGCTTGACTAACCTGCTCTCCTTCTATGACAAAGTGACCTGCTTAGTAGATGAAGGAAAGGCTGGATGTTGTTTATCTAGACTTCAGTAAAGCCTTTGACACCATCTCCCACAGCGTTCTCCCAGAGAAACTGACTGCTCGTGGCTTGAACGGATGAGATCTTCATTGGGAAAAAAACTTGCTGGATGGCCAGGCCCAGAGAGTGGTGGTCAACGGAACTAAATCCAGTTGGTCCCCAGTCATTTGTGTTTCCCAGGGCTCATTATTGGGGCTGGTCCTGTTTAATATCTTTATCAACAATCTGGATGAGGGGATTGAGTACACTCTCACTCAGTTTGTAGATGACACCAAGTTGGGTGGGAGTGTTGATCTGCTGTGGGGTAGGAAGGATCTGCACAGGGATCTGGACAGGCTGGATTGATGGGCTGAGGACAACTGCATGAGGTACAAGGTGAAGTGCCAAGTTCTGCCCTTGGGTCACAACAACTCCGTACAGTGCTACAGGCTGGGGGCAGAGCAGCTGGAAAGCTGCCTGGTAGCAAAAGAGCTGGAGGTTCTGTTGATGCCTTAGGATTTTGGCTTTTATATTTTTCATATACTTGTAACCCTGCAATTCTTAGTGTGTAACTCTAAAGCCCATATAAAAGTGCTAGCTACTGCCTTTTAGACA
>VZRJ01001317.1:158770-356480 GCA_013397565.1 Ptilonorhynchus violaceus | reverse complement strand
ACTGCCTTTTAGACAAAACAATCCATCTTCAGGCCTGGACTTCAAGGACACCTTACTGCTTCAGGCCCAAGATATGTAAACAACTGTTGATGAAGGGGGGAAAAACCTGGGGGAAATTACTTCATTACCTGAGGCTGTAATTGGAAGAGCTAGCCCCGATATGCTAATGGACCAAACTTATAAAAGTATGGACAACTTGTGACCAGTTGTCCGTCTGGGGTGGTCTGTCTTGGGGGGCAGACCTCAGGGGGTCCTCTTGGGGTGTAGGACCCCCTCGAGTGAGCGCTGGCTGCCCTGGATGTACCTGAAGGCCTTCAAATAAACAACACCGCTTTTAACCTTTTAATCTTTGTCAAGTCTCTCTCTTTTAGGTAGTCCCAATAAGGCATCACTGTTTGACAGCCAGCTGAACATGAGCCAGCATGTGCCCAGGTGGCCAAGAAGGCCAATGGCATCCTGGTCTGTACCAGCAGTGGTGTGGCCAGCAGGACCAGAGCAGTGATTGTTTACCTGTACTCGACACTGGTGAGGCCACAGATTAAGCCCTGTGTTCAGTTCTGGTCCTCTCACTGCAAGAAGGACATTGAGGGGCTGGAGGATGTCCAGAGAAGGACAATGAAGCTGGTTAAAGGTCTGGAGCACAAGTCCTGTGAGATGCAGCTGAGGGAGCTGGGGGTGTTTAGCCTGCAGAAGACCAAGGGCGGACCTCATTGCTCTCCAGCTACCTGAAAGGAAGTTGTAGCAATATGTGGCCAGTTTCTTCTGCCATGTCTGAAGTGAAAGGACAAGAGGAAACGACCTAAAGTTGCACCAGGGAAGGTTCAGTTTAGGTATTAGAGAAAAAAGCTTCACTTCAAGTGTGGTTAGGCATTGGAATAAGTTGCCCAGGGAGGTGGTGGAGTCACTGTCTGGAAGCGTTCTAGAGGTGCCTGGATGTGGCACTTAGGGATATGGTTTAAGGGTGATTATGTTAGAGCTCCATTAACAATTGGACTAGAGGATCTTGAGAAACACTTGTGTGGGCATTTTTCTTGGTTACTTCTTTGTTTTTGTCACTTTATGAGTTCTGTGGATGTGCCAAGTGTAACTATGTCTGGATTTCAGTTTCAGAGATACTGAAGAATCATTTTATAAAGTTTTATTACCACTTAAGCTTTGAAACATTTTGTATTACACCTATGTTGGTAAGAGACTATGTTTTCAGCATAATTACTTTCAATCCATGTTTTTTTAATTAGGCAAATCAAAATACAATTCCTGAATTGGATTTAAAATAATGTGGTAAAATAATGAGTGAGATGGTATTTTTATTACAGTGCTAGTTTTATGGTAATTTAGTATAATCACTTCAAATATAATAAGCTTTATAATTCTAGTTGTACCTACGCTGAGTCAGGGAATGCACCAGATTACTTCCAGAGGTCACTTGCAACTTAAATGATTCTCTGGTTAGCTGAAATGATTTCAACACTGGGAATATTTTATGTGTTCATATATGCATTTCACAAATTTCTCAGGTACTAGACATTCATTTCCATTCCTACTGACATAAGAATTATCAAGCTTATGTTTGTGGCATTTTAAGTATAACGGAATGTTTATAGACAATTTTCAAGAAATTGCAACTTTTCATTTAAGGCTTGTACAATGTTAATTATGATTCCTAAAGGTATGTGATTATATGAACAGAATTTTTAAAAAGAAGGGTCAAAAAAAAAGGGTTTTTTAGAAGTTTTAAGAAAATTTTGAATAAAAATATGGCATTATGCAGGAATTGTAATTCTTACTTGTAAATATCTCACTAAGCTGGGTTTATCACTAGTATTTGGACTTAATTGTGTCTGGTCTTTTCCTTGTTCAAACAGTTAAGAAATTAGTATTTAAAAATCAAGAATATCTTTAAGATGCTAAATTAATATTTTTATTCTAGAAAGCCATTAGAATAATTTAAATAAATTCATCTTCCCAATCCCAAAGAATAATAAGGTCCAGTTCTTTTAAAAATTATATGACAGCTTTAATAGACATGAGTAATATTAGAGATATGGTTTGAATATTTAAATATTGTCCTTAACTTTTATTTTCAGTTCACTGTTGGACAGCTTCATCATATGAGGATCAAAGATTTGCACAGTATTTTTTATCTTTCTAGTGTTGTTCCAACGTATCATTTTATTGTAAATAACATGTCAGTTTGAAACATAATTAATTCACTTCACCTTCAAGAAATACCCTGCCCTCTTATTCTATTTGAATAAGACGCTTAAACAAAATTTGTAGTATTTAAGATGCAATCATAGCTTTCAACAATTAGGGCAGTGATATACCACTACTACCACTACTACTACTACTACTACTTTTATTGTTATTATTGTTATTATTTTCTTTATGGAGCTCTGTACATGAGCTAAAATATTTCAAAATTATATCGATTAAGTTTACCATTTTCCCCCCACTTCTCTGCATGCATTAGAATTCAGAGAACCTGTAGTTGGTTTCACAACTTAGTGTTCTAAATTCAAAAGTCCTGAGGAAGTCTTCCTCAGAGTTGTAAGCTGAATCCTAGTGTCTTCACCTAAGGCAGAAAACTGATAAGTCTATATATATCTTGTAATCACAGAAATCTTCTATTGGCGGTTATTGACTGGTGTGGTTTGAATCAGATACAATGAAACAGGGAGACAGAAAAAAGATAACGGGTATTACAGACAGCCAAAATACCGATCTCTCTGACAAAAGTACAGCATTTTTGGTGCAGTGTGAAAATGCTAATATCACAATCCAAAGGCCCCTGATGAGCCATAATGGGCAGAACTAATCTTCATGAGCCATTTTCTGAGACTTTGTACATATTCATATTTGCCCTTGGTTCACGTTTTTGGGTTGTCTTTGCAATCCCATAATGAAAAATCTTTTTAATAAAAGAAGTGCTGTTCTGTACAGAAATAGAGATAAAGAGAAAATTTTACAACAAATGTTTTGATTGTAGCACTTCTGAATAGTCTTTTATAACAATGGACAGTTTGTAGTAATAGAAACAAAATTGATATATGCTTGCACTACAATCTTCTAGATCACACGGAATATATTGGAAAATTAACAAATATTTTATGCTATCATTTCACTTTTTTTTTGTCTGTGATATATGTTTCTGCGATGTATCTTCCTTAGAAGAGAAATGTTCAATTTAAATTAATCCCTCTGAACATTAGTATCAGAAAGACAAAACTAGTCTTATTGCAGTTGCCAGATGGTCTCCAGCTTCAAATATATTTTCATACAAAGTAATATGCAGAACACCTAAAGAATTAATATGCCAGTAGAGTTTTTATTGAAATCATTAGAATATATCTAACTCTCTAAACCTATCTATAACGTTTTTTACAGAGGCACAGTATATCCAGAGATGTAATTCAAGTATTTTTTTATTTAGCTAATAAAAATGTCTACCAAATAGACACTGATAGTGATAAAGAGAGAATAAAATAGGTTGGAAATGACATTATAGATCCATATTTAGAATTAATAACATTAGGGTAGTCTCAAATGTATTTATTTTTCAGTATTGTTATCTAGATTTGGAATTCATAAAGAACCTTTTTTTTTTCTTTTAAAAAGTGGTTAAAGGGCAGAAATATAAGCAGAATAAATCTTTATTATGTCACATCTGCATTTTGAAATGTTTCTTGAATAAATTACTATGTGTAAAAATACTATTTCCTGTGATAGAAGAACTAATGTTGAACTTTGAATTGGCACCAAGCATATTTTATTTCATTTTCCTCAGTTTTACTGACAGTTTATATCTCTTAAAAACAAGGAAATGAGAGTTTCACAATAAGGTCTTGGCCATGTTATTGGCAGGTACTAAGGTCTTCCTTTAGACCCAAAGTGACTCTTGGTTGAAGCAAATGATAGTGGAAACCAAACAGAAAGAGCAGTAGTTATGGAACCAAACAAAAATTAACTTGACATTGACAGTCATCTCTATTTCTACTCTTTATTTTTTTATTAGTGCCTTTTTAGTGAGTATCAGTAAGTAAACAGTTATTTGCTCTTAACAATGAGATATACATGTTTATAATTTCTTTATTCTTTGTTCATTCAGATTTTAGGAAGATACAAAGGCTACATATTTATCAGAACTCAGTCATGCTTGGTAGAAATGAGGCACCTGTTCTGTTTTGTTCTTTCAGAGATAAATTTGACCTATTTTTAGTTTCGTTTTAAGACTGACCAGCTTTGAACATAATTGGTTTTGTCTGCCTCCAGTTTTAGTTTGTATTTTAAGAAGGGATAGAGATTAACTCCTATCTTTGCCAAAGATTTCATATTAGTGTCTTAGGTTTTCACCTTTCTTATTCAGCATATTAGACATTGCCATTAAGGCAGTTTGTAGTGGTTTTGCAGAGCAACTGAAAAGCAAACAACTGAACAACCAAAATGTAAAAAAGAAAAAAAAAAAAATCGCAAAACTGCTTTGTGCTCAGTTTCCTGGTCACCTGTGGCTGTGGAACAAAAAAAAAGAAAATCTCTTTATGTGCCAGATTTCAGCTTTATGTGATACTTCTACATTTCCTGAAATCTGTCACTTTTGAATATATATCCAGTAGCCAAACCGTTCAAGAACTGAAGATAACAAAAGTCCTTCCAAAATATATTTTATGGATGCAACATTTTAGTCCAAAAGTGTTGTGTTGTTGACATTAACAACCATGCTACTTTGTCACATTCAGAAACACAAACTGATACTTATGTGATTCATACTTTCCCTTTACTTACATTTCTGAAAACTAAATAATATCAACTATAAATATTTTTTAAAGGAAATAGTTTCTAGTTGGTTGATATCTTTCTTGAAGATTCAGGTCAAATTGACACAGCTTTGCAGCTGAGGTCTCATAAATGTTGATTAAAGAGAAAAAAAAAGTCTCCCCATCTGTTGCAGACAGATGTATGCTCTTTTAAGATTTCTGACTTTTTCAGAGAGGTGACTGATGATTTGTGTTCAGCTAGTGCTCTATTATGACATCCAGATCTTCTTCTAGAGAGCTGTTACCTGACTAGCTGTCACTCATTCTGTAACTGAGCAGTACATTACACCTTTCAAAATGTAATGTCCTATTTAATGACACATTTCTATTGCTCTTTTTTTTTTCTTTCCTGGTAAGGCAATCTCTCCTTTGCTTTCTAAACCTGTCTACAGTGTACCCACAGTCCTTCCCAGTATAGAAGCTTAAATATCAACATACAGTTTAAAAATGTCAGTCACTGTGCATCTTTAAAATCTAAAGTTAAGGACACTAACTACTGTCCAAATAGCTCTGGGTTAGAATAAAAAAAATCCCAGTAACAGCCATTTTTTTTTTCTTATTTTATTTTTTTAGCTGAAGAATCAGCAGTTAAGCAATCATTTACTAGATATCTAACTCAGCAAGAAATTGGACAACTTCAGATCTGATATCTATTGTGACTGAAACCATAACGGTACACTATCTCCAGCTAGGCTTAAAACAAAAAGAGAAAGTAATGATGTTTTAATAATTTAAACTTTTTTGCTAGTATCTTCTTAACCAAACTGCATTTCACATCTAGCTGAGTTCACTAATACAGCTTACTGTACTGACATTGCCAGTTTATGTACGGTAATGCCAATAATTTTGTTTCATGAACAATGTACAGGTGGGAGGTACAGGGAAAGAGAAAAAGAAAGAAAACTGAATATCTGATAAAACAGATTAACCAAAAGGAGTCTTTTAGAAATGTTAATTTTTTTACAATAGTTGTTTGTCACATGATAGAAGTATATTTTAAATGCCTAAAGGCTTTACAAATTAGAAATAAGTAGACTAATTATTAAAAATACTAATTGTTAAAAGGAATAACGGGAAAGCAGTGATAAACCTTTCAATAAATGCCAAGGAAGTATGTACAAATGAAATCCAAGGAGGCTAACTAAAAATTTGACTTCAGACTTTGGTTTTAATATAGTAAAATTTTTGTTGTTTTATATTTGCAACGTCTGGAAAAACAGGAGCAGAAGTGTATTAGGGTAAATCGGCTATTCTGATAGATGGCATTAGATAATATTTGATCAGGAATTTTCTGCTTATCACGAATGCAAAATTTGCCAAATGGTATAGATTTATAATATAGGCAGTTTTTACTATAAAGCATTAAGTCACAACTTAAATTAAAATATTAATTTATACTTTTTCTCCATTTATTTCTTTCAACTTTTCATGCATTTTGAAATCCAACTCTTAAGTTATACAAATAGATCAAGGATCATGAATATCGAATGAGTTTATATGTCTGTGTATATGAATGCAAATAAAAGAAAAATTTAAACAGTGAATACTGATAGTGGGGAAATTAATATTTTGAGATAGTAAGTTTATAAACGGAAAAATTAGATACTGAAAGTTAGTTTCTGTTTCCAGATGGTTTCAGGTATGCCATAGCTAGCCACAATGATTCTGATTAAAACTCCTCTTATTCTCAAAATACAATAGATCATGTCATGGTAGTTATGCTTGTGCAGTTCTACTGTTTCATATATACTTAAGCTATATAATTATAAAGAACAAGAACATATTTACATCTTATTTTGATTAAGCTCTTTAAAAGGTACACCTGGCTGTGTCTTTGTTAAGACACAGAAAAGAGGAAAAACAGTTTTGTGACTAAATGACAGATTTTGGAGACAAAGGCCAGTTTACAACTTCTCACATCAGATTAAAGAATGAACTTTGTAACTGTGTTTTCAATATGTAGACAACAGGGGGGTTTACTATAAAGATGGTAGCAAGATGTTACAAGTTGTGCCGGTTTGACTGTAAATCAGCAGGGGAAATTAACCCCACACAAAATACCTTGAGAGATTTTAGGTCAAAATTACAATTTTAATAAAAAACGTTAAAATAAATGCAGTAATACAGAAACACCAGCCTAAACAAACCAACAGAGTCACGATACAACCTGACACCCCGTTGACCAGGGTGGTACCTGCATAGTCCAGTCAGGCACTGGTCCTGCAGAAAGGCCTGGTAGTCCAGCCCCAGTAGTGGAGTGGAGTAGCTGAGTTCAGTTCCGAGGAGTGGAGTGGAGTGGAGTAGCTAGCTGAATCCCGTTCCGAGGAGTCGAGTGGAGTCGAGTGGAGTCGAGTGTGGAGTCGAGTGTGGAGTCCCGAGAGCGGAGTCCCCTTAAGTCGAGAGTGTTTTCTCCCATCCAAAACCCTTGTTTTATGCTGTGTTTCCTGGCTGGCACCTCCCCCATGGGCGGGGATTTTCACAATGGAAGAGGATTTTTCCGATATTCTATTGGTTGCTTCAGTAATGAGCTTGGATGAGCTCCGGGGTTCTGCGAGATGATCCCCAGGGTCCAAGATTGGGCTATTAGTCAAGCTGGGTGGTGCTTAGCTGAGATCAGATAACCAGGGTGGGTGGTGCTTGCTGTCGGCCAGAGTGCTTATCTCAGTTGAGATAAGGAATCCCTCAGGGACCAGGTGTGTAACTATGAATTTATCCAGCTTTTCTGGATGGTAATAGAATATACGACTAACCCAGGACACAAGTATTGATATTTATAGAAGATTTTAAACTCATTCTGCTGTAGAAATGCAAGTAGTCATCACCATTATAGTGCCATGGAAATTAAAGTAAAGGTTAAGCAGTATATATCAGAGAAATACAGCCTGCTAAGGCTGTATCTACTGTTATTTTTAGGTCTCCTGATTTCAAAATGGTAACTCAGCAAAAAGAGATCAAAATCTTGTTCATGGACAAAGAGGAAGCAGACAGTATGTTTAAGTAAAGCCAATAATTAATTGTTAGTATAATAGAAGTCCTAACAGTTAAATTCAAGAAAAATTATTAGTATACATCTAATTATTAAAGAAAAAGAAAGAATAATAGCGCATATAGAAACTATATATGATATATTTTATGTGTATTAGATATTGGTTTTTTACTCTGTTACCCTTGGAGCCAATTTTGTTCAGCTCCAGGTCTACATTTCTTGACCTATGGTGAGTGGTTTGTAGCTGTGGGGTATAGCTCTTGTAAAAGTCATAAATATCTCATTCTAATGGAATAACAACATGTTACAGCTTTCTGTATACAGTTAGGGTTGTACTTTGCAAAGATAAACAAAATTAAACTAGCCATAGAGACCTAGTCAATAAGAGAAATGGCTGTCATAGAAATGAAGTAAAACAAAGCTGCAGCTCCTCACAAGAAAAGTTCAGACAGGGAAAACCTAACAAACACCAATCCTTAAGCCTTGAAAGTTCAGTGCAAATATTGTGGCTTGTTACTAGGAATGGCAATACTGCATTTCAGGGCTATCTGGTTACAAGGTAGCAGGGAACCAGGGTGGAGCAGTGAAGTCTTTTGTAATGGACAGTTGCTCTTGGAGACTGACTGGGCATTCTATTGGTGGTTGGGTGTATTGAGAGTAATTAACATGCAGGTGTATTTAAACTTATTATGTAGATAAGAAACATCCACAGTATAAATAAATGACTGGTTTAATGATATTTGCTTCTCTCACAGCATATTTTAGATGGTTCTAAGGTTTTGTATGTCTCAGCTAAAGGATGACAGCAAATATTTATTTCTCAGAAAGGAGTCTACATAAAATATTTTGGAATGATCACTGCATTGTAAAAAAAAATGAACAACCCCCCAACCTAGTGAAGCTGTTATACATATTTGTCTGTCTGTATGCATTATTTGACCATATGTTAGTGTATGTGGACTATGTGGGGTTTTTTATTTGTACAGGTAGATAAAACTATTGTGTTTGGTGATACTAATTAGTTATGTTCTGAAGTCCAAAATTGCTTTCTGCTATATGTACCTGAAAAGCTGGTGCATTTAATGATACACTTTCAGTGTGCATATCTCAAGTGAGCACTGAGACAGTTTGCCCAAGGGAACATAGACCTCAGTGGGAATGAACAGGTGTGTGTTTTTTGAGGCTTTAACATTCATACACGAAATCCAATTACATGTCCACAACGGGTTTAATTCATGCCTACTTTACATCTTTTCATCTACAGTTACACGTTTTAACAGGCCTCTAATCACCTGTGCCTTAAGTGACTGTCATGCATTTAACCAGGTTTCTATTTCAACTCATCTGAGTGTCAATCTCTTCTGGGATATGGATGCATGTATTTTGCATCAAGAGTTAATGCATCCTGAGCAGAGCAGGAAACTGTCATTACTCTTGCTGCACTCCATGTCAAATTTCAGTCATAAAAAACCTGTGATATGTTAAAATGATTAGAAGAAGGTGGGAAGCCCAATGCTGTAATCAAATTTCCTTTCATCGTCTCATTAAATTCCGAAAGAAAAATTTGCGAATCCCACAGAATCAATCTCAGGCAGATGGATTTTCTTTCTAGTTTTGTTACA
The DNA here is from genome assembly GCA_013397565.1 of Ptilonorhynchus violaceus. Taxonomy (NCBI): domain Eukaryota; kingdom Metazoa; phylum Chordata; class Aves; order Passeriformes; family Ptilonorhynchidae; genus Ptilonorhynchus; species Ptilonorhynchus violaceus. The sequence continues at coordinate 347,058 of VZRJ01001317.1, read as the reverse complement.
GGCCAACATGATTGTTTAAATTGACTAAATTTTTTCAGCAATTGGGGAGGAGCAGACAAAAATTTAATCATTGAAATTTTGCATTATGTCACACACCATGGCACAAAACTTGGGTGCTATTGATTGCATGACTTATAGTTTTTGAGATGGCTATGACTGATTTCTTTCTTTGCCTGGATTTTTAAGTATGTTGGTTCATAATTTTGCTCTTAATTTGGTTTTGTAAAGTTCTGTGATTTCATGTAACTGGAATATTAATAAAACTCTTTGTACTATGAATATTTTGTGACGGGGGAATAAATAAGAGAAAGATTATATGTAATTGAGAGTATGTGAATGAAACATCAGAAGATATAAAAGTCTTTTGGCTTGTTTTTTATCACACTGTTTCACAGAACATTTCAACTATTTTTGTAGAAAGAAGGTTTCTAGAGTGGAGATGACCCTTTGCTTCACATATTAAAGCAATTTTGTTTAATTTGTACTTAAAATACATATTTAATGAGGAAAGAACACATAGTTATATAAAATCCAAATTAATTTTACAATTCTAATTTTCAAAATCATAATAACTAAGATTGTTTCACTATAAAGCAACTTGTGCAACCTGATATAATGTTAAACAAATATCTTCTTCCTGACATTATTACAGAGCCTCTCCCCTTTCATATTTTTCTTTAAAGGTGCATAGGCAGTTGTTCCTGGAGTCTTAGATAAGTACAGTTCTTCTATTAATTTCCATTCACAACAGAATTGGACAATTCACATCATAGATCTTTTATTATTCCTTTAGTCATTTAAGAGTATCCTTCCCACAGAAGGGGAAGTGGAGAGGGAGATGCTGAGGTCTTCCTCGTGAGATTCAGAGATAGGACTTGTGGGAATGGTTCAAAGCTGTGCCAGGGGAGGTCTAGACTGGACATCAGGAAGCATTTCTTTACCAAGAGGGTGGTCCAACAGTGAAACAGGCTTCCTAGAGTGGTCCTAGAGTATGTCTCAAGCCTGTCAGTGTTTAAGAGGGTTTGGAAAATACCCTTAATAATATAGTTTAGCTTTATGTCAGCCCTGAAGTGGTCAGGCAGCTGGAAAAAAAATGATTGTTGTAGGTATTTTTCTACTGAACTGTTCTGTTCTGTTCTGTTCTGTTCTGTTCTCTTCTCTTCTCTTCTCTTCTCTTCTCTTCTCTTCTCTTCTCTTCTCTTCTCTTCTACCTTTATCTATTCTACTGTACCTGTCCTATCTCTATCCTATCCCTATCCTATCCCTGATAACAAAGTCCATGTTATATGTATTGCTATAAGTTCTTGTCTTAAGGCAAAAAAGGTCACCAATATGTTATTAAGCATAGAAAATGTCAAAGAATATTTATTCCACTTTAAATTTTATCTTGCTAAAATGATATTTTTCGTTTTCATTTCAGGTTTTAAAGACTTAATATCATTTCTTGGTCGAGTATTAAAAAGTAGTTTTAGCCTTCAGGGACATTTTGTGATTTGCTTTTTTTCTGAAGTGCTAGGACACAGTTTTATCATGTTTTCTCAAGCTCTTTGATACAATGCTGTTACTGTTGCTCAAGATAGATCAGTTTTAGTGAAGACTAAACCTGAACATGATATATCAAAATGCTCCCCCCAGCCCCCTAAACCACATTGCAAAGTCTCATTCTTCATTTCTTTGAGATAAAATTATAAAATTCAAGTGTCAGAATTTATGCTAAATATTAAATAAATGCATGCAGTGCTTATACTTTGTTATAGAAACAAAAGAAGAAATTGCAGGAGTATTGAACCATTTTTTTTTAATTAGCTAAGAAAGGAAGAAGGAAATATGTAACTCCACCTAAGGATTTTTGGTTTGCAGGTTTCATTGATATGCAAGTCAAATTTGAACTGTTCTTATATCTTAAAAGCTACTTTACTTGGTCACTGCCCCAACTTGTCTGAAGTATGTTTTACGTTGTATTTAATTTTCTAGCCAATATATCTTCATGTTTCTATGTCGATAAGAATTTCAACAAGAAAGTAACTGAACACATATCTTTGGAAGCAAACTAACATTTAGAACTGGTCCAAAAGGCTTTGAAATGCATCTTTATAGATATTTTGCCTTTTTTTCCTACTATTTTATTGACAGCACCTTTTGCTGTTGAGAAAAATATTTTTTTTCTGGAGTAAATTATTATACATTCTACACTGATTTAAAAGTAAGTCATGTAATACTGCCGAGGGAAAATTGCACCTATCCTTAACCACTATTCTCTTTACATTTTAATGGCATTTTTACATAATCTCCTCATTGAATATTCATTACAGATGATGTCTTAGCAAACTGACAGAAACTGTTCTCTTTACCCATTTATAATTCGAATTAGACCCAAATAACGGCTTCTGCCCAAATGTGTTCTTACAGGGCACTATTACCTGCATAGTTGAGGAGATTGCCATATGGTTTTGATACTAATGACCAGAGATCATCTTCACTGATTCTGGTATTTTTTTTACCAGGTCAAGAACAATATAGGTCAAGAACAGCTCTATTCAAGTGTTTACAGATGCAAAGATATAAAATCAAGGTAGATGATATAAAAGTCAGGCGTGTAATCATTAAAGTCAATCATGTTTACCACTTTCTCTTAATGCATATGAAGCTCATGGAACAGGACAAAGTAAATATATTCATTATCACAGAGATGCAATGGACATTTTCCACATAAGTACAGACTTTGAGAAAGTACATTGAGGTGTGTGAGATTAGATTTTAAAGCTGAGGCAGGAAGACTTTTATTACCAAAAAGATTAAATGTGTAATTAGATTTTGTATTGTACTTTTTATTTTTGAAAATTTAAACCATGAGAAGGATTGCTGAACAAGGCTCAAAATGTATGTGCTGTCATCACTATCATTATTTTTATGTCTTTTGGAAGAAATTATTTTGTTTTCTCACCATGATCACTAATAGAAGATTAATATTTACTATAGCTGAATGCAAATATCTTCATAAATAATTTTATTAGAAGTAATTTTAATGTTTCAATTTATGATGTTAAGACAACTCTTCTATATAGTTGTGGTAGGTTGATCTTGTCTGGCTGCCAGGTGCCTGCCAAGCTGCTTTCTTGCTCTCTCTCCTTATCAGGACAGGGCGAGAAAATAAGATGAAAAACCTTGTGGGTCAAGGTAAGGACAGGGAGATTGCTCACCAATTAGGAAAAATAGACTCAACTTTGGGAAGCTTAATTTATTGACAATTAAAAATAGAGTAGGATGGTGAGAAACAACAATAAAAACTTCTTCTCAAGGGTAGCCCTTCTACATCCTTCCCAACTGAATGGTGAAGGGGTGTGGGGAATGTGGGCTGCAGTCGATTTTTTAACAGCTCCTCTCTGCCACTCCTTCTTCACATTTGTTCCCTGCTCTGTTGCAGGGTTCCTCTTTTGGGATAGCAGTCATTCATAAACTGCTTGAATGTGGGTTCTTCTCATGGGCTGCAGTTTATGGCGCCTTTCCATGTTATTTTTTAATGTAAAAATGTTACAAAGCTTGATGTCACATGCTAAGATTCTTACTTCTTCCTAGACTGCAGGTTGAATTGAATTTTGGTTTATGAAAAAAAAACCAAAAAACCAAAAAAACCAGAGAATTATTCAGAAAACAATTTGGGTTTTGTTTCAAGAGCACACTTGGGCCAACAAGGCATGTAGTTGTATATTTTAAAAATACACTAGGAAGAAAAGCTTGGGAGAAAATGCAACTTTCAAAGTTAGTTTAAGTTAATGTGTTAATATGAATGCCAAAATTTCATATTCATAGCTTCATGTTATTCATAATTTAAACACAGGGCAAAGTTATTTGCAGCTTTTTATTCAGAATGAACTTAACCTCAATATATTTAAACTTTGTAATATATAATATTATCTAAAACCAGTCCAGATTTATGTAAAACCTTGGTGTCCTGACAATGCAATGTCCATGTAACATTACTTCACTTTTACTGCAGGGATATACATTCAGCCATAGTTCCCTAATTCTCATCATGTATATTAAAAAAAATTGTATGTATAAATATATATATATAAGCAGTTTATATGTTGTAACATTTTAATTAAGAGTTTTTCTATATGAAGCACATTTTTTCTTATTGCATCAAACACTTCAGTACACCAAAGATTCAATTCATTTGTCCATCCTCAAGGATCTGTTACTCTGTGAGATTCTCAGGTATTCAAGATGTTGCAAGCAAAGCTAACATGTATGACACAGGAAAATCCATATCTTTCCAGAGAAGCAGTTAGAAGTCAGACAAGATGCAAAGACATCCTATATGACAGAAAATATCTGAGTGGGGACATCTGAATTTAGCCCAAAGAAAGATACACTAGATGCTGTCACACTGCTTACTTTTCCTCCAAAAAATAATTTCCATAAATACAACCTTCCATTAGCACAGTAACATACCTTCTTTATCAAGACTTTCTAACTCAGTATGGTTCGGATCTTTCCAGTCTCTATTCTAAATTGCATTAAACAGTAGTGGAACTCTACAATTGTATACATTTATAGCAAATTAATTTCATTGTCACATTATATTTTTCTGAGTAATTTCCTTCTATAAATATTTTGGCATTTCCTTGTACCTCTGGAGGCTTTCCAGTATTCACTTCAATTGCCTTTTTACACTGTACAGTGTGATGGCAAGATCTGTCACCCTTCTAAATGAAATAGTTTGTGCTCCTGAAACTATTATGCCATAATAACAAGAAACCAACACACTCAAGTACTCTACTTCTCAAAGAAAGCAGATGTTTATGCACCTCTCTGCTACTGTTGACAGATGGTTAGTACTGGAGGCAATTATCTTTAAAATAAGTTTGATAGTGTTAGAATGCATGAAATATAGGATTTACCCAACATGCTCAGCCAAAAAATACTATTGGACTTAGAACTACTTAGTTTGGTTATGAGGATATGGATCTCCCATAGTTAATTTTTTGTTTAAGGTCATGAATGCAAATTCTGCTTTGTTATTTCGTTACTTTTATCTCCTGGATAGTCTACTTGCCCATATGTCATTACAAAGGTGTTTGAATTACCTTAGTGAATATTATACAGTGATGTTTGAGTTGGGACACAAAGACTTCATTAGTTTGTTTTTTTTAAGTTTTCTGAAATTTGAATGTTCATCGTATTTGGTTCATGTTTTACATGAAGCTTAGCTAAGAAGAATTAAAATGTCAGAAAACTCTTGAGGAATTATGCTGTTAAACAAGTACTTTTCAAGGATCTGAAATTAATTGCTTTAAGGACTACACAATAATAGTAGAGTTTAGATCTGACTCTTCAGATTCCCACATAGGGCTCTGCCTAAAGAATAGTCTGTGTATAAATGGATGTGCATTTTTGATACTTAACCACTTCTTCATGAATCCTTTTATTTCTTGTGCTCTGTAAAGCTTCATATGCACTTTGAATTAATTAATAAAATTAACCTACTCTTTAAAGACTTTAGGAAGTCAAACAGGGGAAACTAAGTATGTTTCTCCTGTTTAAATTTCTATGACCAAAAAAATGAATATGCTCTTCTGATAAGTAATATTCTCAGCCTTTATTTATGTCAGAGTTCTTATCTGGTAACTCATGTGTTCTTAGTTTATATGTAATTTGTTTATAACAAGTGTTACCTGGAACTTTTCATTTTCAAATTTAAAGAACAGTATTTTCAGATCTTGTTTTGAACAACAAGTCTAAAAGTATTTCTTTAAAATGTTTTGAAAAAGATTTCCAAAGATATAAGCACAGTTGGAATTATTTTTCATGAATGGCAAGTAAATACAGTAATAGATGCGTACTTTTTTTGCCTTCTTTTCTATTGTTCAGTTAAAAAAAGTGGTATAGTGTGTCTTTAAAGCTTATACTTACATCTTATTTGTTTCCTACTGACAGTTGGAGCAGCAGCAGGAGCAAAAATGAAAGTCATATATTTGGCATTTTCCTTTGGCAGAAAATGAGAAATAGATCATCCTACTATATCAGAGAGTTGTCTAAAATTGTCCAAAAGTGATAAATTTCAAACTTTTGGTGTGAACATATGATAATTATCTCCTCTTGCAATTCTGTTTTTTATTGTTTTAATTTTATCTTTCAAACATAAATCAAGTTGATTGATAATTCATTAAAAATATGGCTCACATAAATGTGAAATATTCATTGGGCTTTGGTATTTGACTTAAAAATTAAATGTTAATGCTTTATAGTCTTCTGTATACTTAGAAACGGCAACATATTTGTATACATATCAAACAAACCAAAAGGAGAAGGAAAATGTTTTAATGGTTAAGATGGTAAAGTGAAATTTGACATGATGTTTAGGCACTAGAGCTGAAGATTAAAATCTAACTTGGCAACAAGCTGCTTCTCTGACTGAGTAACAGATTGTGGCAGCTCTGTTAACTCTGAAATCATCATTATGGGATTTTTTTTATGTCTCCCTCTGCAGAAGAAAAACTGTGTTTAATAATGTTCTCATTGCCTTACTGTGGATGTATTTAAATTCCTTAAATACATGACAAGTCATAGATCTATTTTACATAATGAACAGCTACCACTAAAATGGCACTTCATAGTATCAAGAATTTTATTATTCTAAGGTTTGCAATTAGTTCTCTATATTTTCTAAATTTAGCTTTGTCACTCTCTGTCCATTCTTTATATCTATATACATCATCAGAAAGTTGTTCCTTATTGGACTAGTCTAAGATTAGTGTTAAATCACTTCCTTTACTACATAAACAAAATGAACTGATTTTTCTTAAGACTGCTCCTATTGTTTTCTTCTAAAGATCTCAAATTATTTGGCCTCAATTAACTTGCTGAGGAAGGGCTATGTTGGATATGGCAAGTACATTTGAAATAGAGAATACAGAAAATCTATGTTATCATTGGCAATCCAAAGAAAGAAAAGCGGTGGGGAAAAAGACAATCTATGTTTACTTACCTGAGAAATGTTCCAGGCATGGGGCAGTAACCTGGTGATAGTCATTATAAAACAAACAGTTGGATTCTTTTTTATTATTATTTTTTGTGATTTTACTATTTTTTTCCTCCTTTTTAAAAAACAGCATCAACACCTTTGGTTTTACATTATTACTATTATATGATATGTTATTACTGTTATTTCCTTCTTTTCTTTATTTAATTTCTACCAGCTGTGGTGATTAGGTTCATTTTCAAGTGGGGGCTAAAAGGAAAATAAATTCCTGAGAATGAGAAATATAAATTATAATGTCAATATTGAAAAATAAGCCAATTTCTTTTTATAGTTGCTTTTTAAGTAACTGCAATTGTTGGATAATGGTAGTACCAAAAGCCTTCAACATTTCTTTAAAATAAGTAACAAAATAATCCAAGTGTTTTCAATAAATTTACAGTTATTCAACAAAAAGTGGAGGAATTAAAATTTTACAGGACAGGCCCTCCTATTTGGTATAAACTTTATTTTGTCGAGTTGGAGCCTATTTCAACCTGGGAGTTATGAGTTATTCATTTTACATCTTGTTAATTGCAGCTTTACCTATGCCATATTATGAATAATATGGCTGGGATAAATGGCTTATCTTTTTTAAGGGATTTGAGGAAAAATAAATAACTTGATTGATAAAGAAATATGAAAAAAAAGAAAGTTTTGCCATCTTTCACAATTAATCATCCATAAAAATTGTGCCTAAAAGTTACCTAGTTTTTTTATTATTTGTAGTCAATTTTTTATGTTTTCTCTTCCTCTGAATTTTGGCCATAATTACAGTGGCTCTTAAAACTTCAAGACATATCACTATAGGAAGGGTGTGCTAGGGAAAGAGCACAGGTCTGGAAATTTTAAGGAATACTGGATTTGTGTATGTGTGCTCTAATACTGGTAACATCTTTTGACATTGCTTCTATATTATGTTGTTCTTGAAGTAAGACAGATGCTTGAAACCTTGGTTTAAAGCTCTAGTTTAAGCATCTGGCTCTATTCTTCTAGAAATTATAAAAAATATTTAGGAATCTGAAAGACTATAGTAGTATTTTCATGATTGGGTCTAAAGCAATGCTTTCTTTTGCTTTCAAATCCCTTTAAGCATGAGGTGTCCATAAAAAAAATTACAGAGTCAAAAAAATTTGTTCATGTCAATTTCAAATTTTACATAGCAGCGGGGAGAAGATGCAAAGTAGGAAAATAGTGTTATATTTGAAGCTAGTATGTCAATGGAGTGGAATAACCTGTAACAGTTGCAAACAGCTTTCATAAAAAGCCTTTATAACTAACACATTTTCTATTTATGATTTTAAAACTTCTATTTACAGATGCTCATGACTATTTCCCTGATCTATGTTACTGTAGATGTTACTCAGGCAACAAATTGTCTCACTGCGTTTTCTCCTCTTTAAGAGATGTTCCAGCAAGCAGGCCCTATTTCTTACTTCTTTCTCTTTTTTTTTTTTTTGGTGGGATGAGACACATTTCTACTAGTACGTGTGTGCTTTTTTGAAGTTGTTTGCTTCATCTGCTCGTAAATATAACAGACATCTTATAGGGAGTTCTCCTTTCTTCTTGCATCTTAAAATTCACAGCTCTTACTTTTTGCTTTCTATTTACTCTACTGAGTGCATACATTTCTAACATAGATAAGTAATAATAAAATAGGTCTTATTAGTAATGAAAAGAACGTGCACACCTAGACATTTTGGAGATGCAGCATTGCCGTGTGCCCTACTGCTTCTTCCAGGCAGAATACAGGCATTTCTTACAACTCTGGTGCTGCCTTTATCCATTACTTGCAATAGTGATTATGCCAGCAGAAATATAAAGTATGGGAGTATCTAGGATAAAGGAAAATATTTCAAATGAAAAAGTAATTATGACAGGAAATTCACTTGCAGAGCTTTCATATAGGTACCTCCTTAGGTGTCTCATATTTTTAAGCTTTTTCTTGTTTTCACAGTCTATTTATCTAATAAGAAGTAATCATTCTGAATTGCTTATAAGGGAATTTTGTCTCATACCTTTCAGAAAGCAAATAGGATCATTCTTCTGTAAGAAGAATGTAACTGATCATCCAGAAATAAATATAACTGTTTGGAAGCAATCTTTGTGTTTGCAGTTTTTCTAAATGAAAATTAATTCTTTTCTTCATTTAATCAGTTCATATTAAGCATATGTAATGGTGATGATCATATATAGTATTACTGGAATTTTTAATTGCAAAACAAAATTTAATCTGGATAAGAACCTCAGAGCTGCTTTTCTCCTCCCTCAGCATATAAATCAATATATATGTGTTAACCACGTATGTGGTATAATGTGGTATATTGTGATATTATTCTATAACTTTTTCCCATGCTGTATTCATATCTATATCCATACAAAACTCTCTTGCCTTCTTTCTCAAAAATAAGCCGACAAACGAACCCCATCTGTCTAACAAATCTTAAAAATTCTTCTGATGATTCAAGGCTTTATCTACAGACAAACTAATTTAAACCAAATATATATGTATATATATAAAAATTAGTCTCCCATAGTCATCATAACTCCCATATATTTATTAGAAAGAGCAATTCTAAATTGCAATTTGCTCCACCTTAAGACAGGTGATAGGACTTGTGTCAGTTGCACTTAAGTGCTTGGTAAAATTTTGGAGATGGTTATCCTGGGAATTACTGAAAAACTCCTGAAGGACAATGCAGTCATTGGTCACAGTCAGCAGTCCTTCATGAGGGGCAAGTCCTGCTTGACATAATTAGTTTCCTTTTATGGCAGGGTAACCCACCTAGTTGATCAAGGGAAGCCAGTCAATGTAATCTTTTTGGATTTCAGTAAATCTGTTGATACTGTCTCTCACAGGATCCTTCTGGACAAAATGTCCAGCACAGAGCTGGATAAGCACATCATGCAGTGGGTGAGCAACTGGCTCACAGGTCACCTCAGACTGATGACCTGTCACTAGGGGGGTTCCACAGGGCTCCATCTTAGGCCCTGTACTCTTCCACATCTTCATAATTGACCTGGAGGCAGGACTGGAAGGGATACTAAACAAGTTTACAGATGACACAAGACTGGGAGGAGCTGTTGACTCCCTCAAAGGCAGGGGTGCCCTACAGAGGGCAAATTAGTGGGCTGGGCAATCACCAACTGTATGGAGCTTAACGAGGGCAAGTGCAACATTCTACACCTGGGATGAAGCAATCCTGATTGTGTGTATAGACTAGAGAATGAGAAGCTGGAGAACAGTGCCATGGAAAGGGACCTGGGGGTCCTGGTCAATGACAAGTTGAATATGAGTCAGCAGTGCCCTGGCAGCCAGGAGGGCCAACAGTGTCCTGGGGGGCATCAGGCACAGAATCGCCAGCTGGGCAAGGGAGGGGATTGTCCCGCTCTGCTCTGCACTGGGGCGGCCTCACTACTCTGTGCAGTTTTGGGTGCCACAATATAACAACAACATTAAGTTATTAGAGAATGTCAAAAGGAGGGCCACAAATATGGTGAAGGGCCTTGAGGGGAAGCCATATGAGGAGCAGCTGAGGTCACTTGGTGTGTTCAGCCTGGAAAAGAGGAGACTGAAGGGAGACCTCACTGCAGTTACAGCTTCCTCGTGAGGGGAAGAGGAGGGCCAGGCACTGATCTCTTCTCTGTAGTGACCAGTGACAGGACCCGAGGGAATGGCCTGAAGTTGTATTGGGGGAGGTTTAGGTTGGATATGAGAAAAAGGTTCTTCAGCCAGAGGGTGGTTGAGCACTGGAACAGGCTCCCCAGGGAAATGGTCATAGCATCAAGCCTGATGGAGTTTAAGAAGCAGGTGGACAATGGTCTCAGGCACATGGTGTGACTCTTGGGGCTGCCTTGTGCAGGGCCAGGAGTTGGATTCAATGATCCTTGTGGGTTCTTTCCAACTCAGGAGCTTTATGACAGAAAATTGACATTTTCTGTCCACTGACTGTGAAAAGAGCAATGATTAGACTGGGTGCTTACTGTTTACATGGTATAATTTAGGTTTTATGAATCAGATTGAAGGAATTTAAGTTAGACCTCTTAACTTGCCATTTGAAGGTCTTTCCAAAAGACTTTGTGTTAGCGTAGAATAACAATTATCATGGAAATGAAGATAACAAGGTTTTGTTTAATAATGTGTGATATACAATGTGTGTGAATACAATGTATTTCCCATAAAGGAATGTTTCTTGTGATATTTCCTATATGCTTAGCCAGAAGCTTAAATCTTTCATTTATGGTTTATATCCAATGATTTTTTTTTTTCCTGACCTACTTTATTATTAAAGAGGTGAAAATTAATAATTTTTTTTAATTATAACGGAAAAGAATTTGGGAGTCCAAACAAATGTATTATTTGGAGTCTAACCAAATGTATTATTTAAATAATACATTACCATATTTTTTCATGGAATATTCTATCAGGTTTCCTCCTCCATATGAAATAATTGCATTAAAAGTCTTATAGTTATTTTTCTTGTCAGGAACAACTCTCCTTTTATGCTTCTACATATTTTTTGCTTTACTTTGCCTTTATTAGTCTTGATTTAATAATGAAATTTTGCATGTTAACCAGTGATACAATCTAGGAATACCAGAAGGTACATCAGGAGCGGATGGAAATGTATATTCTTTTGTCTGCAGCATATTGCCTGAAATTCTTATGATTATTGAAACAATGGACAACCAAGGCATATGAGACAGCCAGCAGGGGTTTAGGAAAGGCAGATCCTGCCTAACCGACCTAATCTCCTTTTATGACTGGGTGACGCACCCAGTGGATGAGGGAAAGGCTGTGGATTTTGTCTGCCTGTAGGCTTTTCTTTGGGTTACAAACTGAAGCAACATAGTACAATGTAAAGCTCTCCTAGTCTAGTAGGGTAAGTTCCTCTCTGAAGTTCATGGTACCAGGCTTTTCCAATTCCAACACAGAGAAATGAGATGGGCTGGCTCTATTTTTTAATACTGAGAAAGTTTAAACAACTAGCTTAGCTTGGGTGCTGCTTTTTTACAGGGCTAAAATTTGATTGAGATTAATTCTGCCTTGATGATCACATAGCAATAAACTTAAGTGGGTGGAAAACATAGTTTTTTTCATGTGTTGCTGCCAAAAAAGTAGCATAACAGGGCTTGTGCCAAAAGCTTAAATCTGACCCAAATGTTGTTTTTATCCACAAAACTGAAGAAAAATTAACTGCATTTCATGCAATGGCTCATGCTGTCTGAAAGTGTACCCAGGGATGTCAACAAAAGTTAGTATAAAGAAAAAATGAATAATATTGTGGAAAATCACTATGACTCCCCGCACTTTCATGTCAAGTTGTTGCAGAAACCTTTGAATCAAATTACAAAAAGGTACAATGTCCTGATGTATGTATAAATATATATCAGTTGCAACTACTCACCAATAATGAACTCTAAAAGTGCTTGTCTTAGAAGTGTTCTTTTATACAAAACTAAGTCAATTTTTGTACTTCATTCTATCTTATAAAATTACAGTTTTGTAAATACCTTTTCAAAGAATTCTGAGAGATACATTTGTAATTTTCTTGGCAATTCATGACTAGACATTGTGTGGAATCATAGTTTAGTGTTAGTTATTTATGCAAGGAAATTTCTGCTTTTGAATTTCTGTGCACCAGCCTCCTTCATCTTTTTATGAATTGATAATTCATACCTGCTACATTGTTATTTTATAATTCAACAGATAAGAATGTTTTAATATACTTCCAGTACTAGCTATATAATTTTTATATAGCTGTTACAGTTAAAAAAAGAGGATCTTTTACTTCAATAATGGACAATTATCACCAGTTAGAGGTGACTGGCATCTTTAGTATATGGTACCTCTAAAGCATTATGGCAGTGACTTGCTCCTAAGTATTAGAAAACACAGAAGTTTCTGCATTTGGGCTCTTACTAGGTATCTTTCAAAAATAAAATAAGACTAACCGAAGTAATTATTGCCTCATGAATTGATTTATGGTAGCCAAATAATTCAAGAATGGAAGAGATCAGATAATATGTGGGTATGTTTTGAAATAACTGAATTATTTAATTTTAATAGGTCATAAAGCTTGCTTTTGAAGAGTTTGAACTGGAAAGAGGCTATGATACTCTTACTGTTGGAGATGCTGGGAAAGTTGGTGATACCAGAACAGTGCTGTATGTGTAAGTACAGAACTTCAAAAATTTTCTTTGGAAATTTGCTGTCATGTTGTTTCTTCCAGGTTAGGATATATCTACTTAAATTTGTAATTTTAGTGTATGGAATTTGTTTATTAATGTAAGCTTGAAATTCAAGTACTGCCAAAGAAAATTGTTCATTACAAAATTCACTCCAAATCCTTAGTAGCACCTTTATAGGCTTTAATATCAAAGGCTAAAACCTACAAATTGAATTATTTTAAAAGAAAAATAAAAGCTTCTGAAAAAAACCCAAGTACTACCTGTATAAATCTTAATTGTATTCATAAGCAATTAAGGGAATAAAAAATAAGAGGTTTGGATTTCAGCGAACAGAAAATACAACTTGAGTAAAATCAATAAGGCATTGAATAATTTCAAAATTTGTATACTTGAAGTTGGATTTGTGTACAAAATTTTCATGAGAGGACATAGGCCAGTAGATGTCAGTAAATTTAAACATGCTTTGTGGATTAAAATAATACAATGTAATATATTGAAAGTGTTAGAATTTACATAAATTTGAAGGAAAATTCCAGACTCGATAACTACTCTTAATATATACCTCTTCAATACGGTCTGAACTAATAGAAAGAATAGAAACCCATACAGATTAATTAATCTCATCTACTTTAACAATCTCCTTTTCGTTGCATATATTCATTTTTCTTCCTCCATAATGAGAGCTTGTGGTTACAAGATAGTTTGCCTATAGCTTTTAGAGGGTTAAGTTATCATATCCTGATCACCAAACACAAAACAAAACACAAACCAAAATAACAGGATTAATAAATTATCAATGACTAAATAAGATAAACTAGCAGCATTTATGTCATAATAATATTACTTGACATTGTGTAAAAATCTGTTGGATAAAGACAGTATTGAACACATTTGATAAAAAGAATCCATCATAATTTTATATTTTGAGAGGGTTTTAATCCATATAAATAATTCCAATGTTTCCTTTACTGAATTATAACAAATGAGTGCTCTTAACACCCACACATTTTATTTTAAATTAATTAGAATATTTTTGCAGGGACAAATCTGAGGACAATAATTTCATTATATGTATTGGTTTATGAGTTTATAAATTTATTAATAGCTAACTTCTGAACTGTGCTGTCAAAATTCTTAGAAAACCCCTAGTTTAATATGGTTAAAAAGGTATGACTGGAAAATTATTGAATTATTTGTGCAATGCTTGTGTTTCTTGGGTTGCAGTACCAAGTAGCTGGTACTGAGTAAATTGAATTCCATGTTCTGAGTACCTGAAAAAGACCAAAAAAAACCCAAACAAAAACCAAACCCAACAAAAAAAAAAACCCCTGTTTTGAGAGCTTATATTTTAAACTAACATGAAAAACATGAACTGGGAATGGATTTCTACACCTGAGTTTATTTTTTCCTGTATTTTGCAGACCAATTGTATAAAGCAACAGTCTTTCTGGTGATGTTGATTTAACTACTTGTAACTGTGACAAAAGGGTTTGCAGTTTTTTCTTTTTAAATTGGGATACATTTTTGCTCACAGGGATCCCCAAACTCCTAAGGAGTCAAGTTTTTAAGTAGCAAATTTGTTATCCCAAAATGTTCATTCTGTTTGTTACATTGTGTGTACTTCGTATGTCAAAATTTGCCTGTTTAGAATTACTTATCAAATAACCGTCAAATTTCTTTACCTTTCAATTTGAAGCCATTTAGCCTGTGATTACCTATTCCACATTTATTTTACATGACTGCACAAAAAATAAAAATAAAATTTAAAAAATCTAAAATATTATTTGCTCATATTAATTGCTATTTTTATTATCTTAAGAAAGCACCCCATAATAACATCACCTCCTATAACTTTTTTTCATTTTAATAACATTTTAAAGATCCCGTAGCAGACATCCACTTCTGAATCTATCATTTGCATTTCTGGAACAAGTACAATGTTTCCACTAGAGACACGCAGTACTTCTAACTCTTTCTTCAGTATATTTTTTTGACTAAAATAGCAACTTTTTTCTCTCTATTACTCCACAGTCTATCACTTAGGATTACAGTACAGTGTTGGCCCTACCATCTTTACCATAAATTGTATGTTTGATGAAAGCGAAGTCCATGCAATTAAATTTATCTGCCTTTTGGGTTGCAAAATTAGCATTACTCTGAAAATCATTTGAGAAAGTAAATGATTAATAACTGAAATACATTGGAAATACAGGAAGGACCAAAGATGAAACTATAGTATCGTAATAATTAATAATGAATCTGAATTTCTATTGAGACAGTGTTCTTGAAGTTTAAACACTGGATTGTATCATGCATTATGAAATATGTTATATTTAAACAGGATCACAGATATGCACCATTTCACTTGCTTTTCAGAAAGGTCTGTGAATGCAAAGTAACTTTCCTCATAAAACACTAGGTCCACTTGTAGAGTACATTATCACGAGAAAGTTCATAACTAAATGTCAGAGTGACTTTCTTATCAAATTTTTTTTATTAGTTGGTTTTAATAACGTGTTACATTTAATGAGCTTTGAGCAGCATCTTGCATTGTCTTATTCTTCCCTGGAGAATGAAGGAGCTTACAGCAAAGACTCTTCTGGCTAGATTTAAGTTCTAAATTTCTCAGGATATCTTAAAAAATAATATAGCTTTTCTTATCCTCTTCAAGCTTCTGTTGGCAGAATAAATGCCAGCAATTCTGTAGAAATTCTACAGAATATCACTCTAGAATCTCATGCATTTGATTCTAAAACTTCATAACTTTTACAATTTAGTTTGGAAAAATATGCTAAAATAAATAACTTTCTAAATTTAAACCTATTTGTAAGTGATTTGAATCTTTCAGCTTGGTATAAAATTGTCATGTCTCAACACACAAGCCTCAGCCCCATGCAAAATTTTCCAGTTCTCAGGTGCTAGAGCCCTCAAGGTAGTAGCTACTTCTGTGTGCTTTACTGTAAATTTAAACATTGTAAGCAAACATTGTATTGTAAACAAACTCAAACTTTACAGTGAGCTCAGTCATGCCAAGATGTTTATAAGCCGGTCGTCCTATGAAATGGCTAAAGGCAGGTTATTAAATAGGAGACCTTTAAATACTTTATGGAAAGGACATTGAGGCTTTTGAGGATCATGATATATAAATGATCTGTTGTAGCACAAGTTTTCTATAATGTCCAAACTTTCATCCATTAGCAATTATCTGTGTAACCTCAAAGCTGTAGCACTACAGCTAGAGGGGAATATGAAGAAATACTAATGTTTAAAAAGGAGAAAAAAAATAAAGTGTAGACTTTCCCTCTCAATTTTTTTTTTACAAAATTGGGAAAATAATTAGAAAAATATTTTAAGTTCATGTAAGATAGCACTGAGATCATACAAAACCCAATATACTTAGATGAAGAACAAATTATTTCAAATCAATTTTATGCATTTCTATGGCAGTCTAGCTGGCATATTGATGAAGGATCTGTTGGGTTTTAATTTATTAAAGCAGTTTCATTTTAGTATTTATAGCAAACTTTTTAGAAAATCTAATCACCAACGGCTTAATTAATTAAAGGGGGATATCCCCATCAATTTTATGATTTTTAAGTATTACTTCATCTCTAATCCTTACTTGTTGAAAATTTAGTAGTCCTACTTCATGGATTATATATGCTGAGATGTTTAGCTCTGGTAAACAGTAATACAACTTACTTAATAGTAATCTAAGTATGTTTAGGTTATAAAGTTTTGAGTGGAGTTATTTCTCATATTTAGTAGTTTGGCTAGACCTAGTGACTACTCTTACAAAATAATTCGTTAGTGATCATCATGTGTGAGGTGAAGTTTATAAGTCAGAATGTTTCCTGCAATGTCCTGTTTTCTGTTTTTAAATTCTTTTATATTAAACTAATACATAGCTTTAAAAAGTCTGTTTTGCCTCCAAATGCTATGATTTATATTTTTCTTGCAGCACTTACATTAAAGCTTATTTTTTTTTTTTTAAATGACCCCCTTAAAACAGGAATCTTTTAACTTTTCCTATATATAAAACTTGTAGGTTTTTTCCTCCAATACAAAGAACAAAGTGTACATTAGCGATTCAAACCCAGTTGCTTATGTCAGCTATTTCAGTACATAGCAAAAACATCCATGGTAGAAAAATGTATTTTAGTAAACCCTTACCCTTTTCTTCTATTCATACAAAGTTTGGGGGCTTGGAAAACAACCTGCCCTTTCATAACTGGTAAAAAACCCAGTATTTCTGGCCCTGGAGACCATTCTTAATAGCTTGCATCTGGTTTCTTTTGGATAACTGAGCAGAGAGCAAACTGGTGCAAACAGTTGCTTTCTCTTTGAGTTGCCTTTTCTGACCTGTGGTCTGTCCAGAGTACTGAGAAACTTGGCTTAACTTTTCCTCAACATTTTTAATTTCCTTCATATGGAATAACCTAGGATGGTGTCTTAGATTAGCCTGGAGAATTTCCAGACCACCATGAGAAGTTGTTCTTAAGAACAACTGAATCTGATGGCAAAAACAGGCTCCAAACTTAAAATAGTAAAATAGTTTTATTACTAACACACTAAACATAAAAAGAATAATAATAATAAAGATATTAAGGCAATACATACAGATACATTTCCCTTCTCCCAACAACCAACCCACCTTCTTACCAAACGTTCGAAGAGAAAAGAAAAACATAGGAATTTTAAGAGTCCTTCTTAATACAGAAACAAAATCTTCCTTCTGCTGTAACGTCCATCACAAGCACACACAGGCCCACCGGATACCTGAAATGTGAGAAAAACTGTTCCTCTTCCAACTACCCGCAGTCTTTTTCAATACACTGCCAGCATGGGCCAGAAGCAGTTCATTGGGGTTTTGTCTTTTTAGGGATGAGATGAGTTATTCCAGTCTAAAAGTAAAAAGTCCTTTTCTTCAATCTGCAAAAAATATCTCAGCATCTACGCACTTCTAGCATGGGCCACTTCTCTCGTGATGCGGGAAAAATCTCTTCATCCCCCCAAACACTCTTCCACGGCTTACAGAGGAATGGTTAAGTTACGTTTAAAGCTCACCAAGGCTCGCAGAAGAAAGTTTCAGATCTGTATTTGATGTATCATTCTCTTCCTCGATGCTGCCATCGCAGCTCCCCCACGTGGCACCCGCCATGTTTGCTTTTCTCTGTGCGACTGTACCTTTCGTTCTCTTTCTCTAGCTTGAAAGAAAGGCTAGCATCCGCAGTATATACCTGGAGGATTTGATCTTAATAAGTCCTCACCATATCTCTCACAGCATGCGGTCTCGGATTCAGTGATTGTCACAGCTTTTGACTCCGTAGTGGTGGTCACTCGCTCCCGGCAACATGGTGATTAGCATAAGCCATGGCAGTGGCGGGTTCTTTGCCAGTTCGAAGTGAAACCCATGCCAAGTCAGGGTGCAGCTGCCATTGGAAAGATGGGGCCGAGCAGCGGGCACGGCTGCTTTCGCCACACTGCACGATCTGGGGATCCAGCGGCAACTGAGCAGTGATCTTATGGCTACTGGCGTGGGCATCCTTCCTGGCGGCCGCGGCATTCCGGCCACCAGCCCCAGTGACTGCCGGGGACTGCAGCTCCGGGGACCAGAGCCGATCCAGAGCCCGCCCGCTGGTCCTCGCAGCCAGGGACTTCTAAATCGCCCTTCTCTTCTGCCAAAATATGCAAATTTCACTGAAGCGAACTTTCATCCAATCACAGCTCACCAAACCCGTGACAGATGGTTCATCTCCATGTGAAATGAAGTAAGCACCAACCAATCTGCCTGAATGGCTGGTCTGCAAGTCTCTGTTCTTGAACTTGCAAACAATCAGATCTTAAGATGATTACAGACTGGGACAAACTCAAAACCAGCAATAGCATGTGTTGGCAGACAGACCTACATTCCCTAAAAGTTTGATCTACCCTATCTGCCATCCTCCTAGTTGAAGGATGTAGTTCTATATACAGAGGTGTTCTCAAGGAATAAAACCAAACAACAACAAACAAACCAAATGAGCAAACAAAACAAAACAGCAAACAAAAAAACCCCAAACTACAAAAAAAAAAAAGAAATCTGCTCTTTATTGATTTCTGCTTTTGGCTTCTTTTTTTCCTTTTTTTTTGGGTTTTATTTTGTCCCACTTGTTTCCCTTCCCCTTCAAAAAGTCTTGGCTCTCTTCCTATATCCCCTATATGTGAGTCTGAGGAAGCAATTTAATGTATTTTGGCTGGTTCATATCTACCATCTAGGATAGGCCACTGGCATTTTGAAGGAAGATGACTCTGCAGATGGGTTTACCTTATTCAGTTGCAGCTTTTTTATTATTTTTTTTTCTTTTTTTTTTTTTGCTTGGATGGTATAGAGACATTTCTATAGATTAAAAGTATTCCATTCTACTCATAAAGACATAGAATTTCAAGTGTCATATTATCTGTGTTCAGAAATTATCAATGTAGGTCTCATACATTAATCCAATTACTGAGCATAAAGAGGGCCATTTAAACAGTTGTTAATTGGTAAAGCAGTAGGTTTACACATCTGAATAGCCATGGAGAAATTCTTACAGAAAAAGCACAAGTTTCCAGTTGTCTTTCAATGTATATATCATCTTTACATTTTCTTTCTTTATATATCTCTTTCTTGCAGGCATCTCAAACTACTTTTGTTCATGTTACTCACTGTCCGGTGAGGTACCTTCCTTTCCTAGGCTAGCTATATTATTCATTTAAATGAATGTCACATCTTTATCAACAATCATTTTTTTTATCAGCAAGAGAATATTCAGTATTCTGGCTATAACCTAGCATCTCTTTGAACCTGTACAGTTCCTAATTAGTTTGGTAAGCAACTCAATTTTCAAACTAAGCAGCTGCTTTATTTTCATTCTTACTGTGAATACAAGTCAAACTGAACAACTTAGCTACATGTCACCATGTCTTAATTTCCTTACTTATTCAAGCTAAGCACTGTTTGTATGTTTGCATATGCTGACCTATAATGGAGTTAATATTTTTTACCTCCCTTTCTGCACCTATAGTATCGTAATACTCAACTACTTACTAACAGATCATAACCAGAAATCTTATAGACCATATTAGAGCAAACTCAGCCATTGCAGCAGCAGTTCCAGATGGATGTTCAGTAGTAATTAGTAAGACCATTCCACTCATGTGTGGATTGTGTTTTTTAATTTTATTTTCAATATAGCAAAGTAAGAAACCAAATTATTTTAGATATGGGATATACAGTTTCTTGTTCATAACCTTGATGGAAGACAGAATTCCTGTAACTTGCTTCACGATTCCTCAGTTTTCACTTTGTTTCTGCTCAGCGTCTCCTTTTATTATGTCTTTGCATTTAATTTGTGATAGTATTAACATCTGGTTTATTATATTTAAATAATATGTTTGTGGAATAATCCATGTACTGTTTTCTTGAGAAATTCTGCTTCTGGGACATTTTGTCTCAGTTTGGCACAGTATTAGTTTTAGTTATCTCATGTGTATTTGTTTCACATAATCAAGGCTAAGGGTTGGAAGAAAGAGAATTTTTTGGGTTGTATCTGATCTGTTTATTATTATAATATATTAGTGAGATTCTGCAGCCACTTTTTATGTGTGACTTTTCCCACTGCTTTTTGTAAAACTGTATAGCTATCACCAGGACCTGAATGGTTGTCCAGGACTAGAACCTGATTATGGACTAGTTTTTCACTATTAAGAAGCAATCTTTTTCTTAATGGTTCTTTTTGACATATAACTTTTTGATACCAGAATTATAGATGTACAAGTGATATTACTGAGAAGCACTAAAGTTTTACGGTGGGATTTACCAGTTTGCCTTATATGTGTTGTATTGAACTCTACTTACCTTTACATAGCTATCACACATTACTGTGTGAGAGAAATTGCAGTTTTCCCTGAAATTTAAGAGATCATTGTGAGTTATTTGAATGGAGTAGATGTGATTGTAGTAAGTTCTGGACATATAGGCTGTAAGGCATGAAAAGCAATTTCCTTTACTTTTAGAAAGCATAGCAAAAAAAGCAATACTAATTTAAACAGGTGACAACTAATTCTATATTTCATATAGAAAAGTTAATTTTATTAAAAAACAGCTGATCAGAACAGTAGGACATTAATAGTTTCAAAGCTTGTGTTTTGCGGTAGTGGTGGTTGTAGTGACAGTAGTAGTAATTTATGCCTCTATAAATGACTTTGCCATTTCTCCTACATACAGACTCACTGGATCTAGTGTTCCTGATCTTATTGTGAGCATGAGCAACCAGATGTGGCTTCATTTACAATCTGATGACAGCATTGGCTCACCAGGATTCAAAGCTGTTTATCAAGGTATGAGCTAAATTAACTGTTTTAAACTTATGTCGTAACTTACTTCATTATACCCCAACAAATTTATTTGAAATAGATATTTAGTCCCTTCAAAAATTTATAGTTGTGATATTGTCTCTATTGTCAATTAATTGTTAATGAAGATATGGATTTGCAAATACCAACAAAATAACTAAAAATATTTGCAAGTAAAAAGGAAAGTTATTGTTCTAATACTTTTTGCTGAGAGGTCAATAGAAGCTACAAATTTCTGTTATATTTGAAAGGTCTTAAATTTTACATTCTGCTAACCTGTATCATATTGGATACTATTTGAAAATTATTCTTAATATTCGCACACTTTATTGAGGTAGTTACAGAACTTGTTTACTTGTCTCACTGAGAATCTTAACAGACCTAAGCCAAAATTAGTATGTAATGAAAACAGAACAGATATATTGTATATGATTGTGGAAATTAAGATGATGGATAGAATTGTGGAAGTTTAACTCAAAAAGAATGATCTAAGTTACCCTAGCCTCATTTGTTTTGCTTCTGTGTCAAAGAAATGAGAACCTTTGCAACATAAACATCTTTAGTTTTTTTTGACTGTGTGACGTTCAGTACTTTCTGAAGTTGATTCATTCTATTAAAAAATACCTGATATCTCTTATTATGCATGCATGTATTGAGCTTCTTCCATTTTAATAGGTTGCATAAACCTGCAGCTAGAAATAACTCTTTCTTATTAACATATTGTATCATTTTTTGTTAATTTCCATGTTAATTAGTTTACCTTAATGATAAAGGAAAACACTTAATACTATTTTCAATAGTTCCTTATAGGCATATATGATGAAAATGATTTGATAATAATCCTGTCAAAATTAGTTTCATACAAAAGATGTTGCAAAACACTGAGAGACTGTTCACTGTTCCGTCACTGAAAGTAGCTGAATTACAAGAGTGGGAGTGCTCCTTAAACATTTTCCATAAGCTGTACCCTAAGTGTTTCATTTCACTTGTAGTTACCTTACTGTTTCAATACCAAAACAGGCAAAATAAAGAGTGAAAAGTTGTGTGGATGCTAACTTCAAGTTTAGCAAGCTATACATTTATTGCACTAAGAACATTAAGACAGGCTTGCCTGAGCAGGTTTTTAGAAGTAGTGTCTGTGGCTGATGACATATTGTGAACATCGAAAGAAACAAGAAGGGCAAGTGTTCCCCAGTGGTCAGCCAAGAAACATGCCATTGGCTCTCCATACCAGTATTTTTTTACTAGTGGTCTCTCCATTGAAGCAGGTGGTGATGATAGCAGTGATTAGGGTTATATTTGCCTAACACTATATTTCTTCGGGACTTACTCAAGCTTACTATTGGTTATTCCCACTCACAGTACTGATTGGAGCATGCTAATTAGATCAACTGTTGTACATTTATAGTTTAAGTTTCTGTGTGCATATATTGCTGGATAATATTTGAGTGTTTTAATTATTATTATCTAATTTTTTTTATGCACCTTCTTTTGGTTTTCTTTATTGTGAACTGAAATCAACAAAACAAGGAAGAAGAGGAGAAAGAAGGGGTGAATCTCATGAGGGTGGCAGTTGTTTCTCATGAGAATGCTCCATAGCAACACTACAGATATGCAGGTCCATGACCATGAGAATAACCATATGAGAACAAGGAAAATGACAGAGGCTCTTAAAACACTATCACAATTGCTTAAGGGAGATATTACTGTGAGAGCTGTGAATGAAAAAGCAGATGCCGGCCTGTAGCCCTTCTTATGGCTAAGACATTAAGGAATCTTAAGACATTGTGCCATGCATTAAGCCTGTATAGTTACACAGATCAAGTATGTTTTACTGCATGACTACAATCACATACTATTTATCTACATTAACCTTACCCCTTCTTTCATGGTTTCGTCTTTTGTACTTGTGTCATTTCTAGGGTCCGTGTTTATTTAGACACTATATTGTCTTTATAGAATCCATTTGTGAAATACATGAAGTAGAAATAGTGCTTATAGAGTGGAGAGAGAGTGTTGGCACAAGTTATGTATCTGACACTTTACACTGTTTCCTCAAACCAAATTTATGGACTTTACCTTCTCATAACTATATGAAAAAGTTCAAAAATTTAAATCTGTATTTCAGCTGATTCATTTTTCTGCTATAATTTCTTTCTGGTATTTCTAATGTAAATTCATCTGTTTTCATTTCTGTATTTGTCTAACTGTCCGTATTTGTCAACTCCATATTTTATTTATGGAGTTGAACCTCTTACTTCTGGGGACTTTCTGAAATCACCTGAAATATACAGTGTGAATTTTGCAGTAGTAGTAGCATCTCTTTTATGAAGTATATTGCTGTCATTTGACAGTTGGATTTTGGCTTTCAGTCTTGTTTTCCAACCAGTTTTGAGTTGTTCTGTGTTTTTTTAGTTTTGGAAGTTAATTTCAGAATTCTAAAGTGTGAAAAGTTTACAAGTTCAAAAGTATGGTAAACATCTTAATATAAAGGTAAATTTTAACTTTTTTTTTTCTCTTTCATCTCAATGTTCTCATTAGTTTTATTAGAATTTTCTCATCTTTTAGTGTTGGCAAAACTTTTATCCATCTGCACTCTCAATGCATTTCCTGCTTTAGGCTAAGTGTAAACTTTAAACCTCTGTTTTGTCACAAGATGTCTCAATAATTCTGCTTCTCCTTGTTTAGCAGTCAAAGAACCTGTCTAAGAATAGAATCTCATTTTAATTGTGAGAAAGTTAATAGATTGTGACATGTAACCTCAAGCATACTGTCTTTGTGATTGCAGTTAGCTAAAAAGAAGGCAAACTCCAGGCTTTAATGGCTTCTACATGTTCTGTAGAGACAAAGGACATCCTTATTTGCATCGTTTTTCCCAAAAAGTCATAAGTTTTACTCAGGATTAGAACATGATTCCTCACCCTATTGTGCAATATTTTACAACTCACAAACAGAATCTTGACTTTTTATCTATTAAATACTTTTTATATTACTATTCAAATAGTGTCATAGTTTATAGAAAATTATTACTTTAGCCGAACTTCATCTCACTTTAATTATTAAGAGAAGCACTTTAATGATGCAATTCACCTATCCCACATTATTAGCATGTTCACCTAAAAATGGCATGAGATGATGCCTGTAAATGAACTGATATGCATAACAGATTTTGTGTATAAGTAGTAAATTTAATCCTATTTACGATTTGCCTAAGGGATTAAGGGAGGAACAATTCTTCCCAAATTCTTTTGCCTCTTCTTTGGCTCACCTTCAGAAACATGTTAATGTCAGAAAGATGTAGGGTTCTCTATATTCTTGCTATTCAAATTTCTGTAGTCTGCCTTATTAATCAGGCTTCTTGGACTGTAGAATGCGGTTCTCCAAAGGCTGGAACCACAAGAAAGCTTTCAAACATAGGTCCTGTAGAGATAGCTACTGGAAAGAGTTTTGAATACGGAGGAATAGCACTGTACCTGTGTCCCTGTATGCAATGGAAGGTGACCTAAGGAAACACAGATGGTAAAACTAGTGTTGTTATTAGTTTGTTAACTCCAGAAAACTGACAGCTACTGTGTTAGAAAATACTATAGGTGCCTTGGAAGTTTTTCTGTCAGTCATCATCAGTTGTCATGTATTATAAAGACAAAAATAATTTAAGCATTACATTTATGTAGTGTACATTATTGATAAGTAAAGGCAACCTGAACTTTGATGATGAATTATCTAAACCATATCAGAACCATATTATTATTGCAAAAATAAAAAGTTGTTAACCCATATTAAAAAAAAAACCAATAAAACTGTACCTACCATTACTTTTTCAAAGAAAGCAACTTTATAGACCATATCTGAAAGTCCTTCATTCTCTCTTGTAGATCTCAGATATCTTAAGAGAATGGTTTAATAAATTTCAAAAAGAATCCTCTGAAAGCATCTTTTCTGTGAAAAGGTCAGAAACGTAAATTGTTCTGTCCTTGAAGATCAAGATACATTGTAATACCACACATAAGCATATCAAAGGATCTATGCTGAAATCATCTTCCAATTATTGTCTATGACAGTTTTCCTTACTGAAGCCAAGATGACCAGGTGTCACTCCACAGGTCTTCATAAATTAAAGAAAAAAAAATTACATTACATATTTCACAGCTGAGATTTCGCAATAAAACCCACTAACGTTTCTTAATGAATACTTGTGTATAGTGTGCCTCTTTAAAAATAAAATTTTCAGCCAAAAAAATGAGAAGGAAACTTTATTTAGACAAAAGAATATGGTATTTAGGCTGTTGTTAAGACAGCTTTCAGAATTTCAGCAATAGACCTGTTTAGAAAGTAAAGGAATTAAAAAACTGGACTGTAAGTTTTAGTTATGTTTCTAATATAATTTTTCCTTTTACCTGGATATTTAGTGAGGTTATGAAATACCTCAGTGTATTTTTTCCATACAAGGGACATATCTGAAATCCTAGTATGTAATCTCCTGGAATAATACTGTAAACATGCTGAATAGTAATCTTGATGAAGATGGTTGCCAGTCTCCCTTGTTGAAGTTGCTTCAGTCTGAATAAATTTTAAATATGCATTAGAACAGGGCCTGGTATGTTCTGAGCTCTGATTAAATAGGTTTAAGTTCACCAAAAGTACTTCTTTTGAATTAATAAACTATTTACTGAAAGAAATTTTTTTAAGCTCTAGCCTTCATTCCAGTCCTGCCATGCAGTGACTCTCAACTCTGAATTTTTTTTTAATAGTACTTTATATATAAAGAAACATAAAGTGATGAAAACAATATTCAAATCATCATACCACCACTTTGAAGTCACAGGATAGTCTGGTAACACCAACAAAGTACATTCATATGATAAGACTATGCTTTTACAAGCATGCTTTTTTTGAAGTTCATTGCTGGTCATGGGCTAAAGCAAGGCCTTTTTTACATACAAAAGGTAAAGAATTTGTAATTAAATTAACTCCTTATTCGTGCACTTTTTTTCTAAGTTGATTTTCCTCCTGAGCTGCATTTCTATTTTG
Source organism: Ptilonorhynchus violaceus (assembly GCA_013397565.1). Taxonomy (NCBI): domain Eukaryota; kingdom Metazoa; phylum Chordata; class Aves; order Passeriformes; family Ptilonorhynchidae; genus Ptilonorhynchus; species Ptilonorhynchus violaceus. The sequence goes on along the minus strand of VZRJ01001317.1, from coordinate 320,438 downwards.
TTTCGACCACAAGTGAAGACCACTCATGGCCAAACTTGTCCAGGACATGTGATCTGATGTAATATTTAGGCAGCTTTGAATCCACAGAAAGATTTGGTTTCTACCACTTCTTAATATTGATTCAAGCATGCATTTACCTGTTAAGTGGATAAGTTAGGCATAGTCATTGCCATGCATATCCAGGTCAGGATAATGCAACATGTTACTGTGACTTTAGGCCTTGTAACAATATCAATGATGATAGGTCACAGCTGCAGCCAAAAAAAGGATTGATGAGGTGAACATTGTACCTGAGTTTGGCTTGTACCTGTCTCATTTCGTGGGTGTGCCACATCTAAAAATAGGTGCTTTATGGCTCTTAGGATCCAAGGTGGATCATGCAGCCAGTTGATCATTAGGCTGCTTCCATGCTTGTGGTCCTATCGGCTGTACCACTGACATAAAAGCAGATGACAGTCAGCTTGAAGTTTCAGGTATGAATGTTTTTATAATTTTATTATGTTTGAGATTTTTTTCTCATTCAACCCTGTAAACTTGTCAGTCTGATAAAAATATTTAATCTTTTGACTTCCAGACTTTTTGATAACCAGTGTAACAACATCTGTTTTATAGCCTGTTTAGAACTCATTTTTTATTCCTGCCTTTATGTAGTTATGTAAAGTAATTAAGTTATTTCACTAGACTATCCTTTAGTTCATAACAGTGTTATAAAATAAGTCTGGTGAATCAGTGATAGAATCCTAGCATTTTATATAATTTGAAGTTATTAAGAATTCTTGGAGATGTTAGGAAGTATATCAGCTCCTGCAAGCAGCTGAAAATGTCAAGTTTACAACCTTTATTTGTATTGATGTTCAACTGAGCAGTTAAGCTTTAAGCTCTTCATTATGATTGTTTGGAAGAAGATTCTCTTTTCCTCTCGAGACTAGGAAAAATACTTTCAAAAACATATTTCAGTTGCTCAGATAAATGTCAGTTGTCTTTTTGCATACAGCTACAGCACTTAGTAAACCTTAAATGAGTGCAGTTTTTTTACAAAACCACAACTACCTTATAGATGTTATTACACTACCAATATTGATATAAAACTTTGTTACTGCTTGGAGATTTAATGACACCTGTGCTGAAAGAAATAAATGGAATTAAGACTTTTTAGGACTCTCACAACTGAACATGCACCCAGGGAAATCATTATATACAATGTAATGTGTGGAAAACAGCAGTAAGTCATTCAGTGAAAACTTTGAGTTTCCTGTTTCGCTTTAAGCTTTTCTCTCTTTCATGTATTTAATGTATATGAAGTTTTCTTTTTATATTTTTTCCTATGTATTACAATTCAGACATTATTCAAGTGTGTGCTTTTGAAGAACAGGCAATAAATATGTTTCATGTTTTATGTGAATATATTCGTATGTTAAAGCTGCTTGGTTCTGTGGAGAACTGTCAAAGAGTTCCACCGTAATATGGTATGAATGAATCTGTTTGTAGTGCTATACAGGGCAGGTTATTTTTTTGGATGTGCAAATGTCAGTCACTTAATTTCTGTCAAAATGTATTGTCAATCATTTTCAGACAAAGAAGCTTTCCTATATTTTTGTCTGACCTTTTTAGAGTATATTGCTCAGATAAGCCTAGAGCAGGCATTTCTGTTTCAGCATCCTTGAATTTTCTTTCAAGAAATAAATAGTACCACCAGTAGGTTACTAACAGAGTGAAAAGAGGCACACTTAGTTACTGATAATTACTGCAACAGTTTCCAAGACATTTTTAATACTGGCAAATGTCCTTGTCTGAGTTTTGTATAGTGTTTGAGGTGGCAGACAGAACCCACTTTTCATCTAGAAAATACACATGAGCTTGAGGAACGTAACACAATGGTGATATTATGCTTTAAGTGGTTGAGCATATTGCATATTTGTATATTAGCAGACTGTAGTGTACAAGACCAAATTTCTGTCTGTGCCATGATCCTTTATTAAACAATCACAAACAACAGAGGCTTAGTGAAGAGAATAAAAAGAAGTAAGCATGCAACACCCCATAACTCTTCTTCTCCCTCCTGAATTAACAAACTAAACAAAACAAAATGGCTGGATAGAGTAAAAGTTTTTTAAGGAAATGATTTTTTTTTCTTTTTAATTTTTATATTAAATGCATAACTCTGCTTCTAATGTCCTATTTTTATTAGAGCACTTTTCAGATCTTGATATCATTATGCTCAGCTATGCTCCACAGAAATACGATCAATGTCTATTACTCATCTCAGTCAGCTTAAAGATTAACATATCTTTGTTCAGTTATACTGTTTAGCAATGTTTAACTTCTTTCACTCTAACCTTTAATGAGACATTCTATTGTGCCAATCATGGACACTCTCAATATGCTGGATAAAAACGTGCACGTTAAAAATTGTGTGGTTTACGTACCGGGTATCAGTGTACATTTTTAATTTTCTGATTCCATTAAGGAATATCTTTATTAAGGTGTCCATTACTTAAACTCCAGAATTTACAAAGTAAAAAACCCCCAAACTCTTAGAACTTTCCACATTTACAATTTGGGTAGGTACAGCCAGTATACAGCACATGTATTCTTTCATATGACATGACTGGGGCTGGGAAGCTTCTGTCTCGCTTCCCCTCCAGATTGCAGCTGTGTCTGACTGATTACACATATGTGCATTCATATCTTTTCAGCGATTGACTTAAAAGGTTAAGTTGAAACCCTTTGTTTGCCTCCCTTCATAAAAGTATTAAACATTGAAACAATAACACGTTGTCTCTGAATACGAGAGAATTGTTATGTTTTAACTCAGCCAGTGAAGATCATTCTCCTAGTCAAACTTGTTTGGAAAGCACTTCCACATCGTAATTAAACACATTCTGTGTAGAAAACAGCTAAAATACTTTTATTGATTTAATGTTTTATAGCTTTTTATCCATGTTCATTGTTCAGTATGTTTGACCTTAACATTAATGTTATTTCCAGATTCTAATTAAACTTTTAATTAAGTTTTACCACGGCTGTATTTTTAGAAAACATTATTAACATTTGATGATTTTTCTCAAACACTAGACAGGAACAAATTGTAATAATAAGCTTGGCATTTTTAAATAAGATTCTAGGAACATAAATGTGAGAACTAAGTAACCGATCTTTTGAAGAGGTTTTTTTGTTCATTTATTTTTTACTTCTGACAGGTTGTCTTGGGGATTGTTATGCCATAGTCACATTGTGCCAGAATTGTCCCTGTTTCTCCTTCTTTCCCCACCCCCTACCCACATCTTGGGGGTATCGGAATGTGTGTGTGCTTGGCCTGGGAACCTGGTGGGGGCAGGCCCAGGGTGGCCCCTTCCCTCTTTTTTGGGGGGGGACAGAGGTAGGAGCCGTGTGGTTTTAGCATGGTGAGTGCACCTGACCTGAGATCCTATTGCCCTATAGTTTTTTTTTTTCTTTTTTGGCACTGAGAGCAGAGCCTGCCTGCTTACTTCCCTGCTCCCCTGTCGCTTGGAGCTCAGAGCCAGCGCATGCGGTGCTGAAACCCAGGACCGGGGCCACCTCCCAACAAGCCCCTGCCTGCCGCATGTTGCCACGGCTACTGCTGTGTGTTGGGCTCCAAGACTCTGATCTGCTGCGGTTTTTACATGACAAGCCTGCTCATCTTTTCCCTGCTTCCTGGCCATTTGGAGGGTTCAGAGTCAACGTGTGGGGTGCCACTGGGACTGGGGCTGTCCCTGTACGGGCCACCTCTCTGTGCGGTAGCCTGATGTAACGAGCAATTGCTGTCCGTGAGTTTACAAAAAGAAGCCGCCTCCTCTCCTTCCCCGTGCCTCAGCCGCCATTGCCGTGCGGAGAGGTCACCGCGCGTGCGCCACAGCGCCCCCTGCTGGCGTGGGGGAACTATTGCCCCCAGCACTGCCCACTGGGGCTCGCCAGCGCCCCCTGCCGGCTGTGAGAGGCACTGCAGCCACCGCCTCACCGGGAACCAACAGCGCCCCTGTCGGGTGTGGGCACAGCTACAAAAAGGGACATTGCTTGGCAGGAGAGAAATGGCTGTTACTGGGTTTTCTATTGTTTTATTGTTATTGTTGTTGCTGTTTGTCTCTCTTGTTTTATTTATATATATCCATCTATCTTTATCTCTCTCTCTGTGTATCTCCTAGTAAAGAACTGTTATTCCTTTTCCCGTATCTTTGCCTGAGATCTCTGTAATTTCAAGGTTATAATAATTTTGAGGGAGGGGGTCATCTTTTCCATTCCAGGAAGGTTCCCACCTTCCTTGGCAGACACCTGTCTTTTAAACCAAGACATAGGTCTTTCTTTGTGCTTTGTTCCTTCTACTGAAAACAAACAAGAAATGAACTGAACAGTTGAATTTAAGTGTTTGTAATATAAATCCTAGTCTTTGCTTATTAGCGATACAGCTCAGTTTGAAATTTTGATAGAACAATTTAATAATTTTAAATCATTAAAATTATTAAAAGGTAAAGAGAAATAGATTTTTACCAGTTAAAACTTTCTCCCATTTTTTTTAATATAGAAAACACCAAAGTGTATGCACCATGAAGTTAGTTGCCCACTGACATTACCTAAGAAGATAGTCCTTTCACTCTTTAGGCCAAAATAATTCTATTTTAGTAATTTGCCTTATTTAAAAGTGGTTCTGAGCATACTCAGAATTTCCTGTTAATATCTACAATTGAGATTGTGTGGCATTCTTAAGCATTTTCCATTCATTTGTAAAGTTTATGCAAATGATGGTCAGACAGAAAGATGTATCATAGCTAGACAGCAACAGATATGAATTATGATTTTTTCTTTTGAATAAAAATACTTCTTATAGAGCATTTTATTTTTGTGCCAGTTTTCTGTATTTCTTTTGCTATAAGGTTCAAACCATGAGTCCTGTTGCCCTTTAATTTTGAAGCTTTTTGATGCATGACTCCTGCTCTCTGGTTTTAAAAATCAAACACTTGATTTTAAATGAGGAATAAATCAGCTGTTCATATCGTCTTACCAGTGGTGACACTTAGTCTAAGCTTTATTTTTATGTCTATGCTATTTTAAATGACCGACCTTTTTTGCAACAGTAATGAAAGAATTGATTACATGATATGATGGCTGACACACATTGGACTCTATTGACAGAGTCACAGAAACATTTAGGTTGAAAATGACCCTTAAGATCATTGAGTCCAATTGTTAACCTAATACTGCCAGGTCCAGAAATTCTAATATTGATGGGTTTTTTAAGTATATCTTTCAAATGTGTGAATGAGCTGTGAGAAGTGATAAGTTATCCCTGAACTCAACAAACTTTAAATAAAGCATTGTTTTAATAATATTGATAAATATTTAATTTGCTTCTCTAAGGCAAAATGCAATTATTATTTTAATTTTTCTTAAAGCAAATATTTATCTGGAACCTAAAAAAAAAAATAAATTTTGAGTCAGACTGACTCTCAGAGGATTTTCTGTGTATGTATATGAATAATGGCAGCATACTAATAGTTCTTTCTATGAAACAACAAAAGGTAACTTGATAAATAAAAACCCATTAAACATATATTCTTATTACAAGCAGAAGAAAAAGGTAAAGTGACCCTAAGACACTGTACACAAAATCCTGCTTCCAGTTAAGACTTTATAGTAGCCATTTTAAAAGACATATATGTGTATTAATAGATTTATAAAGTGCATTTCACATATTAGTATAATTTCAAAGAATCTGAATAATCTCGCCCCTCGAAATTTACCCAAAATTTTTCATATTGTGATTGTTTTGTGTGTGTATTAGAACATATTGTAAACCACAAAATTAATTCAGTTAGTTTTGCATAAAATTTTGAAATAACATAGCTTAACTTATATTTAGTGTCATAATATATAAAGAACATGTTCTGTTTTTTAAGATACACCTAGCTATAAAAACTTGTGTTCTTTTGATGAAATCCAGTGGTAAAGCCCTGGAAATAGGAGTTACCTTTATTTTTTGAAAATGTCTGCATCTCCTTACACCTTCAAGGAGATGCTCATGAATGTTAAAATTAACAAGGTACAATAAATTTAAAATACAGATTTAGCTGAGTAATTTACCTTAAATCCCTATGTAAGAGCTCTCCTTCAGTGATATTTTGACCCTTCATAATTGCAACTTAGTGTTCTTTGAAGGAATACAAATCTTCTGAGGAGGATTAAATTTCAGTAGTCTGAGGACAATGATACACCTGAGTGAGTACTTCTACACGTCCTTTAGTGTGGCTTTAATGTCCTTACTTGTGTTGTTCTTTTCCTAGTTAGGGAAAAGTGTTTGTGTGCGCATGTGTATTGTGGTTGAGCTGAGTAGGGGCAAGGAAGGAGAGAGGTTCTCCATTTCCTTTGAGTGGCCAGACCTGGTGGGACAGTCTTTCCATACCTGAGATGCAAGCCCCTAAGGTTTAGGGGCAGGGGAATAAAGATTATTTTTCTAGGAAGTCCAGGATATAGATAGGTGTCTGCCCAGTGCTTTATCACCAGGGTGTTGGTGTATGACGTCAGTGTGCTCCATACAAATCTTCACCTGCACTGGATTTCATCTGAATCCTTGGAACCCTAATTATTGTCAAAGTCACTGTAGACCACCACTGCTAATTTCTAGTATAGGGCGTAAGCTTATTGGGTAAGTCTGGTGTCTTAGAAATACTATACTGGAATTTTGCACAACCCACATAATGATATTTTTATATAGTAGATTCCATTTTAACTATTATTGAGATTTTAAAAAGATCTGGAATTTCTTGTCATATGCATTTTTTCATCTTTTTGAGATAAGGTAGACTCTTACTATCATCTTGTTAAAATAAATTGCAACTATTAGGATTTTGGTGCCTATTGGTGTGCTTTTCTTCTAGTAGTTATACCATGAAAAGACAAAAGATGTTCGGGTTTGGGTCATTAAACCATTTCTGCATCATTTGTACCTTCATGATAGCATTTATTGAATTTCTTAAATGTCACTTGATTACTAAGTCACATTTCAAGTGGAGAATTATATTTGAATCTCAAATATTATTGAAAACCCAATTAATACTGGTAGTTGTTATTAAAAAAATAGGAAATATTAAGCAACAGTTGAAGATTTTAATTCTGACACGCAGGTGTCTATTAGTAAGATCCTCTATAAAGAACATTTATTTTCCTAATTAGTTCTTTGAAGTTCTTCGGTACTTTTTATCTTTCTCACATCCTTGCAACAGCTGTATGATTTATCTATTCAGCTCAGGAACAGACATAAATTTCACATTTTGACTGAAATTGGTGTCACATACTAACACTTCCAGTTGTTGCAAAGTCAGCATATCATCCAGAGCAGCCTTTTTATATTGCTCTCTCATTTTATTAGCAAGTTAGATTAAAGGGGGTTATTGTTATTCAGATGAAATAATGGCTTATCTTTATGTTGCTATGAAATTAGAGAAAAACTGTAGTTCCTAATCCAAAACATTATCAAGAAAAAATTTTAGACTTTGTGCATTTGATTTCTTTGTTGTATATATGGCAGCATATAAAATAAAATCCATTTGGACTCTTCTATTATTTGTGAGAATTGCTGAATTAGGTTAACGAAAAGCTACGATGGTATCTTACTAGCATTGTGTGTGCTTGCATGCTGTTTTGCATCTCAACACTTCTGAAAACTCACTTTTATTCTAATCATGAAAAGCTAACAACATTTACTAGAAAATGGATCTTCTTAAATACGGAGTCTTGGTGTTCTCAGAACATAGCTTATATAATATTGTACAGTGATGGTTTTTAAGTGCAAAAAGTAATGAACTATATTAAATAGGGTATATGTGCAGATGAAGCTCTATACAGTGCACTGACTGTGAAAATCAGTCTGCTACTGCCTTGTGTCTGAACCTTTCCTCTGACCTTTTCAGGCCAGCATAACCATGGACAGTCCTTTCTTGAGTAGGACATTATGCACCCTTCATGGAAAGATTTTAAAAGAGCAGTTCCTTTACAATTCACTTGTAGGCTTGGCATTAGTAGTGTTTTCAAGGGTATTTATTTTTCTTTCTTGTGTCCAAAGAGTATCTTGGTGCTTAAGGAACTTTTAGAAAGCAGAGTACTACTTACTTTAAAACAAAATCATCACAAGTAGAACACAAAAGAAAGCAGTGAACGTTTTGCAGCTATTCTAAGAGTATTGGTTGTAATAGAAACAATAAATGAAGTATGAGTCCTCGTAAATACATATCTAAACTGTTTCCAATCTGTATCTCTAGGTATGCCTGTTGATGTGTTTTTCCACTCTTTTGAAAGAAAAACAAATTTAGGATCATTTCTCTCAGGTAGTGAGTATGCTTGGGTTTGTTTCAATGCTAGAGAGTGGTATTAGCATGTGTGCACTTGCATAACCTTCTTTGCCATAAGACTTCGAGTAGTTTAAAAAAAAAAAGATAAAAACAGAAGATATAAACGTTTTGGATATTTCTGTGGAAATGTGGATTCTGTGTAATTTCTTTGGATATGTGATCTGCAGTACTCACCACATTTCAATCTTTTTGTCTTTGATAATTCCAGGATCTTGAATTTGTTTCCAGTTTTAATTTTCTCATGTCCATATGACCTCTGTTTGAAACAGTGAAAGGTTTTTATACAGTCACTTGTATAGAGAACATGATAAAAAACTTCCGTCTGTTAATTCTTCTATTGTGTTTTGTTAGCATGCTGTAGACAAGATTACTGAGTTCTGGTATCATTTCTCAAGCTTATTCAGCTTGCAACTGAACTTTGTTGGACTTTCGTTTCCAAATATTATCATATTGAGTTTGGTTCAAAATCTAATCAATGGATTGGAACCATGGCCAGAGGTTCCTCCTGTGCTATTTTGGTAAAAGTAATTTGTAGAGAAAAGAGGAGGAATTTTAGAGTATTTTAACAAGAATTAGATATCAAAGAAAACATTCAATTTTTAATTTTTTTCTTAATTTCCATTCATTCAATTAATAGGATTTTTTAATTTGCACTCAAAATATGCTCAAGAAAAGTGGGTGTAACCTATTTGTTGGGATTGTTTTTTTCATCTGCCAAGATGGAAAGAATATAAAATAATCTGACTATACCTGATCTGTTTGCTTTTCTACAGTATAGACATTTAGATGTGTTTTCACCAGAACATGTACCTGGTAGGAACAACATAAATATAAATTTACATTTTTCCTCCCTTGTGCTATTTGAAAAAAAACCAAAACAACAAACCAAAACAACACTGTACTTGTCAAACACTTTTTAAAAATAATTTTTTTTTTTTAATGAACAGATTTTAATTGCGTCCTGGTAACTCTGTGAAAGCCATAGTTAAGCTTTATTATGTAGTAACAGACACAGGATTTCCATGTAGCAGTTTGCTGGGGTTTTTAGGTTTGTGCCATTAACCTCTACAGACAAGCAATATTCAGAGGGAGACTTTTTTTCATCAAAACAACCAACACTGTTAAATTCCCATCATAACCCAAGCTGTCCTTCTCCCTTTTTATTCTGGGTGTGCAAATGGAAAACCAAGATGTTAAATGGAATTTTCAGTCCAGTCTGTCTATGCAAAGTCAACTAGATAATTAATGCTTACGAAGACTCTAACGTGCTTCTGTGAAATTTCAGGTTTTTAATTGCTCTCACTGGAAAGTACACATGAATTATATTTGTGTGAGTTTTTTGCTTTCTTGCATGTATACTATGCCTACAAAATATTTACATGTAAGCATGCACTGTTTTGGTATGTTTATATGGAATAGCTTGCAAACTGAATTCTAAGCTGTGAGACTTCCTTTATTTGTCTGCAGAGTAGTTTTGTGTTAGATTATGTAAAAAAGAAAGTGTGTTTTATTAAGGATGAAAAAACCCTGTTGTTAAGCCTTGGTCATGTCAGCATATTTGGAAAGAGAAGGAAAGTTCTTCTTCCTTAATCACACCCCAGAACTCTCAGGTGCCCAAGGGGACAGGAGCCAACAAGGAAGGAGGCACAACAAAAAAATTGTAACATACAAGATATAGATAAGAATAACAGAAACTTCTCTGTAGATGGAAAGGGTGCTCATGCAATAAAGTTTCAAAGTTAATCAAAGAGTGAAACTTTGAGATCTTGGGGAAATTGTGCATTGCCAAAGAATACTAAAAGTTGCTGGACTGAGTTCCACACTGGAGGGCAGGATTTGTCCCGAAAGTGCGGAATATAGGAGCATAAAGCCTGAAGATGTTTGGTTTGTTTCGGTTTTTTTTTTCCTTCAGAAAAATATTTTTGGAACAATACTTCATCCTTCTTGCTTCTTTGCTGAAATATAATAAAGTAAAATTAAGTTATTTGGATCTCCACACTGTACTAATATTAGTATGTTCATTTGCTTCCAAAACTAAAAGTTTTCATTTGAGCACTTACTGCTTCTATAATCTGCATTACAAACATACCAGTGTTGAAGCTCCAGAAAATCCCACCCATGATTTTGATCTTCCATTTTGTTTTGTGAAACTGTACTCATCACTCCTGGTCTTTAAAGAAGAGGCACACCCACTGTAAGGTACAGAAGTGGATATTCAGGGAAAATATGGTTCTCCCATCTTACATTAATTTTATTTTACAAAATTCTCATCTGCCATAGGCTTGAGATTTTGGTGGGAGTTTTTTTAAGAGTAGGAGGAAAAGCAGTGTTTATGTGGGTACATATGTGCAGGAAGACATGCACATCTATAATATATGTCAGGCTAAAGCATCTTGGAAAATAGTATGGCAGTGTTTTTTACCTATTTTTCTGTAATATTTGTGTAACAAAGTGTTAGGATTTGGCTAAAAAAAAGTTTATATTAAGCTAATTGAAGCAGTTCTATTGTCTAATGACAATTATTCATATTTATGCTTTGAAATACTGTAATTATCTAATTGCAATCCATTTCATATATGCTAAATTAATTTTCTATGATGCCAATTCTTAATTAGGATGCCATGTGTCACTAATTTAAATGGTTGAAAGAAGTCCGAATCTATTGTTTCATCTGAGTTTATAATCTGAAAAACATATTGTTTATATGACACGGCCAATTTTCCATAAAACCATGTTAACTGGTAGTAATTATATTTCTGTCTTTTAACCCTTTAGAAATAGTGTCTTGTGTTGGCTATTTCATTACTTTGCTAAGGATCAGTGTTGGCTTTACAATCCTATTATGAATTATTTTCTTGTACTTTAAAAATATTCATAGCTCATTGATTTTCTCTTCTAGACAACTACCATGTCCTTCTTTTCAGGACTTAAGATAACTTTAGGTAAAGATGTTTAATGATATTCCATTGTAAAGGAAGATAAACCATATAATTTTCCCAGTTTGAGGGGAGAAATTATATACACAGGTATTATATTTTTTTAAATTTAATTCCTTGGGTCCTCTTCTCTCCAGTTTTTGAGACAGCTAATACATGTGACCTTGCTCAGTCATGTAGAACCTCCCTTGTTCTCCGTAAGTTCTTGAAGATAATTGCTAATATTTCATTGACTGCTTCAGTTTAAGTACTGAATTTAATTAGGCCCTGTTCCCTTGAATGTGTCTACATTTTCTAAATGGTCCTTAAGCTGTTCTCTTCCTATCCTGCCCTTCACTTAATTTTATTTAAACATTTTTTATCTAGATAGGATTTTTTTTCTAGAAAAGTGAAAGTGTTCTTCATTCTCCTTTCCTGCTAGCTATTTTTCTTTCTCTTAATTTTAATGACAATTTAATTCTACAAGTTTTGTTACTGCCTTTTGCCTCATTTCATGGTTCACCTTTACACAATATTCATCCTTATGTTATTCTGATAATTTCTGATGCGGATGCACTTCCTTTTTCCTGTACTTCCTATTTTCCATAACATTTTAACTTGTTTTCCACAGGATAACTTTGTGCTAACTTTTGCTCAGGGCACTCCTCAGTCCTTGTGTAGACAGGCTCTACTGTTTCTGGTAGTAAAGCAAGATGAACACTACAATTTGAACAATATCTTACTCCTTATCACAAAACATTAGAATAAAAATCTACAGTGAGACCAAAAGGATACTGATGCTTGACAGTAACGGATGTTTAAGGAAGAAATGGTAAATTATACAGTGATAAATCAACAGAGAGAGATAATCCAAGAGTACTTTCTCTCTTTCCAGTGATGCATGCTTCAAGTACTTCTTTGTGTCTCAATAAGATTTTCTTCCATGTACTTGTCCAATCCCTTTTTGAACACATGTATTTCACCTCCCCAGAAAAAGAGATTTGCAGTCTTTTTAGTAGGTCCTCATTTCCTCAGTAGCTTTGATTTTTTGTTTTCCTCCCCTAGTTCTAATGTTGCCTTTATTAAATGGAAGAGCAGAACTACATATAAAATTCAACATGGAAGTGAAATTTTTGAAGGTGTTTGTGTGAGGTCAGAATGCTGTTCTCTGTTTTGTTCACTGTTCCTTTCCTAGAAATTCTTAACATTTTCAATAGCTTACAGTTTCGTAGAATTACCATTAGTGTGCCACCTTCTGTTCCCAAGTCCTGGCTGTCAAATCAGAAACTGTCATTGGGCCAGCAAACTCATAATAATGGGGTTTTTTTCCAGATTTATATTTCTGCAATTATTGATAATGAATTTCACCTGCTGTATCAGGTATACAGGTATCAGGCTGTATCAACCTGACCATTGGTTAGTAGGTATCATACATTTTTCTGCAACAAGTAACAAAAAGCTTCTTCCTCATCCCTGTTCAGTTTTGATCTGCATTTACCCCTGGACATGTAAAATGGATTGTAAACAAACCAACATTTTTTAGTCTGCATTCTGTAATAATGTATTTAAGTACACAGTAAATATTAAACTTAAAGAACATATTTGTTGTAAAGTTTGTTTTCTGCTTTATTGTTTTATTGCTTTCAAGGATTTTTATATTATAAGATATGATGCAATACGATGTTATTATTACCAACAAGCCACCCATATGCTAGTATAGTGAACTGTTACCTTAAATTGACTTCCTATAAAAGTGGTTGGTTTTCCATCGATCTGATTCTAAGGTCATGTTTATTTTTTTTAATATTGATACAGAATGCAATAAGGTGGAAGCAGCAAAAATTAATCTACTGGATATGATCTGTGGTCTTTTTGATAACAGCAAGGACAAAATGTTTCAGAGAAAATTTGAGAATCTCTTAGAATGCTGCTGGGAACTATATGATCTGTGAAGAAGGCCTTCTCTTTTTATAGTTGAAGACTGATAATAAATTGCACTGTTAAATTTCTTTGAAGAAATTTACTGGTATAATGATAAAGTTGTGATCATCAATAAAATTATCATGTAAGGACACCCTCTTTTTAGCTGTAGGCCAACCTCGTTTTAGCTGTAAGAGTCACTTTTACAGTCCAATTGTGTGCTATCTGAAATATTTTTTTCTATTACTTTTGATTTACTATTTTCTCTTTCAGTAGTTGTTCCTATGTTCCATTGCAGGAATTATGTATATAATATTATTCCTTTACTTATGTCCTCTTCTGCAATCCTGAGCATATCTCTCTATCCCTTCTCTTTGTAAAAGGTTTTCTTTGTGTAAGGGGTTTCTCCTTTGTGTTTTAAAACTGCATTAGGTATTAGGACTGTTAACACAGGGAGGCATGAGGAATAAGAGGAAATAAAAGAAAATATCGGTTTCCTCATATTTGGAACATGAATTTCTGTGACCTCTCATATAAAAGTTTAGATGTTAAACTCTCTTTTTTTGGGGGAGTAAATGTATACCATCAGCTTCCCTTAAACTATCTTGACTATAGTTAAGATGATAATTATGAAATATTATCAAATTAATTAGTTCAGGTTTTAGAGGTGTTGACTTCAGCTTTCTGATAGAAACCTGAAGTTTATTTCATATCTCTTATTTGAAGCAGTTTATTTTCACGCAACTCATGTGTTTAAAACACATTTTAAATTGTATTTATGCATCTGAATTATTAATGTGTGAGTTTATTATTAATACTCTTCTGGTTGTATCTAGATTCAGATTTAATGATTAGATGGTTCACTAATCGTCTGAGTTAGAATATTGAATAGTGTGGATGAAAACACAGCAACACTAAGAATTTAATTTTAACTGTGTATTTGTAATCTAGTAACAAAGGGAAAAAAGGTAAATTACTGCCATGAATAATAAGTTCAAAAGCACAAAATCTTATAATCTATGATTTTATTATACATTTCAGATACCTGAGTCAAAGTAATCCAAAGCCATTAATCAAAAAAGACATGAATTGCAATGTGACACCTGTCAAATAGTAGTCGTAACTATATACATATTTAGATGCTTAATGTCACTTTAAAATTGCCATATTTCTTCATTTGAAAGAAAAGAGAGCTACAGAAATGTCTTTCAACTAAATTCAGAGAGACATGATCTTACAGTCAGAAATCTAATCTTGTCATTCTTCTAACATTAAAGAAAGAATATTCCCTGAAACTGAGTAAATATTTCTAGTTTATAAACAAGATGAAAAGTCTCTTTCCCCAGGCTCCTGAAAGAGTGTACATGAAAGCCAAGAACAATTGCATAAGATCAATATTAATATTTTGGTAACCAGAGGAAGCTGATGTTTAAATTTAAGCTTGAGAGTTTATGTGCAAACATTATGGAGTTCACACAGCTCTAAGAACTCAGATCAAAACAAGTCCAACATTGAATGAATACACAGCATAATCCTAAAAGAACAGGGCTTTAATTGCCATACTAAATAGGCTAGCATAGATTTTATTTTAATGTTTTTTATTTTAAGAACATTTTATATCCCATAGGATTTTTCTAAGAGCTCAACATAATTTCAACTGAATTGGTCTGAAGTGTCATCTTTTTTAGCAAACTGATACAGAGCAACTTTGCAATATATGAAACAGAATAATCGGTGCAGCAATACGCACAATGCATCTCAGCTGCATTTAGACATTTAAAAAAATTGTTCACTGACCAAATCAGTACAAGTCAAAGAAGTACCAGAAAGGACAATGAAGTAAAAATCTGTGCTAAATCACAGAGGACAGAAAAATGTTGGGGATCATTACATGCTCTAGATACTCTATATCTAGTTATAAAGAAAGAGTATTCTTTATGCATAAATACAAACCCGTTAATTTGGCCTCCTCTGTCTTCCCTAAGTTTTGGGTTGTTAATATATGTAATGAAAATGTAGCTTTTGACTAAAGAGAGCCACAGAATATTTAAGATCATCAAGTCCAGCCATTAATCCAGCACTGCCAAGTCCACCACTAAACGATGTCCCCAAGTGCCACATCTACACATCTTTTGAATACTGCCAGGGATGGTGACTCAACCACTTCCCTGGGCAGCCCTGTCCAGTGCTTCACCATCCTTTCTGTGAAGACCTTAGAGCACCTTCCAGTACCTAAAGGGAGCCTACAGGAAAGCTGAAGAGGGACTTTTCACAGTGGCCTTTAGTGATAGGACAAGGGGGAACAGCTTTAAGCTGAAGGAGAGTAGCTTTAGATTAGGTACTAGGAAGAAATTCTTTACTGTGAGGGTGGTGAGGCACTGGAACAGGTTGCCCAGATGAGTTGTGGATGCCCCATCCCTGCGAGTATTCAAGGCCAGGCCAGCTTTGAGGAACTTGGTCTAGTGGAAGGTATTTCTGTCCATGAAAATGGGATTAGAACTAGGTCTTTTAGGCTCCTTCAAAACCAAATCATTCTATGATTCTATGATGACTTTATGAATTTAAGTGAGTGTTTTCTGTCAACCTGAATACCTTTTGACTAGAGTAGATTTCCTGTTAGGGAGATATATAGTCTTCAATTTAAGGTTTGTGAAGACGTAGATTCCTAGACCAGGGTGGAATTTTTCAAGCAATGCAAACAAGACATCCTCAGAAGCGTTTTATAAATGTCATGTTTGCTGGATTGTTTTTATGTTGAACAAACAAGCACAGCCCTGAAGGTTTAAATAGAAATAAACTTAATATAATTAATTAAGATATTTTTAATGAGTTATTTGGCTTTTCAATGTAGAATAATTTGATTCAAATATTCCTTCTCTTGTGTTTAAGAGAGAAACTGAAATTTATAATTAAATTGCTTTTAATGAGACACATTTTATTAAAACTTAATTTTTCCAAAGAACAAAATATTTTTTTAAAATTTTTGATCTGAAATTAGTTTTTATATTTTTACTATTTTATTTTTTTGTGCTTGCAAATAAGATATTTACAAATTCAAATTATATATTACCCCAAGAAAACTGGGCATTCTTGGATGAAGGGTGCTATATTAAGAATAACAAAGTATTTGCTTGGTCTCCAAAGTTTATACTACATTCTTGTCTTCCTCACTAAGAGCTTGGATCTCACTAAAACATACTGTAGTAGCTTCCTACAAAAAAAGAGGAGTTTTTAACCCTCCAGAAACCTTAATTCATGGTAATTTCTGTTAAAAAAGTTTTAGTTCACTAATCCATATGCCTTTCCTATGGTTGGGCGCATAGTCTGAGAGTAAGAAATCATCCTGATCTGTCTTCTATTTCAGTAAATTTATTAAAGATATTTTGGTACTTCCTCTGTAGACTATGGAAAGAAACACTGGTTGCTCTCCTTTAAGGGACAAATCTTCAGCAATGCTTTTGCAAAGCCCTGCAGACAGTTTGCCTTTCGACACTCCTGCCTGAGACAGAATTGCCCTGATCTTTGAGACATAAAAGATTTTTTGAAAAGAGTATGTGACACATAAACATTTGACAAAGAGTTTATGATCATTCTCACATGGGGGTTACATATAGCTCTGCTGTCAGTGAGGGAGATGAACTTCTAAAATATGATTAAAATATATGTTCTGATTTTCTGTAGCTCCCTACATTTTCATGTAGTATGTAAAGATGTGATAGCTGAAAACATACAGGTTTTCAGTGCTACTCTGAGGCAGTAGAAATCAATGTCTCAGTAGGAACAGGCAAGTGAAGCTACATTAAAGCATTTGCATATATAATTTTGAATCCTTATTTATAAATATTATTCTTAAAATTGCTCTCACGATGTTTTATTGTATTTGTGTACTGGACATTTTGGAAAATGTTTTTATTAATTTATACATAATTTGTTAACACAAATTATTTAAATAAAATAATAATGGGTGCATCAGGCACAGCATCACCAGCCAGGCAAGGGAGGGGTTTGTCCAGCTCTGCTCTATGCTGGGGTGGCCTCACATTGAATATTGTGTGCAGTTTTGGGCACCACAATGTAAGAAAGAAACCCTCTTAGAGAGGATCCAAAGAAGGGCCACGAAGATGAAGAGCCTTGAGGGGAAACCGTATGAGGAACAGCTGAGGTCACTTGATTTGTTCAGCCTGGAGATGAGACTGAAGGGAGACCTCAGTGCAGTTACAACTTCCTTGTGAGGAGAAGAGGAGGGGCAGGCACTGATCTCTTCTCTGTGATGACCAATGACAGGACCTGAGGGAGTGGCCTGAAGCTGTATCGGGGCGGGTTAGGCTGGGTATGAGAAAAAGGTTCTTCAGCCAGAGGGTGGTCGGGCACTGGAGCAGGCTCCCCAGGCAAGTGGTCAGAGCTCCAAGCCTGACAGAGCTCAAGGAGAAATTGGACAGCACTCCTGGGTGCATGGTGTGACTCTTAAGCTGTCCTGCACAGGGCCAGGAGTTGGACTTGACCCTTTTGGGTTCTTTCCAGCTCAGGGTATTCTATGATTCTGTGATTCTGAAACAACTGATTCTGCAACTGCTTTGAATTCATAGATAGAATAGTTATTCCTTGTTTTCTCTTAAAAGTATGATTTTAGTATTACCAAGAAAACAATTTATACCTCTTCTTCTCCTTATGAGTAACCTGTTATGTTGTGAAATATGTGCCATACCTTTCTGAACATGCCTGTCAACAATCTGTTCACAACTGCTTTAAGGGTGTAAACATAGTGGATTGACTTCACATGTCATAATTCTGTCATCCTGTATCTTAAAATTTCTGTTGGAGTTGCTGTGTCAAGGTATACACTTCTGTTGGGATTTAACATTAGTAGATTTGGCAATATTTGACAGCAGACATTTTGAATGTTGTTAAATTATATTAATATTTAATACTATTCAGTGAGTTGAATTTTCTTGTTATTTTGAATGTTTCTGATTTCATACCTCGGATTGAACTGTGAAATATTTAAATACCATATCTCTGCTTTCATTTGAATCAGATTTACATCATCGCATTACATGTGTAGCAACATTTTATAGAATCAGAAGTGCTTTGTTGTTATTTTTTCTGCTCAAAGGCAAGTTAATTAAAAAAGAATTGCTTTAAATGTAACAGTAAAAAAATCGAGCCTTCATTTTCTGATGGGCAGCCATGTGTATCATATTTTGTAAGATGATTCTATCACAGGCAATTAATATTTACATTTTCTTTCCTAATACTCATGGCATTCATAAATTTCATCAGACTCGAATTTTTATAGCCTTATCTTGTTTATGTAGATTTGAGATCTACAAATTAAATAATTTTAGTAGCAGAGCTTCTAGAGACTATTTTGAAGTATAATCCAAATGATTAATTTATTTTCAGCATATCTGAATGCAGCTGGGAAAAATGTGGCTCTAATTTGAAGTATGAGATTAAGAAATAATTCCTCAGTTTTGTTTATATTTTACTTATTTTAAACTAAAATTCATTGACTCTCTCAGTAAATTATATACTTTTAATTATATTGTTAATAGACTTATAAATGAAATTGCAGATGTGAGAGTTAAGAGATTCTTTAGTACTAGTACTTCATTGCCAGAAAAACAATCTACACATAATATGTCTCCATGGGTGGAATAGAATAGACTGTGGCTTTATAATTTTATCTTCAAATATGCTGTAATTCAGTGGAGTCATGCGGTTAAATATGAGTATTTTGTTATTTTCAGCAATGCAGCAATGCAGGTATGGAAGCTATTAACTTACGAAAGAACTTTAGATCCTAAGTCATCTTTGAGGCGGTTTTACAGCATTTACCTCTAGTTCACTTTCAGCTGTAAATATTAGTTTAAGGCATAAGGCCAAATATTTTGAGAGCACTTCTGATACTGACATCTAAATTGCTTGCAAATATATTTTCCTTATTATTGCATTTGAATTTTTTGATATTCAGAAATAGAGAAAGGAGGTTGTGGAGACCCTGGAATTCCATCATATGGAAAAAGGACCGGCAGCAGTTTTCTGCATGGAGACACACTTACCTTTGAATGTCAAGCAGCTTTTGAACTGGTGGGAGAGAGAACGATTACATGTCAACAAAATAACCAGTGGTCTGGCAACAAACCCAGCTGTGTTTGTAAGAATTATTATATTATTTTCTGTATTATTTTCCTGACCCTAGCTTCTTGCATTTCTTAGTATTTGTGACTAACCAACAGGAAAATACTTCAAAATGCCTTGAAGACTTTTTCAGTCATGGTTTGTTGTTTTTTTTCAGTTGACTCAGTAGCTCATTTATGGGGAACATCATGTAAGACCATTTTTAGAATGTTCTTTTCCCTCATTTTGTATTTAACTGAACCACTTAACACTCTTAATGGAAATGTGTGTTGAATTAGACTCTAAATGAGCAATTCCTAATCACATATAAGTGTTCAAAAGGACTCTGTGGTACATGCACATTTCATTCTGGCAGCACAAAGCAGCCTGCAGATCCACATAAGAAGAGACTGGTATTTTTTTGGCGATATACTTATAAAGTGTGAAAATGAATATAAACAAGTTAAGAATATCAAACACAAAAAAAGGTTAGGTGAGATCATTATTTGTGAATTTTGTTTTAAAAGATGAAATATATTTGTTTTTAAGCTAGTGGATGGATTCGAATAGAGAGGGTTATTGGTTGGGTTTTTTTTGGTTTGTTTTTTTCTTGTTTGGTTTGGGTTGGGTATTTTTACTTTTTTTTCCTTTATGGTAAAATAGAACAAATCTTTCAATTACACAAGTATATTTGGCACTTCAGTTCTTCAGAGCACGTTAAATTTTCCTATAGAGAGTCTTATAATGCAGTACTGGATTTGACAACCATAACAACCTTTGTGAGGTGTCCTCTTCTCTTTGGACATGTATGTATTTTGAAGTTGTGTTGGTACAGGACTTAACAAACCGAGCAAGCTTGCTCTGGACTGGAATAATTCTCTATATGCCTTGCAATGCTGAAATGTGTCTAAGCATATAAAATGGGCACAGAGACAGTTCAGCTGCATTTCCCTTTGAAGACAGAAGTTGTGTTTGTTCATGGTGCTGTATTGCATTGGATTGATATATTAGTTTCTGTTGACAATGCTGTAGAATATTTTATTGTGCTCCAGTGTTACATGTGCACATGCCCTGAGCATGGAATCTATAACATCTATTTATATACGTTGAGTTCAGTTTGATACATTTGAAGACCTGAATAATGATTATCCTTTGTGTTAACTAATATGCAGTGAGTCTTCTTCTTTCTGAATATACTGTACTTCTGACTAAAGTACCAGTCGCAAGATCATGACTCTGAAATCAATTAAGCAATGTCTTGATGAAAATTAGCCCGAAAGAGTAAAAAGGATGATAGCTATGAATAATTTTTGATTTTGCTCTATGCTATCAAAGGAAAACTAGAGTAAAATAAGTTCATACTATATACTCTTAAGATTTCTTGATTGAGTCACATCTAAATTTCTACTATTATTTACATCAGTATGATCTTTCTATACTACAGACAAAACTGGCCCTTATGCTTGATCTTTTTTGATTATTAAATACAGTTTAATGCATATTCCTTTTGGAAAAAAAAATCATTTCAATTTGGAGGTCACATTTTCATTTCAGAACAAACCTGCCAATTTTTGCAAATTCTGATGCATCAGGCATTACTTTTGCTTTCTTTGGCAGTCACTGCATGTGAAACTTCTGCAGGCCCTGCTGCAGTCACTTAGATTCACTTGGGGAAATAAAAATGTGTTATATTGGAGAAATGTTCTGAAAGTGTTAAACATTTTCTGCTTGTATGTGTAGTAGTTTTAACATTCAGGCTTCAAAAGCATCCTTTTCCACAAAAATGAAAAAAAAAAATACAAAGACAAGCATTTATAAAGTTTGTGGATAGTATTCTGAGAATTTTGTTGTTCTTTCCTTTAGTCTCATGTTTCTTCAACTTCACCACACCATCTGGAATTATTCTTTCTCCAAATTATCCTGAGGAGTATGGGAACAATATGAACTGTGTTTGGTTAATTATCTCAGAGCCAGGAAGCAGAATCCATCTGATTTTCAATGACTTTGATGTAGAACCTCAATTTGACTACCTTACAGTCAAAGATGATGGGATTTCAGATTTACCACCTCTTGGCACATTTTCTGGCAATGAAGTCCCTTCTCAATTGGCTAGTAGTGGGCACATAGTAAGACTTGAATTTCAGTCAGATCACTCTACCACTGGAAGAGGATTTAATATCACTTACACAAGTAAGAACTTCTGCTTTTATTTTATGCCTAGTTTTATGCTATCTTTCTTCATAATAATGAAAAAATAGAACATATTTATATTTACAACAGAGAAGTAAATTGTCATGCTTGTATAATTGCACTATTTTCAGGTGTCTTCCTGGTATTCATTAGCTTATCTGAATCCTTATCATTTATTTATTTTAATTGTGATAGTGCTGAGGAATTCCCTTCATTATTTAAAGGTCTTTTTTGCTCATACTGCGTAAATGCGGAGCATGTAACTAAAGTCCAGATCATTCAGATCAAAGCATCCAAGTAATTTAATATACTTCCCAATGGAACCATCAGGAATAAGTTCACATAGGTATTAAGCTTAGATCCCAAACATTGAGATGTTAATCTGAAAAACATAGAAGTATAAAAACGTAACTAGGATATCAGTGCAAATAAATAGTTCTGGGGATCTGCTTTGGTTTTGCATGTCTTTTTCTAGTTTGATGATGTGGTATCTAAGAATACAGACCTCTAAGAATAGAGATGTCTTTTTTGGATTACACATAATAGTTACCATCTGTGGTTTTTCTAGTGTCTAGAACACAGCTGAACTGATGCAGAAGTCTTTCCTCTAAGAGTACACTCATTTAAAATCATTCTTTAAGAATTTTAAGAATGCATTATCTTTGTGAATGCAATTCTCACATATGCAAAGTTTAGTTGCAACTGGACAACCAGTTCAAAAGTTATTAGATGTGGACCTACCAGTCATGTACATATAGAGAGCTACTGAGAAAATAAGTCTTTCCTGTTTGGGAAACCAGGCTAAGAAATATCTGGTTATAGATAGCCCTCTGTTTTGTTCATATAAAAATATATTACTAAACAGTACGCTCAACAGAAAATTCTAGGAACAGCATTGTCATGTAGAAAACTTCATTACATTTGCCATAGGTCGCTAACTCTCTTAAAAGTTTTATGAGTCATTCAAAGACATTTCTTACATGGAGGTTATCATTTTAGCTGAAGAAATTATCTTCTAAGGTTATAGAAGTTAATTGACAATAAAGTTGTCTTTGAAACCTTTTGCACTGTTTCTATGTTGTGTCAATTAAGATAATCAAATAATAGTGTTTGTGGCCAAGGTGTTTCCTTGCGTTATTTAGAAAGATGCCCAACATAAAGCTGGAGTTCATTGATTTCAGTCGTTTTTAAGTCTTAGATGCCTAAAGTGGTCCTTTGCTTTGGTAGGAGGGAATAATTTTTGTCCTTTGAAAAATGGCAGAAGAAAAGGGGATGCCATTTTCTCTTGTTTTATCACTTGTTACCTGTGAGAAGAGACCAATACCCACTTTGCTACAACCTAATTTCATGTAGTTGTAGGAAGAAATAGGGGCTCCCCTTAGCCTCCCTTTCTTCAGGTTAAACAACCCCAATTCCCTTATGATAGAGGCAAAACAGCTAGATTTTGTCCAGAAGAAAATTTAGGCAAATTGTTATTGTGTATCTAAGCCACACATATCTAAAAAGCTTCCAAATTCCAACTGTGTTGCATGTGTGTGAATGTCATTGGATTTGAAGCTGACTTTTTATTGAACAATTTTCTATACTTTGAATTGTATGCTGCCATGTAATAAGTGTATTGTATTACTGTATTACAATTAAAATATTATTCTCTTCCAAAAAAAAAACCCCACAAAGTTTAAAGGGAAGGTTATTATTATTATTATTATTATTGTTATTATTATTATTATTATTACTCTTATTGTTGATTTGATTACTAGTATTATTACTATGTTTTTATCAGCCTTTGGTCAGAATGAGTGCCATGATCCAGGCATTCCTATAAATGGGAGGCGCTTTGGAGACAGATTCCTTCTGGGAAGTTCTGTTTCCTTTCACTGTGATGATGGCTTTGTGAAGACTCAAGGCTCTGAATCCATAACCTGTATTATGCAAGATGGAAATGTAGTATGGAGCTCCACTGTCCCACGTTGTGAAGGTAGGGACACAATCTTTACTTTGCACCTACAGTTTGAATAATGACACTATTTAAATTTAGCTTACTTTTTACATTTTGCACATAAATAAGACTGTGTTACCTGAAGTTATTAATTCATCTTAACACTCTTCCAGTCAAATGAGAGTGCAGTAATAGAAACAAGATAGGTTGCTTTTATATTCTTGGAATAAATTAGAATTCTAAAAATCTGTTTGCTATTGCTTTCAAGTTCTGACTGTCACCACCATTACTTGGTTGTGAATTATAACCACTATAACAGTTTTGGCTGTAGCATGCTGAAGAACATCATTATCTACCACATAGAAAGTAAATAAAGCTTCTGTTTAAAAGTCCTTTTTAAAAAATTTACCCCTTTAATTTTCTCAAAATGAAAGTATACCTGAATTTCTGAGTGTAATGTTATAACCTGCAGTACACTTATTCCTGAGAAATATAGTGAAAACCAGAACTATGTTTAATATCCATTATATTCCCAAAAATTTCCAAATTTATTTGCTTGTTCTTTCCTAGATGAATAAACAGACTAAGATGATCTCTACTTAGGTTTAAATCTCTCTTTAGAATGAAATACAGTAAGAAGAATTCCTTAATGCTTAACAGGGATGGGTCCTAAGGGCAAGGCAGATGAGCGAATTTAATAAATTACTAAAGTATGTTTTTTAAAAGTCATGCTCAAAATGTATATCTTTTATTAAACAATCGATACATAAACAGACTCCAAATTAAAAGATATATATATTTTTTGAGAAACTAATCCAAACCTTCTAATTGGTGTAAATCTCACACTCCCATTAATTTCAGTGTCATTGCAATAACTTAATAGTCTGGATCATATCACTTTCATGGTTTTTGTTATTTGGGCAATTTGAGAACTAAGTTCTCATAAACTGTGCATTTCAAAGAAAATTTAGAAACACTGAAGAGACCCCCCCATGTTAGCAGTCTGTTACAAGCAGTGTATGTGAACTTAGATGTTGTAATAGCAAGATTTCTTATCCTGATTATCACGTGTTACACAGTGGAACAGGATTTTTTTTTTTTTAGCGAAAACCCAGCCCACTCCAAAGCATGAAGTGCAGTGTTATTTTTCATCAGAAGATTTTTTTTTCTCATTTTGAAACTGTAGACACAATTGTTAAAGTATCCAATCTAATCTTTGTGTAATTTTATTTCTGAAAATGCATAAAGTACCCGAGATGAGCACTTTGAAAGAAAAGAAGAGAAAATAATTAGAGAAATTACTTTTTTAGAAAATACATAGGTGCCCCTCAGTTATCCTTTCTTTGAACCTTTTAGAATGATTGCTTAGTTTTTAATGAGGAAGGGATTAAACTAATAGTCTGGGTTTGGGATTTTTTTTTAGATTTTGCTCTTTGTTTCTTTCTTTTATGGAAGTAGTTACATTTGGGATATGTTAATTTCTGATGTGGATTCTTATGATAACTGAAGGAGATTCTGGGCTTTCATTATACTATGGACTAAGCATCCTAAGCATGATGTAGTTTGCTTCTAGTTGTCTGAGATTTCTGAACAACCATTGGTTTTTTGTTGTTGCTCTGCTCTGTGTCTTTGTATACATAGCAGTCTCTATAAGCAACACCTGAAATACATGAAGTAAGTGATATATAAATAAACTGTTATAGTCAGGTGAGGATCAACAGTCTTATGACTGTTCTTGTTTCTAATATGACAGAATTTAAAAACCCACCATGGAATAAATTTATTTCTTCATTAACTATACACATGTAAGGTAAATGCCATTTTACTGGGTTTTCATTTTGCTTCAGAGACAATTCAGTGTGTTTCATTATTTGTGGGTTGCTTTTATTTCCCACTCAAATCTGGAAAAACTTTCTAGAGACAAGTCATAAGTGAAATCAAATAACCTGATTAATTTTTTTTTGTTAAAAACACTGAAACAAAACTAGGTATATTAATTTTCATCTCACAGATTCATGTTTCCATCCATTTTTATACAGCACAAAAAGTTTGTTTGTCACTACTTAGAGAAATAGAAGAAAAGTAACAAGATTTCCTGCACTGAAATATGGAATTTTCTGATAATGATACCACTAACTTCTAGAGGACAACACAAATGATACTAAGATAAATTTACCTGACCTTGAAAGTGTTCCTGTGTTAGACTGTGCCATAGCCTTTAGTAAAAAATAACATCCCAAAGCCCTGTGCCACGATAACTTAAAATTTTAAGGGACTCAAGTTTCCCTAAATTTCTTCTGTCATTTCTGCTGTTGTTTAATCCTGCTCCAAATCCCTTTGATTCTGCTCTGAGACATGATCCCTGTCTGGCCCTGTTATTTTCATAGCCCTCTTGCAATACATTTTTAAAAAACTTTTTATGGAGGAGGATCAGGTTAGAGAACGTTTGAAGAAATTTGACATATAGGACTGGGTCTGATGGGATGCAGCCAAGAATTCTGAAGAAGCCATCCAATGACATTGCAAGGTCACTCAATATCTTGGGAAGCTGATTTAAACCAGGGAGATCCCTGAGTACTGGAAGAAAGCAAATTCCAATCTTCAAGAAAGGAAAGAGGGAAGATCTGAAGAACTACAGGTCTCATCTTGATTGCTGGGAAAGGTGATGCAGCAATATTCCTTGAAACCATTTCCAAACAATGTGCTGTGGTTTAAACCTAGCTCGAAATTATGCTTCACGCAGCTGCTTGCTTCCCTTCCACACCCTCCTGTGAGAGGAAGACAAAAGGTAGATATTCTGAGTTAAGAATAATTTACTGAAAACAGCAATAAGACAGTAAGAACAACAAAGTATACAAAAGAGGGTGATTTGCATACAAAAAAGTGCTCACTGACTGCCTGACAAACCAACCACTCCAACCAGGCTCCATGTGACCAACAAGACAAAGACAAAATGGCCCCCCCAGATTCTCCATGTGCATGGTTTTCCTCTGCCCGACGCCATGCCCCCTTCTCAGAAGTGAAGTCCCTGACTTCTGACCCCCAAAGATGGTGTGAGTGGTATAGAATCACAACCCAGGTGTGCCCACATGGCTCCAAACTCCACCCTCTCAAGGCTACTGCAAGAAAATTAACTCTGTCCTAGCCGAAACTATGACAAAATGAAGAAAACTATGGTGACCGGGAGCAGTCAACATATCAAGAGGAAATCATGCCTGACCAACCTAATAGCCTTCTGCGTTAAGATAAACTGTCTGATGGATAAGGGAAGAGTAATGGATATTTTTAATTTCAGTTTTGGTAAGGTGTTTGGCACAGTGCCATGCAAGATTCTCAGTGACAAACCAATGAAGTAGGGACTAGATAAGGGAACAGTGAAGTGGACTGAAAACTGACTGAACTGTTGGGCTCATAGAATTGTAGTTAGTGGCACAAAGTCCAACTGGAGACTAATTCATAGTGGTGTAGCCCGGGGGTCAATCCCATACTGTTTGAAATCTTCAGTAATGCACTGAATGCTGAGGCAGAGTGCGCTCTGGGCAAGTCTGCAGATGATGTAGAACTGGGGGGAGTGTCTCGCGTACCATGTTTGTGCTGCTGTTCAGAGGGACCTCGGCAAAGAGGCAGGAGAACTGGGCTAAGAATAAACGACAGATCCTTCCCATCTATTCAGCATTGGTGAGGCTATGTCAGGAGCGCTGTGTGCGGTCCTGGCATCCACAGTACAAGAAAAATGTGGACACACTGCAGTTAGTCCAGTGAAGGGTCATGAAGATGACTAAGGACTTGGAACACCTGTCATACTAGAAGAGATTGTCATACAATTGGGCTTGTCCTGACTGGAGAAGAAAAGGCCCAGGACTCAAGAGGGATCTTGTCAATATGTATAGATAACTGATGGGATGGTTTAAAGAAGGTAGAACTAGACTCTGCTCAGTGGTGTACAGTGACAGGACAAGAGGCAGTGAACAGAAACTGAAATACATGGATTTCTGTTTAAACATAAGAAAAAACTTGCACTGTGAGAGCAATCAAGCACTGAAACCGATTGCCCAGAGAGTCTGGGGAGTGTTTGACTTTGGAGGGAGGGCATGATCTGACTGGACATGATTCTGTGCAATCTGCTGTATTGAGCAGGAAATGGACTAGATGGTTTCCAGACATCCCTTTCAACTTAAACCACTCTATGATCCAACGGAATATTTGCAACTACCAGTTCCACTGAGCTTGGTGATTACTCAAAAAAGGTGGCACAGTACAATGGTAATAATTACTTAGAACGGTTTGTCTGATGTTTCCACATAAATGTGGACTCATAATGAATCTAAAAAGTGATGAGACAGTGTTATTTTTTAACAAGATACTCTGCCTTTCAACGGAAGGAAGGCTGGCAGACTCAAGTGCTGTGCTTTGTGTGTTAAAACATGTATAGATTAATAAGTCTTGATAAGACACATTGCAGGCCTTATGAGTCTGAAGAAAACAAAGTGCTCATAACATAATGTAAAAAATTTAGTCATGTTAAACTATTAAAATTAACTATATTAAACTTATTTTTCTATATATTTTTATTTCATTTTTGTAAGTTCTTTGAATATATAATATATTAGAAATACTGTGTATGTTACAAGTATACATGTTTTTTTCTTTCAGCACCATGTGGTGGACATTTGACAGCATCGAGTGGTGTTATCTTGCCACCAGGGTGGCCAGGATATTACAAGGATTCACTTAATTGTGAGTGGGTGATTGAAGCAAGACCAGGACATTCTATTAAGATCACTTTTGACAGGTGAGAATCATAAAGTCAAACAAGAAGCAAGGTCTGAGCATAAATATTTATTTCATTATTGAAGAATAAAAATACTCTTTAAGAACCCAAACCACAAAAAGGAACTTCAATGCAACACTCACAATACTATTCCTTCAAGTAGGCAATTAAAGCTTTCTAATGTATTTATGTTGTCTTTATCATAACACTGGAGAGGCTGGAGAGGAGCCCTATGGAAAGAGATCTGGGAAACTGGGTTAATGGCAAGTTGAATATGAGTCAAAAATGTGCCCTGAAAGCTGAAAAAGCCAACCATGTTCTGGGGTGTATCAAGCACAGCACAACTTGCTGGTCAGGGGAGGTGACTGTCCCCTTCAGCACTGCTCTGCTGTGGCATCACCTTGAGTACTGCATGCAGTTTTGGGTGCCCCAGTGTAAGACTAACATCAAACTATTAGAGTGTGTTCCGAGGATGACCAAGATGGTGAGAAGTCTTGAGGATAAGGCTTAAGAGGAGTGGGTGAAGGCATTTGGTTTATTCAACTTGAAGAAGGCTGAGGGATGACCTCCTGACAGTCTGCAACTTAGTCAGGGGGGCAGTGGACTGGGAGGTGCTGATCTCCTCTCTCTGGTGACCAGCAGCAGGACAAGTGGGAATGGAATGAAGCTGCATCAGGGGAAGTTCAGATTGAACACGAAGAAAAGGTCCTTCACTGAGAGTGGTCAGTCATTGAAACAGGCTCACAAGGGAAATGGTCATGGCACCAAGCCTGTCAGATTTCAGTGAGTGTTCTCTAGACACTCTCAGTCATATGGTTTAGTTTTAGGTAGTCTTGTGAGAAGCAAGGCTCACTCAGGTGCAGGTGGGAATGCCAAGGTTCCTCCTGTGAGAAGGGGAGTTTCACACTGGATGATGTAATAATGTGGATCCTGGGACACTTCAGGAGTCTTGGACAACTTCTAAGATAATACAGCTGCCTATCAGATCAGTTCAGTTGAGGCAATTATGGTCCTCCATTATGGCCCATCAGCAGAGATGAACACCTTCAGGCTACTTGTGAATGCCCCATACTTCCCCGGCAGGGGAGTTATCACATCTGAGTTCACTTGAGTATGGACCAAGAGACAGTACCAGCCTCTCAGGGTTTGCCTCTTTCCTTATCTCTGTCAACACCCGTCTGTAGCCTGAAGTGGGGAGTCTGCGCCTGGGTGGTTACTTTGCAGATCGGCAGCTTCCCCCCTGAATCTTTGATCCAGTGGCTCTTCCAGTGTCACTTGTGGATACATTCTCTTTCCCAGACCTGGGATGATTGGACAATAGTACCCCGTTTATCTTATCTCAACTTCTGGTCACAGTCTAAATTCCAGTTAGTACGCATATTTTGGGAGGGGTGGCTTTGGTGGTCGCAGATAAACAGCTGCTTCTTTGCAGTTTGCTATAGTGGGCAAAAGTCCTCCAATGATTTTAACAATATTTAAGCCGTTAACCATTTCAGTCTCTCACACCTGGGTTTTCCAAATGCAAGTTTTATATCTTGCACTTCACCCTGCAAAGAGCTATTAAAAGGCTAAGCATCATTTTAATACAAGGAGGGACATTACATGAATAAAAACTTTAATAACTGTTGATAAAAGTCTCACAGTGGAATTTTGGGTGTTCTATAGAGATCTCTAGTATGTTCAGAACTGTTCTCCATGTCCAGAAAGGATCTTAAAAAGGAGCCAATTACACTAATAATACTAAGGTATTCAGGATATGGAAAACAAGGTATGACTGATGAATTGCTGAAGATTCTTACAAGGCAGGATGTCTGGGCAACCAAATTGCAGGTAGATTAAGTAAATGAAAAGTGAATCATATTAAGAAAAAAATAATTCTGTCTTGATATATAAAACAGCATTCTTTGAGCTTACACTGGTCACTGAGCTGCTAAAGTTCTGGTAACTCTTTGTCAAGAAATCTGAATGAAAACTAACACATAAATAGAAAATTTTTGTAAACTTGATTAGAGGCACAAAATGGAATATGGGGAGAAGATTAAAGTAGCTTGTATATTATTTACCATATCTTTTTCCAGTACTGTTTTGTACTGTTATTATAAATACATTAATATTGGGGACAAATGAGAGAATGACAAATAGCAAAGAAAAATGAGAACTGTTTAAACAGTTTTTATAAAATTACAATGTTGCTTCTTACAACAACTAAAGGTTGTTTGCTTTCATTGCGTACAGCAGGAAGTTCCAGAATTTTAAGATGCTGACTTTTTTCTCATTAAAGACTTTATAGTATTTATAAGTTTATAGCTTTTTTTTTTTTTAATTAATAATCAGAAGCCTGAGGTTCAGGGATGTCATCCTAAATGCAAACAGCAGTATTAGTTGTAAGACAGAGCATTTTAATTTTATAAAAGGAAATGCATCGCCTCAAGTTAGAGATGTTTGAATGCCTATGACCTCAACAGTGTGCCCACGTTATTTCTGAGGATATTAATGGGAAACATAGGCTCCTGTGACATGTGATGCAGTTTAAGAACTTGATTTGCTGAATTTTAGACAGATGCACACGCATATTCCATTAACAGAATTCTAGAATTTTGTGTACAAATTGAACTGCAATGAAATTAAATGAGAACTTGGAATTTACCCTGATACAAAATGGAAAATTCTGATCACATATCATTTTTGAAGTACAGCAGATACACAGTTAATCTACTCCAGCTTTATGTCAGCATTATTAGCAGATGGATTCTGTTGCCATTCCCTAATTGTTTCAATTGCAAAACAGTATTACCATTAAGCACATTGGTTTGGTGGACAAAAGAGAAATCTTTCCTTGTTTTCTTTGGAGGTTTACGGAGCCTTCCTGGCAGGTTTAGAAAATTATGTAGCTTTACTACATAACATTATAAGTTTTATTGAAAGTGTTATGCTTGTTAATGACAGTACAACCTTGCTTTTGCAGTAAAATTGTTTTCTTTTGTCAATGTGAAGGCTTTGCTACCCAGTTTAAAACTTCTATGGAAAACCTTTTTATTGCTTACAAGAAACTGTCTCTGCTCTCTGACATAATATTAGCAAATTACAAATCAGTAATTGATTTTGTTAATTAATTGACAAATACAATATTTCTGTCAAGTATTTTGTCTAGTTTGGGGAAAATGGAACCCTTTTATACTTTACTATATGACTTGCATCAAAGACACAGCTAACAGAATGAAACTTTGTACAAATATGATCTCACTCTTGAGCTAATGAAGCTTTAATGTTGCTAGACAAATGTGCCTTTCCAGAGTCCTTAGAAACTTTCCAGAAGTAGCAGCAAATGACTGCATGACCCTATTGATTATTGTACTGTTGCCTTATAAGTTTGAAAAGCAGAGGCTGAGGCCAGATAAGAGGGTAAGAAAAAGTAAAAATTTGTTAAGAGGTTCGGACAAAGCAATCCCTGGGGTGTCCTCAGGAGTGGCTGCGTTCGCAGGGATTGGGCCCTAGGCCAGATAAGAGGGAGCAAAGCAAGTGTAAGTTATACAAAAGGTAAAAAGGATAAAAAGGTAAAAAGGGTAAAAAGGGTATTCAAGCTTCTACTATTATAGGTTTCAGTGAATTAACATAGTTTTGAAATATTCTCCAATGAAAAGCAGAATTTGATGAGGCTATTTCTTGTGGCAAATTTCTATTGGAAGCTTTCTGCTTACTTCAGTAGCTTCGTTTTTTGGTCATCATAAACGATATTGTGTCCCGCTCTGAAATGCTTAAGAATGATAACTTGGTTCTATTTTGTCTATGGGATAGGGATAGGGAGTTAGCTAGGGATTTACAAGGCTGTAGGGTAAAGGCTACAGGATTATAGGGTTACTAACATATAAAAGTATGAAAGTAAAAATACTACTAATATAAAAAGCATAAAAGTAAAAATCTCTCTGGCACCAGTACATTGAAACATTTTACATTTCAGTTTGTGACTAATGCCTGAAAGGGTAACAAAAAAGTAAAATCTAATTGATTCAAATCATGAGGAAAGGGACTAGAACAATAACTGCTGACTTGAAGATCTTTGGTACTTTGAATATTGATAAAAAATCATTTGATAATATATACAACAAACCTTTTTATTCGGAACCTACCTAATTATATGAAGAATGGTATAATGTAGCATTCTTTAAGTATTTTTAAAATTATCTGTGTACATTTGGAGAATGTCCTACCTTTTACTAATACGAGTAAGCTAATAAGCATTAAATGAAACTAAAAACCCAAAAGGTAACTCTTAATTCAGTACTTTCAGTAGCGATGAAGAACTTCCAATAACAAATTATCTTGATTTATCTCTTTAGGGAAAATGCAAAGACTGAAAATGAAAACTAACAACAAACCCAACCCAATTCAAAAAACAACTCATTCTCGTAAACCCTCAAAACCAGACAAGTGAATTATAAACTCATTTCTGAGTTTGACATGAGCAAGAACCTAGTGGGGACAGAGATCATTGTCACAGTAGCAATTGCTGTAAGAGTTATTTTATGTTTTCTGTCTCCAGCAAGGGTTTGCCATCCATTGTTGTCATACCGCCCTGCTAAGAAAACTGCAGTTGCTGGCGAGAGCACTTTATTCCTAATTACTTTCCCTCACAAACATAACTGTCAAAATAATTGAACTATTGAGTTATTGATCTTGAGTCTATTCATTATGAGTACAAATAAAGTATTTAAACCAGTCTAGCAGTATCTGTCTGTTTTCATCATTCTGCTGCAGGATAAATCAATGTATAATCTCTGAAATTATGGAAAGGTACTGAAAAACTGTCAAGTACTTTAGTGATGCCCTCTGTAACTGTCTATTTGGTAAATTAAATAGAAACAATGAGCCTTTCCAAACACAAGAGCTTATGCGTTTATGCAGCTAAATTGCTGGAATAGTCTCCAACATGCTTCTTGAGTTTGTCAGCCAGCATTCTCCCAAATAATTATCAAGCAGGGCCAGGAGTTAGTGTGGGCAAGCAACCATTCATAATAGGAAATTTGAATAGTATCTCCTTCTTTGAGAGGCGAAAGGATGCATTTAATAGTGTGGATGTAAGCCATTCTCTGCTAGCTGACTTCACTGCCAGAAATGGGTCCTGAAAATGCTTAATGTATTAGCAAACCTGCAAGCCCTGTATTCCACTGTCAGAGTGGATAGATGGCAGTAAAAGCAATCACCTGGATCTTATCCAGCATATGCAGGTAGAGTAGGTAGCACCCTAAATCTACAGTTTTCTGTGTGAAGAGGAAGGAATGATATGAAGTGCCTAAGTTAGTTTCCCAGCAGTCATTAACTCTGATAGCAAAGAAAAAGCTTTCGTATTTTTGAACTGTGCTTTTGTTTTCAGGGAGTCTTGAGAGAAGAACTAGAAAGAATACTAGATACTTGCTAAAACTGAACTTGCTGCTACCAATACGGATGTGTCTGTGAAGATGTTTTTACAAGGAAAATGCTATTTGATCTGTAACATATAATGGCCTGGATGGGGATCTTGGTCATTCTGTCATCATTGCCTAACAAAGTATAAAGTTTATTTACACTTTGAAGAAGTGTCACATGTATTTCCCCTTTTCTGAGTGTTTAATAATTTGCAGTTTTCTTTAATTACAAGAAAGCAGTTTCTTATCTCTAGACCCACTAAATGTGTCCCATATTGGCAAGACAGCTAAGGGCATTCACTTTGAAAGAAGTGTTGTATTTCTTAGGGACACAGTCTGTTGCTGTCAGA
Source organism: Ptilonorhynchus violaceus (assembly GCA_013397565.1). NCBI lineage: Eukaryota > Metazoa > Chordata > Aves > Passeriformes > Ptilonorhynchidae > Ptilonorhynchus > Ptilonorhynchus violaceus. The sequence goes on along the minus strand of VZRJ01001317.1, from coordinate 286,471 downwards.
AGTTGAACTAATAAGCCTTATGGGAATAGAAAAATCTCAGAACATATGCATTTCTGAAAGATGAAAATAAGAATATTGAGTTTGCATGCAAGTATATTTAGACTAGAATAACTATCTATGTAGTATCACAAGCTTCATTTACAGGAAAATTTATGTGTGCATAGTTTAGATGCTACAGCATATCAGAATCTGATGAAACCACAAACTATCTTGAAAAGCATCTGATGTAAGAAGTGCCAGTTCAAATTCATCTACAAAAAGAGAAGATTTGTACTGTTTGATTTAAGAATTAGTAGATGACTGACATAGATATCCATTATGAACCAGAGAAATGTGATGTGATTCAGTGATTGACAGACACATTGACTCTGCCGTTGATTTTAAAGTTATTTTTTCTTGAAAATTAACCCTCATTACTTTCCATTCTTCTGTATATTACCTGGATTTTTGTCACATTGAAGTAAACTAAGAAGTCATGCTTATTATAACTGTAACAAATTTCAAAATTAGGGCTTAATTTAAGTCTAGTATTTCTGTACATCTTTATTTCATAGGAGAAAAATTACTAAAAGTAAAGTAACAAGCTATGTTAGAATAAAATCTTTGGATAAAAAAGTTAAACAGTTGACTAGGTATAAAACAGCTTTTGCCAAATAGCAAATATCAAATACTGAAATTATTGAGATGAAATAATGACATATTAGGATGTTCAGCTATTTTTTAACCTGAGGGCATAAAATTTCTTGGATCTTCATAATACAATCTTGTTTGAGACAATTTGCATTTTATACCTGGATTCCCCACTAAATGTCTTTCTGAAGGCATCGTATGGCTGATCTCAAGTACAGTGCATCCCTTAAGAATTTTAAATGATACCACAAAACAAAGCAAGGAAAACGATGCATGAAGCCTTTTTTAATTGTTATCCTCAGTAATACATGGATGGATCTGTAGATATGTAATTTTGTTATATATGGTATGGTTACAAGCGGGTTGCATTTCTAACAGTTAAAGAAAATAACTCCATTTCTCTGTTTACCAGCTGACTTGCATATTCCTTTTCAGATTCCAGACTGAAGTTAATTATGATATTTTGGAAGTCAGAGATGGGCCAGCAAATTCATCACCATTAATTGGAGAATACCATGGAACACAAGCACCCCAGTTCCTTATCAGTACTGGAAATTATATGTATCTGCTGTTCACTACAGACAACAGTCGTTCCAGTGTTGGTTTCCTAATTCACTATGAGAGTAAGTCTGGTATTTCTCGAATAGATTTTTATTTAATCTTGAAAAAAACATTCAATTTGAAAATGTGTAAACAAATGGGAACAAATAAAATACAATAATTATATTTGTATAAGAACAAATTATGATTACTCTATGCTGTACTGACAGATAATTCTGAAACTATTAATTTTGGAAATTTTTTCTTCATGAGTTCTTCTGTATTATTCAGAGTACTTATGGACCTAGTTGTTTAATCAAATGCAAAGCAATTTTAGAAACGTGCCCTTGCGGGTAAAGATATATTGTTCTCTCTTGGTTTCTTTGGGTTTCCCCTATCTTCTCTCTCACTTTCACTTTCTTTCTTTTTGTCTTTCTCTGGTTTTAATGCATTTTGCAGGGCTGAACAGATTTGGACACCTTATCTATGATGGTTCCAAAATGCAAATGAATAAATAATAATATCTCCATGTGAACTACAGGACCATCATAATCTCTTTTTCTTTTAAATTAAATTAAATAACATTAAATGCATAAAATGATGTGTATTAAGTGATTGGAAGTCACACTGGTCTTTATGTGACAGTACAGCCATTCACTTAATTATTGACCAAAGAGAGCTTATGTGTTTGCTTGGTTGTGCCAACCAAGCAACATCACTTTTATAAGTTGTTCTTATTTGAGAACTAATCTGATTGCTGTAAATTTGTTGTAATATTGAATCTGGAATGAGTGCCCAAACATATTTTATAGTCACATCAAAATTTGGAGATTTTGCATAGTTTCTTTTAGCTTTGGCTAAGAGATGGTGGTAATGGTTGAACAGATAATGGTATGATAAACTGCAAGGCCACTAAATCATGTAGAGACAAGGAACATTAAATAGGTTTCTGCATGAGTTACCTGCAGATGATGATTTTCCCTGTTTATATTGGATCTAAATGTTGCTGTTATGTTTCATAAGACAGTCCTTAAATATTTATAATTTTGTGTTTTATTTTAAGCCCTCTGTCAGGTAGATAACTTTTTTCTGTTAAAAATTAAACCAGTTAGTAATAAAATGTCTGTCGTACTCATTCGTAAAGAGGAAGGTCTAATTATGAAATTATTTAGAACAGTATTCATATATTCACTTTTACCTCTGTTGAAAAATTTAATATCTGACATGGCACTAGTATTTCAGTGCTGTTTCTCTAGGTAGTCTGATAAAATGTCAAAATCAGAATTGATAAGTACACTTTAAAGCTTGAAGTTGTATTAGATCTTGAGCAAGTAAAGATGACAGAAAGCTAGTAAATGATCTTCATCTTCTTTTACATATAGTTCCCCTGCAGAGAATATTGAAAAAATAGCCTATTGTATAAAAAGCTAACATGTTTATAATTTTTAAAGTCATAGCAAAGCTAAAAATTCTGTCTTACAGCATCTTTCAGAGCAGGTTGACTCCCTGAATGAAGCATTTTTCTCTTTCAGTGGAAGTAATATTTTAAAGGGTAGCTGTTATAAATTTTTGCTTAGAAGCCAGAAGATCATAGAATCACAGAATCATCAAGGTTTGAAGAGACCTTAAAGATCATCTAGTCCAACCCAGCACCACCATAATCACCCCTAAACCACATCCCAAAGCACCACATCCAGATGCCTCTTGAACACTTCCAGACAGTGACTCCACCATCTCCCTGGGCAACTTATTCCAATGCCTAAACACTCTTGCAGTGAATTTTTTTCCCTAATATCTAATCTGAACCTTCCCTCTGGTGTAACTTAAGGCGATTTCCTCTTGGCCTTTCATTTTAGACATGGCAGAAGAGACTGACCCCCACCTCCCTACAACCTTCTTTCAGGAAGTTGTAGAGATTCATGAGGTCTCCCCTGAGCCTTTTCTTCTCCAGGCTAAACAATCCCAGCTCCCTCAGCCTCTCATCATAGGCCATAATTTCTAATACTTCACCAGCTTTGTTGCCCTTCTCTAGACTCATTCCAGCACTTTAATATCTTTTTTGAAGTGAGTGGCCCAAAACTGGACACAGTATTTAAGATGTGGCCTTACCAGTGCCAAGTACAGAGGCACAATTGTTTCCCTAGTCCTGCTGGCCACACTATTGCTGATACAGGCTGAGATGCCATTGGCCTTCTTGGCCACCTGGGCATACGCTGGCTCATGTTCAGCTGCTGTTGACCAGCACCCCCAGGTGCTTTTCTGCTGGGCAACATTCCAGCCACTCTGTCCCCAAGCCTGTAGCACTGCATGGGGTTGTTCTGACCCAAGGACATGGCACTTCACCTTGTTGACCCTCATACAATTGGCCTCAACTCATCAATCCAGCCTCTCCAGATCTCTCTGCAGAGCCTTCCTATCCTCCAGCAGATCAACACTCCCACCCAACTTGCTGATGTTGCACTGGATTCCTTTGTCTAGGTCAGTGTGATAAAGATATTAAACAGGTCTGGCCCCAATACTGAGCCCTGTGGAACACCGCTAGTGACCAGATGCCAGCTGGATTTAACTTCATTCACCACCACTCTCTGGGTCCAGCCATCCTGTCAGTTTTTTACCCAGCAAAGACTACACTTATTCAAACCATGAGCAGCCAGTTTCTCCAGGAGAATGCTGTGGAAAATAGTTTCAAAGGCAATTCCTGTCCTGAATGTCCGCACTGTAAAAAAAAGTTGTACAGAGAAACCTTACTGAACACTTGACACCTATTTCAGTGCATTTGCTCCACAAGACTTTTTAAGTTAATCACAGCCTCACTGTTCATATTGTCTTTTTCCTCACATTAGATTTCTCACAGAACTAAAATTGTCTCCATTTTGCATTGTGTTCTATGTGTTCATGTAATGCGAGTGGAGTTTGCATTTGCTAGTCAGTATCGGGAGCTCCTGAAGCATTTCTGTGACAGACATACATCCTTCTTTAATCCTTTACTCTGTATTGATAATTGTGTACATCGCAGAGGGAAGGTAGGTAGAATAACTAGTAACATGGGAGTACTAGGTAGATAAAGTCAGTGTTGTCAAAGAACAAAAGCAGGGAGAAGGACCCAATGGAAGTGTTGAGTAATCTGCCAGGAACACAGGAGACTAAAATGATATTTTCATTGCTCTTGGAGGCTTAACTATAGAAGCTGTTCTAAAGATATCACAACAGAACCTCTATTTGTTTCACATATCTTACATTTGTAAAAGACAAGGTACTCAATTTTAAGAACAGTTTCTGAATATTTTCTTTGGAAGCTCAAATACCTGTCTGTCCCAGTTTGAAAGACAGGTGTCTGTCAAGGAAGGCAGGAACCTTCCTGGAATAGAAAGGATGACCCCTCTCCCTGCAAATTATTACACCCTTGAAATTATGGGGCTTTCAGGCAAAGATACGGAAAAAGCAATAACAGTTCTTTACTTGGATATATAGAATGAGGTAAACCAACAGCAGCAATAAGAAAACAGAAAAAAACCAGTAACAGCCTTTTCTCCCCTGTTGAGCAAGGCCCCTTTTTGGTGTAGCTGTGCCCACAGCCGGCAGGGGCGCTGTTGGTTCCTAGCGAGGCAGTGGCTGCAGTGACTCTCGCAGCCGGCAGGGGGCGCTGTGGCACGAGTGTGGCGACCTCTCTGCATGGCAATGGCGGCTCTGGCATGGGGAAGGAGGGGAGGCGGCTTTGCTCGTGCAGGAACCGCAGCAGATCGGGGTCTTGGAGCCCAAAACACAGGGGTAGCCACGGCAACATGCAGCAGGGCAGGAGCCCCTCGGGAGGCAGCGCTGGTCTCAGCTCTTAGCCCAGGAGCAGCTGCATCAGCACGCAGCAGGGCAGGGGTCCAGCAGGAAGCATCCCCGGCTCTCAGCACACGAACAGCCACGGCAGCAGAAAAAAAAAAAACGGAGCTGGCGCACCAAAGCTGGCTAGCCGGGCTACAGTGCAGCAGAGCAGCCGACTGCTCCCGGCAAAACGCGGACTGTTCTCTGTTCCCAGCTGGGCATAGACCGACCCACCCCCAGCCAAGAGACTGCTCAGTCACAATGCAGCAGTGCCCGGCTTGATACACACACACCTCGGCACACGCGGTGCTGCTGCTCCGATCCCAGACTGGAAGAGAGAAACTCCCGGCCCCTCCCCCTGCCAGGATCCCAGCCGGGCTCCCAAGCATCGCAATACCCCCGAACTGGGAAGGGGGAGAGGGAGGAAAGAGAAACAATAATAATTTTTGGGCACAACATGGATATGGGATAACAATCCCCGAGACACCTGTGTTACTTGGAAGTATCCTAAAAAGATTCCATTATAGTCATAACTTTAATGATAAATCACTGCACTGTGAAGCAGAAGGATCTTAATCTTGTTTAAAATAAAAAGTTCAGTATAAGCTAAACCAAGTTGAATCTGAGATGGCAGTAATATTCTATTAAGCTAAAATGTGCATGTAATATAGCTTTAATAAAAATGTAACCCATTAAAGGTACTGTGAAGGATGTGAAGATAATTTGTTAATTCCCCTCCTTAAATTTCTGTCATTCAGCCTTTTGATGACACTTCAAACAGCTAATACATGACAATGTCGGTTAACTCTTATGCATCTAAGCAAACAAATTAGTAAAGTGCCTAAATATTCTTTAAGTAAAACTACTGATAAAATATTCAGTTTTTTATTAAAAATAATTAATCTGTATTCTTTTGACAAACATGCTTCATGCTTCATTTACATTTCCCTGATCTTTTAACTTGCCTAGTTATGCTTGTTGGTTGGTTGGTTGGTTTTTTGCTTATTTGTATTTGTGGGGATTTTTTTTGTTCCTCATTCTGTGAAGTAGGTTGTGCAATTCTGGTCTTTTTTTTAAATAAAAACAGATAAAAATACTTTACCCACAGGGTCCTTTAATGTAAAGCCACTGTTTATTAAAATATATTAGAAAATTTTCCTTCCTTAAATAAGAGAACATGATAATTTGCAAAGCAAATTGATCAACTGTTTCTTAAGTCCAAATACTTTACTTAAATGTCTGTGCTTTTTCTGGGTTAATATTGCCTTCTATCCTAAAATTTATCTAAAAAATAGAGGTTATATTTTAGTCATGCATTGAGAAAGTCATATTACACTGTACATCAGTATGTATTTGATAAACATTACAATTCTCTTACATAGGGAAGTTATTTTAACATCAAAGATTACCCATCTTTGTTAAAACTTTCCATATTGAGGCTGTTTTAAAAAATCTACAAAATTAGTGTTGTGATTTTTCTTAAATGAAATTTTTTCAAAAAAAAAATAAAGTTAATCTTTTATTCACAGTGTATAAAATTAGGTATTTGTTTAGATTAGGTTTCAGAAAAGAACTTTTTAGGCTTAGAAACATGAAATCTTCATGGACTTGACAAAGTGTTGAGAACATTGAGACAGCCCACAATAAATTTTAGCCATGATAGCATAGAATCAAAATACTTCCTTACATTTTTTCATTTGAGTAAAAAATAATCCTTTGAATAGTTTGTATATCATCAAAAAATTCATAAAATATTCAGTGGTGAGATACAGTCAATGGAAAAAGATGTGGAATACTGGGGAAGATTTTGTTTCAGCAGTCCGTTTTACTCCGACTAAAAAGAATCAATACAGAGGCTAAATAAGAAAGGCAGTTGTTGTGAAAGTGACCATAAAATAATAGAGTTTATGATTCTTAAGATATGAAAGAATGAAGCAACATAGTTGTGATTAAGTCAATGGTTTTCAAAAGTCTAAACTTCACCAAATTTGACAAATTGGTACGTGAATGTCCTTGTGTCCTTATGAATGAATTCTGGAAGCCATTTATAAAAGAGATTGTATTTAAACCATACAGAGAACTATTGTTTGTTTTTGTGTGGTTATTTTGTGTTGTTTTTCTTTTTTTTTAATTTTTGAGAAATATTTCTGTAGCTATTTAAAAATCCCTTTTAATGATGTAACCCAAGCGTTAATAATGTAAATATTGGATATATTCAAACGTTGCTATAGATGGCAATCAAAGAACAGCATAGATCTCTTGAGGTAAACCCAAAAAACTAAAGTACATATTTAGTTCCAAGAATGAGACAGAAAGACAATAACAAAAATATCTATAAATATATTCAAATAAGAGAAAAAAATTAAAATAGTTACTTAATACAAATTTGACCAAACATCAGGTGTCACAGGCAAGACTAAATGTTTTGTTCCTGTTTTGCAACTTTTCAGTAAAGCTTCATTTTTACCACGTACTTTCCGCAATTAAGTGAACATTTACAAGGTAAGAGTGCAGCATATGGAGAGAGGTTACTGCACAATATTGAAATAATGAAAAATATATTATTCATCGGGGACTGTTAAAATTCCCTGTGTTATGCTCAGAGGCAAAGCCTGAAAATTATGTCTGAAAATTCAAAATTGCAAGGAAGTTTAAAAAAAATTCAGAAGGGCACATACCTTTCGAAGCAAGGATGGAGAGGGAAAAAAAAATATTCGGACCAGAATCATTAAGGACGTTAGTTTTATCTTCACTCTTGAAAGATACTAGTTTCAAGCTGATAAACAAAATGATATGAAATAAATGATTTGTATTTGATAAAAACAGATTATGTCCAACCAACTTAATTTCTTTCTTTACAGGTTAACTGCTTTTGTAGATTTGGGAATGGAAAGGGGAGGAGACAGTTCCATGCTGACATTTATAAGGCTTTCAGAAGTCTTTCAAAGAAAATCTAGAAATTTAGTTTAGATGAAATTACTACAGGTACAATAAGCACTTCAGTAGGCACTGGAAAAAGTTCTTCAGAGAGGCTGTGGAATCTCTATCCTTGGAGATACTAAAAATACACCCAGAAATGGATCCACCTGTGCAACCAGCTTTAGGTGACCCTGCTTTGGCAAGGGGGGGTTGGGCTAGATGATCTCCAGAGGTTCCTTCCACCCTGAATGGTTATGTGATTTCTGTGATGCTGTGAAAAAAAATTTTATTAATGATTTTGATGACAATATAAGAACAAGTACAATTTCTAAGGATGATTCCAACCTACAATTATGGCAAGCACTATGATTGAGAAGCTTAGAATTCAGAACAAGCTAGATGAACTGAAGAAAGAGTCTGAAACAAAACCAATTAAATTCTATAAAGAAACCTGCTAAGCCTGAACGGGGAAGGAGAAATGACATGCACAAATACAAAATAGAGGTACAGTAGAAAAAGATTTGGGTTTCACATGGAACTTACATAATCTAGAGAAAAATGTAGAAGTGTTGCAAAAAGTCTAATCTTCTGGATGTTGTAGTTAACCATCAAAAAAGAAAAAAAGGCAATTTCAGAAAATACATTTTTTTTGTTTACGGAACTGTTTTATCTAGGACTTGTTCAAAAATTATTTCACTGTATTTGATGACCAGGGAGAATATTGTGTCTGGGTTGGGACAGAGTTTAAAAAGAATAGGAGGTTGTTAACATGGAAAATAGGACACGTAAGGAGTCATTGAAAGGTTTGTACTTGTTTTGAAAAAGTATGACTTGGCAGGCGGGGGAGAAAGCATGATAGTAGTGTCATGTTCCTACTAGCTCAGAATTGCAGCCTGTCCTAAAGTTCGGTCTACTGCATGTGCTCCTTCTCAGTCAACTCTTAACAACTATTTTCCAACCAAATTTATCACTGTTGTGCTAGAATTTCTCTTATATTTTTGTTGTCAGGACTCTCAGTATTGCCCATTATTTAGTTTATCTTAGGTTATCTCCTATTAAGAATCAAATCTTCATGCAAAGAAGCAAAGAAAAATTATTTATTTTCAGCCGTGTTCATGGTTGGGAATGAAACTCTGTTGCCTTAGCTGAGGTTTTTTTTTTATTTAGCACTGCTATTTAAATCAGGAACTTGGAAGCTGATAAATTTCCTATAGCTTTTGGTCTTCTTGCAAAAATCTGAAACAACATAGTCAGTGTAATTTAGAATTATCATTTTGAAAAGAAACTGATGAATTTACCTGTTATATGTTACTCAGAATGCCAAAGCAGTTGATATGTTCAGGCAGGGTGGAAGGCTGCCCTAAGAGGAAGGAATTTTAAGAGCACTGCTGTGGACTTATCTACACTAACATATTTCAAAATATGAAGTACGATTTGTCTGAAAAAAAACGTAATGTGTATCAAAGTTAAGATTTCATACACATGAAATTATTAAGGGCACATACAGTGCAGAATATTATAGTCTTAAAAGAGTTCTTTGAAAATAAATTAAGCTGTTTTATCGAAGATGAAGGGAATCTAAAAATGCACTGTGTCAGCTAACATGGTACATTTGCATGAAGAGCATGCAGTCAAGTCTAGAAGAAACTTATTCGTCTGGAATTTAAGTATGTCAGGGTTACCTCATGAAAACTAGATCATAAGCTTTCAAATCTGAATTCTAAGTGAGAAATAAGAAGAGCTGGAGGGTAGAGGGAATATTTGTGAAAGATAGAGTCATTATTTATGATATTTTTATTTGTAGTCCTGCTTCCAACTCTCATATCTATAATTCTAAACCCTTCACTTTATGCCCTGATAAATCAATTTTTTCCTTAGTTTTGAACTCCTCCTACTTTGTTCCTAAGGCTGTATGGTAGTCCTGGATAGATAGAGCAGGGTAGAAGCAGTAAACTGAGAATACAACTTCCACAGAAACAGTTACAGATGCACAAGCAGCTGAGAGGACCAGCACCTTCAGGATGTGTTTAGAGGGCTAAGAAACTAGGAAATGCCTGTACAGTAGGGTGTGGTGGTGTGTTAACCTTGGCTAGATCCCAGGTTCCCAAGTCTTAAAAAACCTTCCCCCTACCCCACCCTTCTGCGGCTGAACTTCACTTTCAATTTTATCTACCTCTTACTTCTGAGAAATGCAGGAGGACAGGGTGTGAGGGTTGTGGTCAGTTCATCACATATTGTCTTTTCTGCTCCTTCCTCCTTGGTAGAAGGACCTCTCAGACTCTTCCCTTTCTGCAGCATTGGGTTCCTCCCTCAGGAGACAGTCCTCAATGAACATTTCAAATGTGACTGCTTCCCGTGGTCTACAGTTCTTGATGAACTGCTGCAGCATGGGTCCCTTCCACGGGGTGCAGTCCTTCAGGAACAGTGCTCCAGTGTGGGTCCCCCACAGGGTCACAACTCCTGCCAGTCAAACTGCTGCAGCGTGGGATCCTGTCTCCACTGGGCCACAGATCTTGCCAGGTGCCTGCTCCAGTGTGGGCTTCCCACAGGATCATAGCCTCCTTTGGGCATCCATCTGCTCCAGTGTGGGGTCCTGCATGGGCTGCAGATGGATGTCTGATCCACTGTGGACCTTCATGGGCTGCAGGAGGACAGCTGCTTCACCATGCTCTTCACCACAGGTTGCTGGGGAATCTCTGCTTCCAAACCTGGAGCACCTCCTCCCTTGCCTTCTTCATTGACCTTGGTATCTTAGAATTGTTGTTCTCACATATTCTCACTCTTCTCTATGGCTGCTGTTGTTCTACAACAAGTTTTTGTGTCCTTCTTAACTATGTCATCCCAGAGGCGCTACCACCATCTCTAACAGATTCAGCTTTTGCCAGCAGCAGGGCCATCCTGATACTAGCTGGCATTGGCTCTGTTGGACATGGGGGAAGTTTATGGCAGCTTCTCACAGAAGCCACTGCTGTAGCCACCTCCATTACTAACACTTTGATTCATAAAAAAAATTAGATATTGATCTAATATCAATATCCAGTTATGACGGACAAAGACTCTCTAACCAGGTAGTTAGAAAGTGTATGTTTTATTCAGCGCTGGGACACGTGGGGATGATTCCCAAAGATACCGTGTCAACTTGTGAGACAATACAGAGTCTATTTATCTACAAAAGTTTTAAATATTTAAGATACCAATACATATTCATAATATAAACACCTCCTATTCCCCGCTTTGTATTATAATTAGCTAACATATCATTAAGCATGCTCCTTTACTTCTTTGAAATAGGTCTGGGGGTTGAAATTTGAGGCTGGGGGTTGTTAAGAGATGAAGGATCCTCTTCTTCATCACTTTGACCTTTCTACTTCTTGAATTTCCACAATAGAAAACGACCCTTATACGTTATGTTCTTCGCTTTTCCATCCTTGGATGAGTATTTTAAATAAGAAAATTAATAACTGTCTAACTTCCTTTAGATCTGTGTTCTCTGGTTCCTGTTACAGATACAGCTGTGCAAACACAGGATGGCAAATAATTGTTTCTATCCACTTTGGGCCTAGCAATTATTAACTTTCTAATTAGTCCTAGTTGGACTTATCTATTACAATTATTTCGACTAGTTTTTACAAAGCTATCTTTAGACAAATTTTTAAAATCTTACGTCTCAACTTGGCCATCCAAACTTAATACAGGGGTGAGGGTGAGGAGGTGTTTTAGTTTTTTGGTTTTGTTTCTCACCATCGTAGTCTATTTTTAATTGGCAGTAAATTAAATTATTTTTTCTCAAATTCAGTCTGTTTTGACTGTGATGGTAATTATTAAGTGATCCCCTTGTCTTCGTCCTAGCCCTTGATTAGCCCTAATTACCAGAGACACTTTCTATCAGATAAGAGTTATACAATTGTGTAAGCTATATTATTTGTCTTTCTATTTTTCATGCATAGGATATAGCTGTAAGAATTTAGAAGTTTGTGAGTTCTTCAATTGCAGTTTTTTGACATTGCTTTTTGCTGTATCAAATAATCACTATTCTGCAGAGGAAAATTGAGTTGTCCTGCAGTGTCAGAAACTGAACAGATAAAATAATATATTTATTATAATAAATATAATTCATATACTAGCAAAATTTGTATTCATACTTTGAACTGTAATATCCAGCAATGGTTTCAGATGCCCAGTGCTTTTATTGTTTTGGTGTTTTTAATTGATTGACAAAATATACTTTAAAGCTCCAATCTTTTTCTACTTCATTTGGACTTTTCTATTCTATGAAACTGAAAATTGGAAAACTCTTCTGTGAGTCAGTGGCAACAGCCAGAGAAAGGGTTTTATGTCCTGTATCAGTTCTCAGGCAATGCTAACTAATATGTTTTGGAGGCTTTTTCTTCCTCCTGTCTTCCTCGTTTTGTGTTTTGTTTGGGATTTTTTCACCTATCTGAAAAAAGGTGAAAAAAACAAATTAAATCTGTGTGTTTCAGGTGTTACTCTGGAATCAGATTCCTGCCTTGACCCAGGGATTCCTGTGAATGGCCATCGCCATGGTAACAACTTTAATATCCGCTCCACAGTAACTTTCAGCTGTGATCCAGGATATACACTGAGTGATGAAGAACCACTCATATGTGAAAGAAATCATCAGTGGAACCATGCATTACCCAGCTGTGATGGTAAGTGTCAAGCTCTTCAGATGGTAGCTTTAAAGTCCACAAAAGTTAATCTCCTATTTTTCAGAACTAATTAAGCTTGTCATTGCTACTACCTCCCTTCAATTGCAGCAAGATCCACACTTTAAAAAAATTATCTTACTGTTATTAAAAGCCATGTTTTACGTCTCTGTATCAGCTTTCAGTCAAGTACTGGAAAAAACCAGGCATATATTTATAAATAGAAAAATTAAAATTCTCACAGGTTGCCATTGTTCAACTGTGAATAAAAATGGTTGCATAAAGCTAATACTGTCAAAGCAAAGCCAATAAACTTATATTTAAAACTTGAAATACTGCATACCAAAATGATTGCTCAAAATTTAGGATACTCGGTACTAAACCAGATGGATCATGATCAGCCTATGTAATTCATTTTCTTAACATATTTTCCTTTGAAATTTTGGTTAGTTTAGTGTTTTGGTAGATATCTAGTATGAAACTGTCTAGAGCTTCCACAAAACATTTTTTTAAAATGCTGAATTACTGTAATGGTTTAACCCCAGCCAGCAACCAAGCCCCACACAGCTGTTCACTCACTCCCACTAGCAGGATCAGGGAGAGAATGAGAAAAGTGAGAAAACTTCTGGGTTGAGATAAAGACAGTTTAATAGGGAGAGCAAAAGCTGCTCACACAAACAAAGCAAAAGAAGGAATTTATTCACTGCTTCCCAAGGGCAGGCAGGTGTTCAGCCATTTCCAGAAGAGCAGGGCCCCGTCATGCACAATGGTCAGTTAGGAAGATAAACACCATCACTCTGAACTTCTCTCTTCTTCCTTTTTCTCCCCTCTTTATATACTGAGCATGATGCCACATGGTGCAGAGTATTCCTTGGGTTAGCTGGGGTCAGCTGTCCCTGCTGTGTCTCCTCCTAATCTCCCGCTCACCTCCAACTTCCTCGCCAGCATGGCAGTACAAAAAGCAGAAAAGGCCTTGGCTCTGTGTAAGTCCTGCTCAGCAATAACAAAAACATCTCGATATTATCAACCCTGTGTTCAGCACAAATCCAGAACACAACCCCATACCAGCCACTGTGAAGAAAAATAAGTCTTTCCCAGCCAAATCCAGCACAATTGTCCTAGCAAATATTTCTGTGCTCTTTTTTGTAATTGGATTTTTTGGCTAAGTTGTGTTTCTGTGAACCACTGAATTAACTTATTTTTTTCATTAAATGCTTGTATAGTTGCTACAAAATCCCTCTTATAGAAACTACAGAACAACAGGAAAGAAAGGCTCTTACTTTAGTAAATTACTTACATTAATGAATTTGTACCTTGCTTTTCAGATCCCAGGTTTTCATTGATTACAATGGAATGTCCGAGGACAAACTTAGATTCAGCAAAGTATTTTAGTTTCTCACTCTATTTTAGTCTGTTTTATTAAGTCTGGGCACTACTCCTCTCTGTCTTCTAACTCTCACTACAGCCTTCTGGCCCCATGCACAAAACGTATAACCTACCAAAAGATTATTATAAAAGTTAGCTAATGTAGCATTCAAACGCTCTCACTACAACTCGTTCCTCCTTTACAAGTATAGATACAAAGCGTTTTTAGAATTTGTCATTGTTTTTATGGATTTCTTTGCTTGTTTTCTTTGCCAAAATAGATTGAAGTATATGTAGGAATCTTGACTTTGAATAGTATCCTCTTCTACTTACTTTGTACTAAAATATGTGGATGTATTTTTGAGTTAAAATATCAATATTTAACTCTACCATTTGCATATGAATGTTGAACGTCAGGAAGATCTAGTTAATTTTCACTCATCGAAAGAGAGTCTTTATTTCCCAGGTTCTTTACCCACTTTCAGTGTGAGTGTATGAGAAAATTTCAAGCCTTTCTGGAGCATGTTCTCTAGGCAAGCAACATATAAGGGTTACATTCGGTCTCTTCTTTTCCTCTCAGATTAAACTCCATTGTATTAACTAGTCTAAAAAGATGAAGTAGAACTCAGATTCCATTAGGTAATCATTCTGTTTGTGTATTTGCCTTTTCAGGCCCAAGAAATTGTGACCCAAATTTTTGGAATGTGACAGATTTAACTGACGTTGAAATGAGCATTTTGCAGTTATCTGCAGAGTATTAATGTTCTCAAAATTTTAACTTCAGAAATTAATTTAGCAGAATAAATGCCTAACGGAAAAGCATGTTGCTTTGTTTCCTGCCAACAAAGAAGAAATAGAACGGTGTACAAAGACAAGGTGCCTAAAGTTCCCTCTAAGTAATGTGTCATTCTCAAAATATGGTAGTGTCAAAGTGGAACATGGAAATAATTTTCTAGCAAGAGATAAAAATAAAATACATAATTACATATCTTTAATTTTGTTTAAAATATGTAAATTATTTTGAAATCTGTAATATCTGCTTTAAATAATGTTTCACAGTCAAATATTTTTCTTCCTTTTGTGATGTTTACAGGATAAGGATTTTGAATTAATGTACTATTGCTCATTTATGGCACTATAAACCCGATGTCTATAATTAGGTTATTTATTATTAAGTAATGTTATCAACCATATATTTAGTGTGGGTTTAGTCAAACATATTCTAATTTGTACTTGCATGCAGAAATAAATACATTCAGGCAAAACCAGGCTGGAAACATTTCCTTTCCTTCTACTTATAAATATATATAAATTACATAAATTCAAAAAACATTTAAAACTTTAACAAATACCTTAGTCTAATAAGAAATGACAAAAAGGAAATTTAGCTATAAATCAAGTATATATACACACACATCTACATAAAGGTACTGCAAGTTTATTGAACATTTTGTCATGTATCTTTTCCATCTAGTTTATGGCAAAGCATATCACTCTATGTGAGGAAGAAAACTAAAAGCATCTTTATGTTTTGTTATATTGTTTAAATATTTAGTAGATTAAAATTTAAAAAAACCAACAACATAAAAACTGGACAGCAAGAGATGAGTGAAAAGCACAGTCATGCTGTATTTATAAGATCTGTGAGCAATTCAGCATGCAAATCTTAAACTTTAATTAATTTGCCATGCAAATTTAAGCAGCCTAGTTTAGCAAATTCTAGTATGCATAAGATGTTTTTTAGTGTAGTTCTCGTGTCTTCCAAAATACTCAGTTCCAAATAAATTACTTATGATGAGACAATCTGAATCTTTGAACAAGAGGAAATTACACTTTTTTTCCTGAGCATTGCAGTAGATATCAGAGCCAAACTTTTAATTATTTGAAAAAAAATACACTTTTTACTTAAGTATTTTTGTTTGTTAAAAATGCGGTTGAATATATGCCTTTCTAAATATTTAGTGAAAGAAAAGTAGCAGCAAGATTTTTTTTAGTTACTTCACAAAAAAACCCTTACTTCTTACATACTACTGCAGTAGGAATTAATACTTGCGACGTAAATTTTACTTATTTTTGTATTCTGCTAGCTAACAGGAGAGGCTGTAGATGAAAAAATAAATTCCTTTTCAAGGACTAATTTGGGAGAAAACAAATTGTTGTCAAACATGAATGTTATGGCTTTGGATTAATTAACTCCTTATTTTAATCCTTTACCTTATTTTCAATTTTAAGGGTTGTTAAAAAATGAACTCTCTCTCTCTCTCTCTTTTCTGTCTCTCTCAAACCCTTTTACAAGAAAGGATTTCTTTATGACTTTTTTTTTTTTTCTTTTCTTAAGCTTTATGTGGTGGGTATATTCACGGGAAGAGTGGAACTGTTCTTTCTCCAGGTTTTCCTGATTTTTACCCAAACTCTTTAAACTGTACTTGGACTATTGAAGTGTCTCATGGCAAGGGTAAGTATCTAATATGAATTGTATATATTTATTTAATGTCTGTAGGTAAAAAAATCAGACACACATAGCCAAAAAAAGGCCTTTTATGAGTTAAACCAGCACTTTCATTCTTTTGAGGAAGAAGTTTAATTTCCCAAAATAAATATCTTCAAATGTGGTATTTCCAGTTTTTGTTTATTTTTCAAAAGAAACATTCATTTTAACAGTTGCCAGAGGAAATGTGTTTTAGTCTCAGAAAAATGGAAAAGAGTAGAAGAGGTAAAATATGGGAAAACAATAGCTACTTTTTAAATAGCACAAAATTTCTTTCAGTCAAGGATGTCAGGATCTTGTTGATAGCTCCTCACCTTTATTAGCATAAAGAAACAGATTTGATCAGTGTATTGGTAACCTTAGATTTCAGACTTAAATCGAGTGAAAACTTACATATATTGCATTATATGTATGGTAGAGTAATATTTGAATGCATAGCTAATCTTGGCAGCTTATCCTTTAGGGGATGTGTAAAATAACTTAAAGAAAAAAGGCCCGAGACTACTAATAACGTGTCGCATACCATTAAATGAAAACATAATAAAAATTTACTGAGAAGTAAATTGGAAGTTCCTACTGTTTAAAATCTTCTTAGAGACTGGATATTTTGTTTAAAACTCATAAGACATTTTAAATATAAAATACATGAGAAAAATTTCTAAGAAGAATGTTGTTTCCCACAGTAAATTTATCATATTTATTGTATTTGAAAACCTAACTATAAGTCAAAATTTGATTCATTGCTGGACTGGAAATTGGCAAATGAAACAACAGTCATGACCTCAGCAAAGGACCAGTCGCAGAAAATGTGAATCTGTATTTATGTAAAACTGTACATAAAACTTGTATATGCTTTGTCCTTGGAGTTTAGACTTCCCTGGAGTTTAGACTTAAAAACCAGAATTGTGTTGGAGGAAATGCAAAAATAAAACACAAATACAAAATTTTAGCCAAGTATTAAACTATGTCTCCTAGTTAGTAGTGAAATCAAGGTAGATATTATAAGTAAAAGGGACATACAGGAACTTGAATAACACCTAAACAATACAAGTTTGGATTTTCAGAGTGCTGTATAAAAACAGCACTGAATGGCATCAGTTCTGTTATGGGAACTATTGATTTAAAGTGAGTTAAGCAAGCATCCACATTGCACATATTATTCGGTTGAGCTCAAGTGCTTTCTGCAAACTTTATTTTCAGAATTTCAGGTTTTGATTCCACATACAACTTTTTCTCAAAATGTTTATGTGTAGCGTAAGAATTGCTTTCTATGTAACCTACATATGAAGGAAGAGAAAAACCTCCTATTAAATGCTTTTCTTTCCTCCCTTTTTAATTCTTTTAAAGGTGTACAGCTGGTTTTTCATACCTTTCATCTTGAGAGCTCTCATGACTATTTGCTCATCACTGAAGATGGGAGCTTCACAGAACCAGTAGCCAGATTAACTGGGTCAGTCTTACCCCCTATGATTAAAGCTGGCCTCTTTGGAAATTTTACCGCACAGCTTCGATTTATATCTGATTTTTCAATTTCTTACGAAGGTTTCAACATAACATTTTCAGGTAATGAATTCCATTCTGCTAAATATCCTGATGATATTTTTATTTGTAGATAACAGAAACATTATGAACCACAAGTAAACTAAGTGGTACTGTTTTACTAAAGGAAGTATAGAAATTTTAAAAAAGCAGTGATATGCTGACTCAGATTCACAAAGGAGTCTAAACTGAAGACTGATTTTGAAATCGCAAATGTGTATATAAAGGTAAAATACTTACTAGCTGTTGATGTATTTTTACAAATTATCTCTTTAAGATACTTGAAACATTTAAGTTACTGCTTCTTATTTACAGTCTTCTAAAACTAGATGACATCTAAAATACTTTTCTCAGTAATTTTCTTTGCCTATCTCCATTACTAGAATGTAGAATATTTACAGATTTGCGTATTGTAGCAGGGCATCTCACCTACCCACAAGAACTTATTTGTTGTATGTTAACCAGTCAGGTATCTCAAGCAGGACGAGCTGTCTTGGAGTGAGTTATTTTGGTGCCATGGGGTTAACGCTGGTCTGGCATCTCCCAACTGCTGATAAACATCTTACTGTTGAAGTGAGATCTGAAAGATAATCTGGATTTCTGACTGACAGACACCTCACTTCACAAACTATAAAAGCCACACCAACCTTTCACAAAGCAGAAATCCTCTGTATATTTTCTTGGAAATATGTGGAGTTTCTCCCATGAGTAGGGATGCTTCACAGTTAATTCCCAGAGGTTGAGGGAAGGAATCTGTGCACATTATTGTCATTTCAGTGATACGTTACAATACTATTTCTTTTGCTAGCTTTAATATAGGTACTATGATATAGCGCACTGTTTTATGTTAGGCTGTAAATAGTAGTAGTAGTATGTATGCTAGTAGTATAATCTACTACTAGTTCTTTAGTTTTATACTGTGTAATTCTGCAAGTAATTCTGATTAAGGTCTTTCATCTGTTATCTCTGTATATTTTATAAATAATTAATTATTATAAATAGACCTGATTTGCCATCATTAGAACTTGCAGACCAGAGTGAGTCCTTAAATTTAAGCTGTTGCCAAGTTCTGAGGCTAAGGCAGGGCTTGCCTGAAGCTTCCACTTATCCCATGACACATATGACTGAATCAAGTGCTTGTTGAGATGCACATACACATGGCTATTCTGTGGAAGAAGTACATAAGGAACTCATATCCAACTCTCCTACATCATTTTTCAAGAACTGAAAATCAATAAATTTTGTTGAGATATGGCAATGCTTGCAGATGACCATGCTATTTATGAGTAATGTATCTAATTTACCTTGCTTATTTAAAAAGGAAAATGCTACATCACTGCTTAGAGCAACAGTAATGGATTTACTCATATTAAATGCTAAAATACATTCATTCTGGATACTTTGGACTCACCAAATCAAGGTCAACAGTTTTGCAAGTTTGAAATGTAAATACAAATACTAAATTATATCTCTAATAGATTGTTTATCAATAACTCAAAAGAGTAGAGCACTAGGCAAGTTGTAGAAAAACACACAAAATATTGTGGATGCAAGGGGGAAAATTGTACAGTAACAAAAGATATGTATCACAGAACTTTCGGAACACAATGGAAGGTTTGTGCCCCATCTACAACTGCTACAACATAGGTACCCAGCATATACCATCACTTATATTAAATACACATTTCAAGAAATATTACGAGGCACATTAACTTTACGAAACAAATAGCTGAGTCTATTTTCTTACTTTTACACAATCAGAATATCTTTTTTCTTAGTAAGAAGTGTTTTGTGAGAAGACCTTAATGTGTTTTGAATGTCATCTAACATAAAAGTTTGACATGACAATTGCCATATTGCTAAAGGTGTGCTACATGTCTACCTTAGCCTCTGTAGTACTGAGCAGAGGTAGTAAATCATATGTTTTCTAAACTTACAACTTTTGCCAGCAGGAACTGGTGTAGATTCCCTCTAATATTCAGAACTTTCCTACAAAATAGTTACTAAAGGGAAGGATTTATTTATTTTATTCAGTGAATCAGCTGTTTAAACACTCACTCAGAAACTCTGGTTTAGACTAAATGGAGTATCTTACTCTAAATAAGTAGGTTTGACCCTGCTTTCCACCAAAGTCCAAGGTAAATGTTCTAGATAATGGTTTTCCTTATCTGTTACCAGAAGTCATCTCTAGGGTCTTTTGGATCATATTCTGGAATATAAAATCAGACTTTTTCTGTTAGATGTTAAGTTCATCTCTTTCAACTTTTTTTTCTCAAAGTGATTGGCAGTGGATATTTAAGGAAGAAAATAATATGAGAAAACAGGACAAACAAAAAGTGATACTTCTGCAGCATACTGTCTGGAGATGGGGAAATGGGTGGCTCAGATATTTTCTGAGTTTGATTTACTCCCTATGTAACAGCCCTGATTGTTTCCTGACTCCTCCTGAATTATTTCTGGTGTGTAGTTATAAAACCACACTTTTTGAAAATGTGGTCATATGTCTTTCATTCACCTAAGCTTTTGTTTTATTTTTTATTAGATTTTCTTCACTACATAATGATTTTTTTTAACTGTAAATCTCACTTCTAAAGCTGTTTGGGAGTTCAGATGAAATGAAACAAGAATGATATACAAAGGAAGTAATTAAACAAAATTATAGCAAACCACTTACAGTACAAGCTGATTACAGATCTTGAAATTAAGAAAATAGATGTAGTGTGGGTGGGACACATTAGATACATAATTACTGTAAATATAGGCATAACAGACTTATAGAAACAGTATTGGGTTTTAGTAGAGAATCATCTCTGAAATATATGTTTTCCAAGTGTTCCATACTCACACAATGCAAACAATTTGGTAAGTTTATTTTTTTTCCAAGTGCATAAGTTGTCCAAATATTAATATATTATGTTGTATTGTCTGCAGAATATGATCTGGAGCCATGTGATGATCCTGGTGTTCCTGCCTTCAGCAGGCGAATTGGTTTTCATTTTGGTGTTGGAGATTCCTTGATCTTTTCTTGTTTCCCTGGATATCGCCTGGAAGGTGCTAATAAACTTACCTGCCTGGGAGGTGGTCGGCGTGTATGGAGTGCACCTCTGCCAAGGTGTGTGGGTAGGTGGTCACATGCTTTCATTTCATTCATCAAATCGTTAATAGCACATGGCATGTGTCAGAATACTGGGCAGAGAACAAAGTGCTTGGGTTGAAACAGTTGGTCCCCAAGCTGTAAAAACCTTAAAGTCAGTGCAAGATATAAGTAATGCATGTCTTTTATTTAGAGAAAAAAAAATAAGTAGGAATAATTAGAATTATACTAGCAAATAGGATCAAAATGTCCTGTGAGATAAAATGTAAAAGTAATTATTACACTTTATGTTTGGCACAGTTAAGTTATAAATGTCATACTTTGTCTTTCAGGGTAGAGAAACAATGTTTAGAGCTTTTAGGTGAAAATACTGTACTTTGAGCCCCTCAGCTGGTTTTAAGGGTCTTTTTTCATATTGTGGTGTTCTTGTAATTCTAAACTTTGGGGATTTTTACAGTTTATAAACTGCATTACAGCATTTTTAACATTATTTTTTAAAATTAGTGTGTTCTTGTTAACATCAGTAACTATGAACTCAAACTGAGTGAACAATTCTTTTCTTGGAAAAGCTCTGGGACTGTATTTTATAAAATTTGTGAAGTTGCTGTATTTGGTTTGTGAGATGGTTTTAGCTCCACCATGTCAAGTGAATCTCATCAGCTACTATTGACATAATGCTTCTGGAAAGTCAAATACCTCCATATACCTCTAAATGGATTTTCTTAAGAGGGTTCTGGTTTTAAATAAGATTTTGTTTCATGAAGGGAGAAACTCAGCTTCAGCTTTTTTCTTTTATTTGTTTTGAAGAGACGGACCTCTACATCTGAAAAAGTTACCTACATTGTATATGCATGTAAGATACCTGGAAAAACATAAACTTTTTCAAATTTTGTTTTAAAATGGGGTTATTTATCCAGTGATGAAAGGATGTTAGAGATGAGAGAGAAACCAAAATCATGTGGAGTTTGCCATTTATTTGGAAATTGTAGATTTAAGTCTTAGTCTATTTTCAGCCCTGCGATATTTGCTTGGTTTGGGTTGTTTGTTTGTTTGTTTTGTTTGGGGTTTCTCTTTTTCTAGGGAGCTTCTCAGAGTTCCATTCAAACATGTTTAGTTTATTTTAGATATCATAAAATTGTATTCATCTGCAGAAATAGTGTTATCTTGTGCTGAAGAAAAGAGACTTTCCTATGTGATGGTCATGTATGTTTTCTTTTTGTAAATTTTTTTTAACTTTTAGAAAGCCTTTCCTACATTTTCTATAGTAATAAAAGATTCATACCTGATATCTTGAAAACGCTCACTTAGTTATCCTCATATTGCTAATGACACATTGGAAAGTTGCAAAAATTACAAAAGTATCAATAATTAGCTTAATAAAGTATCAGCTACTGAAATAGCTGTAAATTTATAGGACTAATGTAACCACTTACTGTGCTAGACACAGATATGCCTCTATATTCTCCCAAGCATAATTTAATGATACATGTCTAATCATATGTATATGTGATAAGTCTGTCATTCATATAGAAATGGAATTTATTTACAGACAACCCAACATTTCCTTTTTGTTCTTATTATGTTCAGTTTTGAATAAATTTGTCGACTGGCCATGAGACTTCTCTCACTAAATCCATGTATGAAGACCCTACTTTCTAACTGATTAGTGAAACCTTTTATAAAATATGCGAAGACAAGTGGCACTTCTCTAAAATAAGACAATCTAAATAACTCTTTGAACTCAACCTATGAATAAAATTTGGTCTCTTATAGTATAGCAAACTATAGATACCTATAATGCAACTAAGACAAATGCAAGGAAAGAAACTTTGCTAAGAAGCAAAGTGAAACTGAGGGGGAAAGACACACTAGTCCCCTTCAGATCAAGCTGCTTTCATAAGTGAGTTTTTCTTAATACTAAGAAGGTTTACAGAGGTCCCTTTTCTTGTTGCCATGACACCTAAGACATTAGGGGTGAAGGTATCCTCTTACCCTGAAAAGGAGTTCACACAAAGACTTCATCTTTCTCAGAAGAGTGAAAAGAAACTGCTTGTCCTGAAATCTGCTGGCCTTGGAATGTACATTCAGAAGTTAAATCTAGTCTCAATTCAGTGGTACAAATTCACAAGTACATTACTGGGTTAAGTAGTCTCTTGATTATTTCTTCTTAATTATCACTTTTACAGCTTTTACTGAAAACACACTCTCATACATGAAATGTACACATCAACCTTTAAATATCAACAAGGATTTTTTGGTCCTTCTATGACACATGGTGATACATACATTCATGATTCTTTTAATCAGATTCAGGATGAAAGCCCTTCAAATTTAATTGCATTTAATTTGTAAACGAAACATTCACACAAGCACATGCTGATTTGTATCACAGAAGTTGTATTCGGTTTCATCTGCTGTTGAAAAAACCAACATACCAGTAAGGTTTCCAAAGATCTTGCCCTTCTCCATCCAATTAAATAGTTTCAAGTCCTTCCTCTAGGATTATCTACAATTAGGATTAGGATCCTCTAGGATTATCTGCAGTTTTCCTGATCAGAGAGCTATTTGTGCCTTTGGGCCATTTCTTCTTCTTTGAAGAGTTATTTTCCAGGTAAGGGAAAAGCAGAGCTTGGGAGGTCTCATTAGCCTAACATCATGATCCTGGCATTGTTAATTTAAGACTTTTGAGTCCTATATGAACCACATTATCATAATTTTCAGTGGCCTTCTCTCCATGCTATGCAGGTAGATGATTTTCCCCTGCATTTCTTTATCTGATTGCCTGGAAATTGTTTGGCTCTCAGAATAAGGCGGCATACCTTCTTCTGTGGTAAAAACTCTCCTTTTCACAAGAAAAAGACACCACCAAGTCTTCCATGCAAAATCAGATTCATGTTCATGAACAGGTGGACTTGTAAATTTTATTTCTCTGTGTCAAACGTTCACTCTTGTCTATTCAGTTAGAATGATTTTGTGTATCTTAGCTATGCACTTCAAGTTGTTATGCAGTATAATTCCACCTCATCCCAGAGTTTTGAAGACTCTAGCTACAATTTCTCTTTGAGTTGTCTGACTAGGACTGGGAAGCAGTTTGTGCCTACAGCCACCTACCTGCTACTATTTGATGAAAAGAGCTTTACTGTTAAAAAGTGTGGAGAAGATCCGGGCTCTTAGGGCCGACTCCCTTTGCACTGTTTAAAGAACAGATATTATAGTTACCCAAGGTGGTGTCAAATTTCCCCCATCTCAGAAGACTAAACTTTTTCTTTTTTTTCTTTCTTAAAGCTGTGCTTCTCCTTGTAGAAGCAAGTCCCCATAGCTGTCTAGTGAATTTTCTGTTTACATTGACATGATGTGGCTTTTCAGGAAGATCCCTTCCTTCCACCTCTATATACTGATTTTAGGAACACTGGGACTACCAATCTCCTCACAGAGAATTCCTCATTCTTAAATTGTTTATAAGAATGATAATGGGGTCAACCATAAAAAAATCTCATTTCCTGTAAGAGCTTCCTCAAAGCACTCAAATAACAATGGTGGTTTCCCTGATAAATGTGCTAGTAGTTGGTAACTGCAGATGAGACACTTTAATCCCTTTTTTACGCAAGAGTACTATTTCCCATCTTTCCAGACACAGTAATTGTATTTGGGAGAACTATCACATGATTTTTACTGAACTGGTGACTCACTCCAGCACGTATGCTACAGTTAGGCTTTTCTGCATTACCCTCAGTATAAAGGACACAGACAGTTCTTTGAATGAAAAAAGCCCTGTCTGTATGTAGCTGTTCTTTGAGATATGTTGTCTTAATGTACATTCACAGTGTTCTTTTTTATCCCTCTCCTCAAAATTTACTGTAACTGAGAGGAATGTGACATTAAAGGGAACTCTGCTAATTTGCTATTTTGTGTGATGCACAGAGTTAATTGAGTAATGAGCACATATCTATGGATAATGTCAAGGGAAAAATATCTTCCCAGCAGTCTTGACACAGGGCTACCTGGAAGATAAACATGCTTAATGTCTTGAAAAAGAAATGTCACTAGCCCATATCTTTAGATTTGAGAGTATTGATGTAAATATTTGGTTTTTTTACTGTTCTGAAATAGCTTGTCACCTGTAAGGTTGCTAACCTCATAATCTGGTATGCTACTGTAATTCAAGTATTTGTCTATGTGTGTAGGTTTAATTTTCCAGATCTACTTCTGGATAATTTAATTATCACTTAAAATTACTGGGTTTGTGTTGTGTGTGTGAGTAAAAAACAAGTTACTGGAGTACAGACAAGCTTCTCCTGATTATCTTTTGTCTAGTTGAGATTTGTAAACAGAAAACAGCTTTCGTCCCCTTCATTTGTTTACATTTTATCCAGTGTTATTATTTGCTATTTTGTTATTTTTGCTTTAATTATTGTCCAGGGTTTGCCATAAAAAAGATATTCAAAAACATGCATTTTATTATTAATTATGGTTGTGATGGGTTACTGATGCTGCTTCTACATATACAATTTATTCTCATTATGTCATTTGCTTTTCATAGTTGCAAATGTATATATATACCTTTATACTTATTTCATCACTGTGAAGACAAAATTGTCTGAGTGTGGATGCATATTCTTATCACTTTTTCCTTCCAGCAATAACTCTTTTTTTCTCTACCTATAATTGCACAGTTCTATATAGTTTCATTTACATTTCAGTTGACTACTTTTTCCTGAGGACAAAACCCAGCTTTTAGTGAGTTAGTCCGCCTAGAGTACAGATCCGAGAGTAAAGCTTCAAGTCAGTCATGCACCTCTGCGCATCTGCAAAGCTGTGTGAATCTCAGAAGCTTGGTGAATAGTGGAGTCCAGAAATGAGGTGGAACAACTTCTTAATCTGTTGAAGTCCCTGATTCTAAGGTTAATGTCCAGCTAAAGGAGACTGTCACAGTCAGGTTTCTGATGCTATCTTATTGTCATCACTAAGCTTTTAAACAGGATCCACATATTATTTCCAGACGATCTGTTACCAAGGCAGATTTTCTAAATCTCACCTAACAAACCAAGACCATTCTTTTAATCATACTTTTCTTACTTTACAATTTGCTTTAAGTCAAACTATTCAGGAGCTTTCTAACACTCTGTATTGGAGTTGCGTTATTTTTAGAAAATGAATTAAAAGACTCATAGGTTAAGAGAAGCATTCCTGAAAAACCCCAAACAAACCGGTGAACCAGAAGACCGTGAAAGAAGGGGGAAAAAAAAAAAAAAGAAGATAGTTCATTAACAGTCATAAGAAATTACAAAAAGCTTCCATTTTCCATTTGCAAGGGTAGGAGAGGCTTCTCTTTACTTTAGGAAGGATATAGGGGAGTTATTTCAATTTGAACACAATTGTTTTGAGTCTGAGGGAGAAATAAAGAGAGAGAGAGAGAAAGGGAGAGAGCAAGAGACAGCAAGAGAGCAAGAAGGCAGGCAGAAAGAGAGAAAGAGAGAAAAAGAGAAAGAGCGAGAGTGAGAGAGAGAAAGAAAAAAGAAAAAAGAGAAAGAAAGAAAGAAAAAGAGAAAAGAAAGAAAGAAAGAAGAGAAAGAAAGAAAGAAAAAGGAAAGAAAAAAGGAAGGAAGGAAAGAAGGAAGGAAGGAAGGAAGGAAAGAAAGAAAAAGAAAAAGAAAGAAAGAGAGAGAAAGAAATGCACATTCTTGGAGAAGTAGCATGAAATAGCACCTCCTGTGTTCTGAAAAGATCTATAAAATTAAGAGGTTTTTTTCATATTAAAACACATCTAAATCACTTGTTACAGAGCTTAAACTAGCACATAGTAAACAAAATTTGTTCTGTAAATATCAGCTGCTTATATGGTTCCAATTTAGATACTTCACTTCCCAAATCTGCCAAACTATGGAAGTCTGCCAAATCACAGCATTCAAAAGACAAGGTCCTTAAACTCACCTTTGTTATAAAGAAAAAAATCCATATGGTACTGCCTCTATGTTTCAAAAAATGTAAAGCAGATAAAAGCAGATTAATCTAGTTCACTGTTATAATTTTTAAATCTTGTGCGCTTTTAAAATTTAATTTTATTTATTTATTATAAAATCAAAAGAATCCACGTTAGAATTCAAAAGGTATACTCTTATTGACCTTATGTCGCCCGTCTCCACATGTGAAAGATTTTAGAGGAGGAACTACATGCTTTAATTTCACTACAGTTTCCAAGTTGTCTATCATAACCTTGGTAAGGACTGCAGCAGACTGAAAAATGCTGTTTTGTCAAACTGTTCTTTAATATCCTTTCAGTGAGAGTAATCTGTCTGGAACAGATACTTGACCTCATTCTTTGTTCTTTTGCTTAATAAAGTCACTTTAATTCTATCTAAATAAGTAACTTTTTTCTTTCTTTCATTGTCTCACTTGAAATTGGATAAAAGGAAACTGCAGAGGGTAGATCTTTTGAAGATCATCAAACACTTCCTGAATATGAACACAAACTCTCTGAAACAAACAAAATTCAGGGATTTTTGAATTGCTTTGAAATATAGTTCATGTAAAATGAAACAATAACTTTGTTTAATGGAAAAGTTTACTTTATTCTTTTTTCTTCCATACATTCTGGTAAAAGGTTTGACAGGATTTTAAGCAGAGCTCCAAAGCAGAGATCAAATAAAAGTAGTACGTTGTCAGTTTAAAGGCTTCTCTGCCACAAAGCACTCTACTGAGTGCAGAATACCTTTGCTGTATTTACAAAATTGTGCAACAGTTCATAAAATATGAGAAGAAGCTGAGCTCAGACATTCTTTATGTTTCTGTTGGACAGTATTGTTATCCAGTAGGAGGGTTATGCAGCATTAATAAAAGAGCAAAGGGGATCACGGATAAAGCATTGTATGCTCTGTCTTCACAAAATAGCGAAAACTTAGGGTTCCCTCATGGTCAGTGAGGGTCTCTAAGGCTGAACATGTGACTTCTGCAGGGCATACACAATACATGACTGGACTCAAGCATGACTTTGTGTACAAACTTCAATGCAGTGCTAGGATCTGAAGCTTCTTGTTAACTGGAATGCTGCATCAAGCTGAGATGCACGTGAAGTTACCACAGTAACTTGCTGCACAGTGTCCGAATCTTTGTAATGTCAGCAGTCCTTCATCTCCAATTCTGCAGCCTGCCCTCCACCTGAGGGTGCTTCTGTAACCTTTTATCTGCACATTGCCAGGTGGCTGTGGCATTCCCTTCACTCTGGTTTCACAAGTGTTCTTCTCACCTGGCACTAGTGAATTCAGAAACAATGTTATGCTGGATTTCTCCTAAAAATTGTTTGCCATTGATTTTTAAGTCATACTGTTCTCATCCCATTCCTCACTCTTTTGCCTTGGAGTTTTAGCCTGTAACTCTACACTAAGATCACATCACTCCAGATCCGGTAGTATTTAGCCTGTAACTTCACACTGAAATAGAACCTAGTAGGTAATGAGCAGTTAATAGTTATTTTGATGCACAATAAATATTACAAAATAAAATATATGCACAAGCCTGAACTACTATTTAGTCTGCAGCACCCACACATGCTCCATTTGGTGTAAACAGTATAGCTGTTCTATAGCTATCATAAGCTACCAGTGAGGATCTTGAGAAGGTCTGTATGAAAAATATAACTGTACCAGGGAGAAAGCAAGAAGATGTTGGCTTTTTTTTATTATTATTATTATCATCATTATTGTCACTACTGCCTTTACTGGAGAGAATTACTTGTCTGAGGAGTCTTTCATTCCTCTTACCAGTTGATGCCTGAGGAGTGGCATTCCCTTTTTTTTTCTCTCTCTTTCTCTTTTTTTCTCCTTGTTTGCTTCTTGATAGATTTCAGGTTAGGTAATCGGCTGTGGACTGCACTATTAAAGCATGTTCATGTCAGCCTCTCTTAATATTCTTTAAGCAACACCCATATGATGGTGGTGAGGTTAGAACACCTCACTGAAAACCCCACTGAAATGCCTTGCTGAAAACAAACCTCTTATTCTGTATTTTTTCTACCATTCAAATGCACAGAATAAGGAGTAGGAAGGGAAGGACTAAATAGCAGGTAAAGCCTTTTCTGTGGTTTGCTTAATTAGTTCTCAATCCATATGCCACTGACATAAGGCACTACTCACATTTTCAAAACAAATCCTATGATGTTAATTGGCCTCAGGGGATTATTGGCAGAAACCAAGGTGAGGGCATTTTTTTTGTATTTAAATTTTTTTGAGATTTTTGTGTACTCTTTCTAGTATCATCCAATAATAAGCTTTGGAGATAACATCCCTACATTATTTGTCTTAGCAAGAAACACCACTTAGCATATATAACTGTAAAACATAAAAAGAAGGCAAAAGGCTGACTTGAGGCAATCTTTATTGCTTCTAACTATAGGCGACTCATATTTCATACCAGGCCTCAGATAAAGGTGATTGAGGTCTCATACAAATCACTCCTCATTTTGAAAATAGAATCAGAGTGCCCAGTGTGAACCAGCTGAAATCTGTTAATGATTCCTCAATATTAAAGTTTCAGTTTTCAGAGAGAGACAACTCAAACTTATAATTAATATATGGCACCATATTTTAAAAATTCAGACACAGTAAGACTCAAACACTAACTCAAACAAATCTTCAATTTTCAGTCAAACACTGAAAGTTTGTTTAACTTAAAAGAAGGGGTTAAAAATCACAACCTTTTGATTGTATTTATAAAAATGCAATTTTAGAAGAGAAAGAAATAGAAATTATCAAAAACTTATAAAATAACTTTATTAAATACATTGTATAAAATGGAAAACAACATATAGACTTAAAAATTTAAATGTGACAGCATTTAAATAAAGAATTCTGAAATACAGTGAATCCTGGATGCATGAACATCCTTATTACTGTCTGAAGATTCAGAGACTCAACTACTGATATTATATAAGATTTCTTGTTCATGAGCAGCTCTTAAATGAGAGCTCTCTCTGCCTAAACACTAGCTAAAAATGAACAGCGATTTTCAGTCTTAGTTTGACTTCTCAAAGGTGAACTCAAATTCAAATTTTATGCTACAGAGACTTTAAAGAAAACAATGAATGCCAGACCTCCAGGGTCTCAGAGAAATCTCCAATGCTATTCAGACTAACAAGGTTCCCACTTATGTTTCAATCTCAATGGAAATTAACTCAATGCTACAACATGATAGAGTATATTAATTACAATTGATGACTTTGTAATGAATACTAACTAAACTATTAAAAAGAAACCGCTTATTAAATGGTGTCAGCATTTTATTGTAGCACCCCACCAACTATTCAAGTAGTATTTAGTATAACTAACTGAATATGATAAATTAATGTGATATCAATGTGAATACCAGTGAGCAATACCTCAGTGAAAATTTTACTCAAATACTGTATTAATGCACCATTAAAAATCAAATGCCATGTTAAATTTAATAAAGGAGCAACACCACTTAAATATGAAATAAAAACATATGACAGCGCTTTCTTTTCAGCTTTACCATTTAAGTTTTTACAGCTGGCTTTAGGAATACTCCATGCAGTTGAAATGACTCATGAGGGACAGGAACTAATGCAGGTTAAAACCCCAACCAAACAAAAAAGCCCCAGCACTCAAAACTAAGTTTACGTTTTGATGAGTTATGTTTGAACTCTGTTCGATCCTTACTATGAAAGGCTAGTTTGAACTGAATATAGTGTGGACTGTGTAGTGCAGTAAGCAGGGAAAATCCAGACAAGTAGACAGAAGCAGTGTACAAATCAAATAATATAATTGTTAAGACAATCACATATAGGAGAATTGAAGAACTAATTCAAATGTTTCTTTCCTCTTGTGAGAGACTGAAATGTTAAGGGTTGATGACTCAAACAATCATCCATTTGCAAAAGCAGTGGGTGCTTTGCTGGGGCCAGGTTTGCACATCCCAAATAAGAGAAGGAGTGGGTGTGTGGTGGTGAAACCTCTGATATGCGTAAGAACAGCCCAGGTGCACAGGGGGTGAGCACCCATCACCAGAGAATGACCACTACAAACCGACCTTTGTTTAGTAACAAGCTGGGCTTTGAGCCAGATAAAGGAAAAAGCAACTGACTCAGGTGTAAAACTTCATCCCCAGGGAAGTTATCAGGACACATAGGTCCAAAGGTATTAATCTCTTCTGATAAGTCACAACTGGCTACACTATGCTGAGAAACAGTGGTTATGTCTTAGAAAATGTCATAAATGTCATAAACTATCAAAGACCCATTGAACTTTATGTTGTGGGGGCTTCCCCCACCCTCGACAGATCAAGACCACAACAATCACTTTGAGCAATGGACATCTAAATTACAACAATCAAGTCTCATCGCTGGATCCACGTGTGGTGATATCTTTCCTCTCCACTATCTACTCTTATCCTTTATTTTTCTTTCTTTTCCTTATATATTTTCTTAAGTGATGTTTTTATATTTCCACAGATTATAACAAAAACAACCGCATACCTTCTTTCCATTGCAACCAATTTGTTCCAAAATAAACCTGTCACTTACATATATACTGATAATTCAGTGTCATTTCACTCTAATCCTGAGAATTCTTGTTTCTCTTGCACACTGGCCAGAGTAAATCAAACTACCTTGCCCTAAACCCACTGGCCGGACCACAGCATTACATGATTGTAACATCAGACAGGATCCCTTGGATGTGGTGGAGTGATCAGTGCGGTTCAAAGCTGTTTAGGGTTTTCTGGTGTGACCTGAACATATTGAAAGGTTTTCTGCAGGAGAAAGTCAAGCTGACCCTCAGAGGGTTGTGGATAGAAAGACATTGACTCTCAGTGGGTTACTGAAGGGTGTAACTACCAAGGGTGAGTCAAATGGTGACTGTCCACTTGTAGTGAAACTATAATGATAATTTTTCTCCCCTCGGTATGACCTGGGTACATCAGACCTGTTGTCTGGTTTTCTGGTGTAACCTGGGCCTTTTGAAAGGTCCCTGGGAGAAAGCCAAACTGACCATCAGAGAGGGTTAATGGGAAGACAGACATTAACCGTCTCCAGGTTAACGACAGATTCAAAAGAAATGACCACTCAAGATGAATTAAATGGGGATTGTCCTCTCCTGATGAAATTAAAGTTTTGAAAAGAGAAGGGTTTTTTTTTACATCTGAGCTCTGTACATTGCAACTCACTGTAAAGGGATCTCCACTTGGGCTTTTACCCATTGCCTTCAATCACCAGTGAACAGCATGTCTTTGGCAAGTGGAAGGAAAGAATGAAATGTCTTCCCTCTTTCAGAATTTCATTAGTATATCACAGTGCACCTTAAAGGAATACCAAAATTAAAAGACTCATTCCTCACCCCTTTAAAGGATCACTGCAAATGATAGTCACATTTCAAAAAGTACTGAGATGATTTAAGCGTACATCAGATGCATGTGCTTGACACTGCAATCTAAACTCCCTCCTCTGCCTCAGCCCCTACTTGTTGGCAAACCTATCTCTGGAAATGTGCATACTCGCATACTCACAGGTGTGTTGTTTTGCTACACATTTCTGCTTTTGCATGTACCTTACTCCTCACCAAGTCTGAGAAGACACAGGTAACCATATAGGTTTTTTTCTTTATAAAGAAGATGAGTTTAAGGACCTTGTCTTTTGAATGCTGTGATTCGGCAATCTTCCATAGTTTGGCAGATTTGGGAAGTAAAGAATCTAAACTCTAACCATGTAAGCAGCTGATATTTACAGAACAAATTTTGTTTACTATGTGCTAGTTTAAGCTCTGTAACAAGTGATTTAGATGTGTTTTAATATGAAAAAAACCTCTTAATTTTATAGATCTTGTCAGAACACAGTAGGTGCTATTTCACGTTACTTCTCCAAGATTGTGCATCTATTTCTTTCTTTCTTTCTTTCTTTCTTTCTTTCTTTCTTTCTTTCTTTCTTTCTTTCTTTCTTTCTTTCTTTTTCTTTCCCTTCCTTCCTTCCTCCCTTCCTCCCTTCCTCCCTTCCTCCCTTCTTTCCTTCCTCCCTTCCTTCTTTCCTGCCTCCCTCCCTCCCTCCCTCCCTCCCTTCCTTCCTCCCTACCTCTTTATTTCTTTCTCCCTCAGACTCAAAACAATTGTGTAGAAGTTGAAACAACTCCCCTATATCCTTTCTAGAGGAAAGAGAAGTCTCTCCTACCCTTGCAAATGGAAGCTTTCCTTCATTTCTTAAGACCTGTAACGAACTATCCTTTTTCTTTCTTTTGCTTTCATGGTCTTCTGGCTCACTTTTTTTTAAATTTATTTTTTCCTGGTTTTTTTTTCTCCTAAAGTACTTTTTACATATTCTCTGCTGAAAAATATCTTGGATTACACTTTTTGGTTTTTTTGGTCACAGAATATATTTAAAATACCTGACTAAATTGAAATAAACTGAGAACTGGATCTTATTTGTTTAATCTGCAGAGTGGGTTTAGGTGACAATGACCATATTGACAGTAAAAAAACCTAGAACTTTGAATCAATGTGTTTTGTATCTTGAAAAGTCAAATGGGTTAATACAGAAACAAAGGAAAGGGAGATATGCAACATAAAGAAGGCATCTGTGTTACATCACAATACATATTTCAGTGCTACAGGTTTTTGTAGCAATTTTTAGGTATTATATCATATGCAGATTTTAAGTTCTTAAATTGTACTTACATTATACTAGTCTAAGCACATCAGATAACCACACAGAGAGCATTGCGAAATATATTCATTTTCTTTAAAGGCTACAGCTTGAGGAGCTGTATTTACATAGAGCATGTTCAGGGCGTATGTTATAGTTTACCTGTTCACCTGAATTCACACTGATATTTCCGACACAAGGTTGCGGATCAGATTATGAGACAGAATATCAACAGTAGTTACTTTAAGATTGGTAAAGATTATTTCTCATAATGTGATGGCTTTGAACTTTGGAACATAGACTTCTTGGAGAAGGAAATGTGGCCAGTTCTGGATTTGAGAAAGCTCATTGTACACTTTTTCTATTGCTGCATATGTCTTAGTGGTTTATATTCAATCACTGAAACAAAATGTAGAATATTGCGTGAACATTAAGTAAGCGAAAACCCTTTGCTTCTTACTTTTTTCTCTTCATCAGTGTTGTACTTGTGTATTTTCTAGTTCTTTGAAGGAGGTAGATAAGAAGATACTGATGCAGCCTAAGGGAACATTGGTATTTTTGCATGCATCTTTACCTGGGCAAACACTTGTTTGCAGAAGGCTTGTGTAGAGTATTGCCGTTGTAAATGCCTTACATTAATGTAGCATTAATGTTGGCGTTGCTTTGAATTACATTTTATAAACTTAATCAGTTCCACCTTCTTCCTAAAATCCAACACAAAAATAGCTACATATGGATATGTACACACTGATACCTATAGAGAGACATGTATATGTAGCCGTATGTAATAGGTATCACATACTTGACCAATGCTTTACCAAAGAAGTGCTGAAATAAAAATCTAGTTTCTCAATCTACTACAGTTCTTTGAAACATTTGGACAAAGTAAAGTGACATGTTAGAGATACCTTGTGCACCCCACACTGCCCAACAGAGCTCATCTGTCTGAAGTTTGATGGCAGGGGTTCTATTCCCCACCCTTCTGCCTGTTAAATATAATGTAGCTCACGACCTAAGCTAAGGAAGGGGAGAATATAAAGCTCCACTTTAAAATAGCAAATGAACTCTCACTTAACATGCTAGATCAAAGATCCTGAGCCAGTTTATTTTTGATTTTGTTTTTCATTTTGCCTAAGGAGGTCCCAAATGCAGAATAGAAATAAGGCTCTGTGTAAGATTGTAACTGTCTCATTCCCCACTTCCATTCTGCCCCTTTTCATCCTTGCCTCCCTCCTTCCCCCTTCCCTCCATCTCTTTCTGCTTCCTTCTTTTTCTCCTTCTTGCTCCCTTTCTTTCTTCAGTTTTATTGTAGGGAGGAAGTGGAAAAACCCACTCATTTTAGACTTTTCAAAAGCAAGAGGCACATAAATTTCATATCTGTGAAGGCCTTGGAAATGTAAATACAATATGTTTAGATTTCTTATTTGCAAATATAAAACATACATTTCTTCTTAAATATGTTTAAATCAATTAATGTTACTGTGGGATTTTATAAGGTGTTTTTAGGTAATTTTTAAAGGGTTTTAATATCTGTTTGAACAGTACATATATTATTTGCTGTTTGGATGTTTTCATCTATGTGATAGAATTAATCTTGCATATTTGGAATAATTTTATGAGTCTTTATTCAGAATTCAAACTGAGTCCATGAGCTGGAATGTACCACTCCTCCTACACTTTATTATTTTCTTTATGGGGGAGCTATGACAAGAAATGTCTAATGGAAGTGTCAGTAGGTGCTTACTACAGATGGCTGTGAAAGACTCACCTACTCTTTACCCAGAAAGGAAAAGATCTGTCTCCTTGGCTCTGATTGATGTCAATAAATGTTGGTTTGGTTTTTTTTAATGTTTTTTTATTTTATTCCAGGTAGAGAAAAACATGTTTGAATGCTCTTGATTTCTAATCAAGAATGCTTCTTGATTTTTGCTCTTGCTAGATTCCTTTTCTTCCCCAGCAGCTTATTGTCTGCTTTTTAAAATACTTATTTGTAAAGCTAAATACAGAAGTAAATGAATGTTATGTTTATTTGAAATGTTACTACAACAACTATATTTCAGTAAAACATCCAATTTTTATGGTATGCAGGCTAACCTGCATTATTGGTTAGTCCAATGGGAGAACCAAGAGATAATTTGGAGGTAAAAGCACATAAGTGCACATGATAAACAGACCCAGTGGAATGCAGGAGATGGCAACTTTGAGGAAACTAGGAGTTGGTCCTACACATGAGATCTGATAGAAATATACTTTTCCTAGATAGCCTGTTAGAGATTTCATAGAGTCTAAATATTACTGCTAATAACCCATATTTTCTTGAAATGGATAATTCACTTCTTTTTTTCTTTAATGTGTGTGTTTTCTTTAGCTGAATGTGGAGCAACTGTCTCTGGAAATGAAGGAACATTGTTGTCTCCAAATTTTCCATCTAATTATGACAACAACCATGAATGTATCTATAAAATTGAAACAGAGGCTGGAAAAGGGATCCATCTTAGAGCCAGGAGCTTTCAGCTGCGTGAGGGAGATATTGTTAAGGTAATAAGAGAAATAATTTCACTTTCTATCATGCTACACATTCACACTGAATGAATGAATCTGTTTTTAATGCCAGTTATCTTTATTTTCATTTCACTTTCGGATGCAAAATTAATGAATTCTGTGTGGATAGCATCACTACCTTCATACTAGATTCAATGATTTATACTAGATTCAAAGAAACTATAGGAGACGTTGAGAGTTCAATTACATTTCTACAAGTATTAGACTTTAAAGTTGTTTAAATCTTAAAATGAAACCTAAAATATGAACTTGGATTTTGAATACCTAGTGTTTTTTTCTGTTTGCAGCAATATTTATAAGTGTAGCAAAGGGATTTTTTTTTATGAACAGAACCTTTTTTTTTTTTTCAAATTAATTAATTTACTAGTTTGAATAGAGAGAAGCTAGCTAACATTGCAATATTGACTAAAACTGTAGTTATAGAAGATGTCTTTCATTCTTTTACATTGCAGGTAACCTTTGAAACACAGCCTAAATATATATAGATTATGAACATGTACTTTTCTACAGTATGGTCATAAGTTGTCTTTTCTTAATAGTGGCTGTTGCATTCTTTTATATACTGAAAATCATGATATTCATCTGAAGTGTTAACCATACATTAAATTAGTCTTTCAAATTTATGTCTCCAAATTTTCTGCTAATTAATACTTAAAGTTACAAAGTATTCAGAATTCAGTTAGCAACATTCTTTCTGGATATCTCCCAGCAACCCATTTTACATGTTAGAAATTGCTGTCCACATTTCAAACTTGATTTTTTTATTTCCACTGAGTACTTCCAACAAGGCATTTAAAGATATCATTGTTATGGATCAAATTTTGGTGGCTATATTTTTATCCATTTTGTCATCTTAAGAAATTCCTTACGTAATTAAGTGTGAAAATTCAATTCCTGCAAAGAACAAGGCGTTTAAAGGTAGGATAAAGGTGGGGAGGGAAAAAAAGTGTTATTGTATCTGTTATTTTCAACAAGTGCAGTCTGCATTTGACTGTGAAATAAGCAAAACTTATAGTTTAGTTTATAGTATTAGAAAGTTGCAATCAAAAGAAGAGAATTTTCTCCATCTTTACCCACAAACTCATTGATAATAAATGCTTCCGTGCTTTATGTGGCTGCCATGTATAAAACACTGGAAGACCTTGATTTTGCTTTTAGATGAAAGGGAATTGAGTAGGTGGGCAAAATACCTTTGCTCCTATTATCCATGGTCCAACAGTGCAGATCCCCAAAAGTACTGTTGCTCTGAACAGATGCAGCAGAGAAGAAAGAACTTAATTGCCACTGAGTTGCTTGAATGTGGTACATAAGTCTCCCAGAAGCTTTGCACATATCTGGTTTATAAATAATTTAATAAACTCCCTAAAAATCAACAACAAAAAATCTCTTAGAAAACCCTAAAGAAATATTCAAGAAACTCAATTATCCCTCAGAACAGCTCATGGGTAATGTCCAGCATACTTAGAGATATTCTCTGGAGATGTAAGAAGGATTTGCCTGAGAGAGAGCTGTTCTGAGCAATCTGTTAGATACTTTCTTCTTTCATAGATCTGTTAGCTCAATACTTCTGAGGATCCAAAGGAAGCAGAGGCAAAATTGTGGTGACGTCTGAACTGTGAGGGCTGTTCTCTGGTTCTGAGTCAGCTGGCACAGCTCAACTTCCATTTTTACAATTAAGCTCTCTTCCACCATAGTCTCTCTATAACCTGCATTTATGAAAATAAAGTCTCTTTCCTCTCTATTCCCTTACCAGCATGTTCTTTTACATATTTCCATTGTTATCAGTTCTTTGGCAGGGCTATGGACTTCAAAGTTAGCTTTCTTTTCTGTCTGCACCCGAAATATGGGCAAAATATGAGCAAAATATGTTCTAAACACCAGCCTTCTCTCTTATTCCTGCACAGAAGAAAGCTGCAAGACTGCCTTGCAGGCAGCTTGTGAGGGATGCACTAAGCTTAAGAATATTTATAAACCTTGTGCTGAAATATTGGGCATTTTCCCAGCTGAGTATCTTACTCTGTTTTAAAAGAAAAATATGTACGTATGTCATGTTGCATTGGGTGTGGGTGCCCAGGCTCTGGCGACAGTGGGGCCTGCGGGGCTCTCTGAGGGGAGGCCGAGGCTGCCCCAGCCGAACACAGCCAGTTCCAGCCGGATCCAGCCACCCAGCACGGGGCACTGCGAGAGAAACACATGTAGGAAAGGGCAAAAAATGTTGCTCAGTAGTGTGTGATAAAGAGGACCGATAAAAGCCTGTAATAAGAATGTAATAATCCCAAGATCAAACCACCGGGAGTGCCGGACAAAGCATATAATGTTACTGTTGGAGGTAAGATCACTAAGAGCTCCATGAGGATGTAGTCAAAGGATTTGCAAATATATCTGAGAAGAAGCTAAACAAAGATAGCAAGCTATACAGGACTTACCTCCCCAGCCATCAGAGGTATATTTTAAAAGCATTTCCCTTTGGTATGATTTTATGGCATAAAATCTCTGAAATTAAGGACATTTGGTAAGTTTAGTTGTAAATAATTTCTTTTTACTGTCAGAATGAGAAACTTCAACAAACTTTAAGAAACTCTAGCCAGGATTTCCTTCTCCTTCAGGTGAGTGTTGCACATTTCCACAGCACGTGCAGATACATTAGCACTGCTACTGGAGCATTTCAGCTCATGAATAACTGTAGCACTGTCCTTTTGTCTGCATATTTTAACCCACAGCAAATAAAACAAAGACTTTTAGTTCCTCACAAATAAGTGAAATGAGGCATCCCTGAATGTTCTGGATAAATTTATCCTAAACACAGCTCCAAACAATGCTGTGATCATTCCCCACTGCTCCCAAGACCAGCTTCTGCAGTTTGACTACACCTGTAATGTTA
Organism: Ptilonorhynchus violaceus; assembly: GCA_013397565.1. Classification (NCBI taxonomy): domain Eukaryota; kingdom Metazoa; phylum Chordata; class Aves; order Passeriformes; family Ptilonorhynchidae; genus Ptilonorhynchus; species Ptilonorhynchus violaceus. Next base: position 247,333 of record VZRJ01001317.1, on the reverse strand, counting down.
AACTCTCTCATTTTACATAACAAGGTGGCTCACTGGAACTGTATCTTAGAAATAGTCCCTGGCCTATGCAACTCCTGCACTAATGCCTTCTCAGGGAAGATTTGTGAGGCTGTTAGTAAGTCTGCATTAAATGTGTTCCGGGATATACTGACAATAAATATTGTGTAGACAACCAAGTTGTGGCGATTTGACTCCTACTTTGTCACTATTTACTTGCTTTGAAAATATAAATTACCTGCAGGTGTTTATATTCAGCTCGGTATTCAAGTAGGAATATTGGGGCTGGCTGTTGAGGCTGTGGTACATATGGAATGGCATATAACTTGCAAGAGTATTTCTGGCATCAATAAGACTGCTGCATGAGGGTCAAAACTGTTGCTTTCAAGAAGAATGCATGCAGGCTAATGACTGTAATTTGTGGGCAAAGCCTTCTATAGCTGTGACAAAATTTGAACTTGAATTAGTGGGATAGAAATTTGAATTCAACATAAAGTAATAGAAATAGTCTCACCATTTTGAAGGGCATATGACAAAAGTGAATACTTGGATTATCTCATTATTTTAGAGCTTATCCTTTCTCATTCATTAACACTTCATCTTCTGGTCTCCCTGTGTTAACTGCCACTTGAAGTTTCATAATTCTTTAAAGTGGCTACTTATGCTGAAATCTTTATAATGCAATCACAGTGAATTTGTTAGAGGTAAGAGGAAAACCAGAATGTAATATTCTGTCTTTCATCTTTTTCACCAAGTAGACTTTCTTTTTTTCTTCATGACTGAGAAAAATAGTAATTGCAGCATGTGAATTATATTTCAGATGGTTTCTCCTAAATAAGTTAAATTTATGTACTACATATGAATCAATAGTGATAATGTCTAGACTAGATTATTAAATGTATTCTGTACCTCTGGAATCAGTGACATATGACAGGACACAATGGCTGCACACAAGATGTCTGTTGGGAATGATCCTTCACCCACATTAATTAGCATGACAAAGCATTGTTAAAAAAGCTTTTTCTCTCCTAGGATGCTTCAACCAACTTTTCAGTATAGACAAGGGAGATTCAGTGCTTATATTTGTTCACTAACAATGCTTCAATTATTGGAGTATATATACTGGAGATATATACTTACTTATGTCTGTAATGTTAACAACAGCTAAACAAGTGTCACCACAAATTGTCACAGCTTTTTCTTTTTTGTTTTTTTACAGCTGCTTTCACAGGATCTCTCTCATCTAATTTTAATTTCACAAAACACTCTTTTCATTTGTGTCTGGATTAATCTTGAGGGATTCTATTATTTAATTTGTTAATCCTCAGGTAGAAAGAGTATCTCTAACAGTCAGTGAGGTAGAACACTGTTGGAACAAGATGTCTAAGCTACAATTGTAGTATTTATTTAGCTGTGGCAGGTCTTTTTGTTTGTTTTGTTGTATAGATGAATAAAAATCACTTTTTAAACATAGGCAGCATTTTTAATTAATGACAATTAACAGAACATTCCATTTCAACTATTATCTCCCAAATCAAGTGTAATATATCTATGGAAATAAGTCTTATGGGGAACAAATGCTTATTTGCTTTGTTCAATAGATTTCCAGCTCTAATAAATAAAGCGTAATTGGTCTGTGAGAGTGGTCTGTAGTTTGTCCTAGGACAATGGTTAAAAGCTTGCAAGTAACTCCTCAGATACTCTTAGCACAGCTTAAAGTCATATTTCTTCCAAGAGGTAGACCTTAAGTATGTGTTACTGCTTGCATGAATCTTGAATACAAATGATTGTATCTTCTGAGACATCTCACTTGTATGCCTTGATATGAGACAATCTTCGCATTAGTAATACAGACAGAATGTGTTGTTCTATCAATGGCTAGCACAATATATTATTTTAAAACTTATTTTAGAGAAGGTAATTATTTATATCTATGTATGTTTAATAAAGTAAGTGTATGCTTTTGTCTTAAAAAATCTCTATGCATATTGTTATTATTACTTTATCTTGTTAATGGCACTTGAGATGAACATGGTACTTTCAAGACATTTACCTATTCATGGCATGCTGGTATTTTCTACACAGAAAAAATAGAACTGCTTTTAGTTGTTGGTCCTCACATACAAATGTTGCAATGGTCTGTCCTCTCAAAAGAAGCGTTTCTAAATTGCATTAATAAATCTAACTGGACATTCAAATAGGAAGAAGTGTCTGTGACTCAGATGTAGGAATTTAAATTGTTAAATGGGTCACATCTGCTTCTGACTGGAATCAGTATAAATCCTCACTGTACCACAAGGTCTGCAAGTGGAGAGATGAAGATCCAGTGCTTGGAATATTTACTGTAATTGTAGCTTTTGTGCTGGTTGTCTCTAGTCACACTAGGACATGTGAGATAAGGGCAAATTATCTTTCACTTCATATCAGAAACCAGCTGTTCAAATCCATTACTTGCTTTTGTATAAGCATCAAATTGGTGTTTAATGTATGGTGTATATTAACACACTTTATATTGCTTATTTTTCCATGAGAAAGTACAGGAGATTTATTTAATTTAAAGAAGAAATTTGCTTTTGTAGTTCATCTTGAGAAAACAAACAAATAAACAAAACAAAACCACAGAAGGCTATTTTCACACTTCGTGGCTTTCAAGGTTTTACAACAAGAAAAAATAATTTTTTACCCCCTGGGCAGGAGTTTGTACTTGTCCTGTATTGGTGAACAGTCAAAAGGGCATTCTTAAAAATTCTAGAATTTCAAAAAGCACAGGGGTTGATATTGTTAAAAGTAACAAGGTAAATAAGAACATCTCTAGAATTAGTTTGTAAATAGACTAACATATCTTTTTGAAAACTTACCTGTTTTTTTAAAAAACTATGGTAAACCAAATCTGCTGCAGGCTTAGACCCTGAGATAAAAGGTGACAGATTGCCTTCAATATCTCAGTTCTGCTGTTGATATAACCAGACAGGAGAGAAGAGAGTAGGCTGTAAGGGTTTACCTTCAATGGTGATTTCAGAATTTATACTTCTGTTGGTCTTTGTGAATAATCGAGAACAGTCTGATTTTATGAACCTCTGGAGATAGAGTTGCATGTAAATACTAATTTCTTTCAAGATGATCTCACAAAACTGAAAAGGCAAAAGACTATAAAACACCTTACAGGGGACAGAATATCTAAGAATTCACTGAACTGTATAACTGTATCGATTGCAAAATAGATATATTAAGGTTTTGGAGAAACTATTGGCAATACATTGCTAACTTTGGAATTCTTGTATAAACTAAAATTTTTCAAATATTTAGATTTGATGCCCAATTTCATGCTCGTTTCTTCAAGGTGTATGATGGAAAAGACAGTTCTTCACGTTCTCTGGGAGTCTTCAGCAAAAATGACATGATGGGAGTTATTCTTAATAGCACCTCTAACCATATGTGGATAGAATTTAATACCAATGGATCTGATACTGACCAAGGATTTCAGCTGACTTACACAAGTAAGTAGCTCATAAATATGGTCTGATTGATTGCTTTGTGGGGAAATGTGTATTTCTCAGCTGTAGTGATTTCTTTTGGAATGGTGAAGGTAATTTCCTAGAATGTAATGTGGTTAAGAGACTGAGCTTTACTTGTGTACATGACTGGATAGATGTTAGTAATTTAAAAACATTGCTGAAAGCAAATTTGTAACTTTTCGAACTTAGAAAGCATGATTATTTTTAAGAGTTAGCAGTGGGGTTTGAAGAAGAGTGAATTGTGACATATGTTGGATGAATATATTAGTTGTTACACTGTAACAGAAACCATATAGAAAGACTCTTAAAATGGAAAATTCAATCTCTGCAGTCAAATAGGAAAGGAAAGGAAAGGAAAGGAAAGGAAAGGAAAGGAAAGGAAAGGAAAGGAAAGGAAAGGAAAGGAAAGGAAAGGAAAGGAAAGGAAAGGAAAGGAAAGGAAAGGAAAGGAAAGGAAAGGAAAGGAAAGGAAAGGAAAGGACAACTGAGAGTTTAAAAAAATAGTGTGTACTTGGGTGCACACTCTTAATCTGGCCTGACTGCTTGTCAGGATCAGAGTGGAGTATGCTGGAAGGAGACCTGAGTGAACAAGTTTTGGCAAACAGTGCACTTGTCCCACAGACTGCATGCAACTAATTGAACTGATTTTGCTGGCAAAACAATGAGTCTTTTGTGGGGCATGACTTTCGGGATAACTAGTTTGTTTCCAACACACATAAAGAGATATTTTGTCCAGGTTTCAAGGAGTCTCCAAGTTGCCTTTGCCTTTAGTTTATTAACTTTACATTACTTTCTGTGAGTTGCTGTTGAATCCAGCAGAGCAGAGCACCACAGCATAGTGTGGCACAGAAATGGAATCATTGCTCTTTTTAGTACATCTGGTGTTTTCCCTTTGGTTTGGAGCTAGCTGTGGAATAAGCAGAAATCATTTACTTTCTCTTCTGTCTTTCTGCTGTGCCTGGTCAATCTGAAATGTTATCCTACATTTAGAGTTTTTTCCCTTACAGAACCACAGAAGAACGACTAGGGAAATCTACTCTGATTTGCCTAGAAAAACTGTAGAATTGTTCCTTTGAAAAAAAGGGAACCAAACACCTGTTTTAATAACAATCTTATTTTAAGAGCTCTGATTTCAAGGGTTTTGAATCAGTTCTTTTCAAGTCCTGCTTCAGTGATCATTTCCATCTACTGTTTAAAAATGTAATTTTATTTAAAGGTAGAATTTTGACTAATTTCTACATCCAATTGCTTGATTTTGTTACACTTTATTTTGCAATTCTAATAAGATTTGCTCTTCTGTGTGATATTTTTCTGTGTAGGATAAGGCGTAATAATTCATGTCTTAAGGCTTTTTTTCCTGACTGATTAGTTTTGAATCTTTGTTTTCTCTTCTTCCAAGTATTTTCACATTTTCTGAAGTGTGTAGACAGAATTTGACATAGTCTTGTAACAGTAATTTTAATACTGGTTAGAGACGCAAAACTCATTCTCCTATGTCTTCTTAACATTTTACCTTTTTTTTTTTTTTAGGTTTCCAAGTATCTCCTTTCTTTTATCATATATAATCAGTTTGCAGCCGTTCATGTTGAAAGGCTTACCTGTAATGACTTTTCCTCCTACTTTCTCTCACATGAGACAGTCCCCATTTATAAATATAGACTAATTCCTTACTTCTCACATGTGTTTTCAGGAAGCCAAAGTCAATATAATAAAGTTTGAAATAGTAACCATGTAACCAGGTGATTTCGATCAACTGTAACTGTTATTTCCAAACCCTTCAGTGTGGGACTTTTCACCATTCCTAAATTGATACAATCAGAAGATGTATCCTTTTGCAATGCTTTGAAAACTGGCTACAGTGCTGACTCACATTCTTTTTCTGAAAGAGTCTGATCCTAGTAGTATCTTAAAGCAACATAAGCTTGATGGGTCCGATTTTTTACCTGAGAATGATCTCAGATTTCAGTAGATTATTCCATCACAAATGTCTTTTTTATGCCAATGACATAGGAAAGTCTTTCAATATGAGAAAGTGGATTCTTTTAGTCTCAAGCATGAAGCCAAAATTGTACAAGTTTTCCCTGATGTTATTTCTTACTCCTCTCAAACAGAGCTTGCAAAAATAGCAAACCCCCATCTCCAATATATTTTTGTTTTTAGCCATCATGGGAAGTGTTTCTAAAATCTAGAGAACAAAAAAGGACTTTTAAGATGGCTTTAATTCACTGAGTAGAGGACATCAGTAGCAAACTGCATGTTAAAATTTAAGTTTATACTTATGGTAGCCACAACTGACTTGTGTGACAGCTATTTTTTTTTTCCTTGAGAAAATGTCTGTTATTCTTTCATAATTGCAGTTTTATAATTCAGGGGATCTTTTTTCCCTCTGTCTGATTGAACTTTTCTCCCTGAGAGACCTCTAATTTTTTGTGGGGAAGAGAAGATTAGATACAGGGATTCCCACAGCTATTCCTGTTTATGGTTCAGTTACAAGATTTGGCCATTCTGGTGTAAAGATGCCAGTGCTTTGTGCTGTCATGTCAGTGGCATTTAATGTTAAATTGACATTCAGATAAAACCGAAATCTTATTGATGCCACACAGTGACAGGCAGAAAAAGCAAAACACAGCTGTCTGATAAATGTAACAGACTGCAACTTTAAATAAGGAGCAATGCAGTACAGCTTCTGAATGACAAACAGGCATTCTCCCTGCCATGCCTAACCACTTCCCTATCACAGTCCTGACACAAGAAGTATTTTAACAGTGGCTGTTTTCACTCATCATGCACCAAACTTACTCTGACTTGTGTCACAAATGCTTCCTTGCTACTGTTTAATCCTCCTTCCTTGAACATAGTCTCACTTTTCTTAGCTTTTGGAGAAACAAAGACAATACTTGCACACTTTATCATACATGTCATATACAAATGTTTTGTGACCCTCTGAGTACTGCGTGATGCTGCTACTGTGTGATCTTATGGACTTGTACAGATCACGGATCACTCAGCACTGTACTGTACTTGCACAGTTTTCTCAGTTCAAGTTCCCAAACATTTGAGAAGAAAACACTCTTTCCCTTCACAGTACCAGCTAGAAACCAGCTTCTCAGTACCCTTCACAGTACCAGCTTCTCAAAACTCATTTCTTTTCATGGTGCCTGATGATGGGTGTCTATATTAATGACGTGTAAGGAACTTTGCCACTGTGTAGAATTGCTCTTTGGCCTATCCTCAGCCCTGGGGATTTTTACCAGGTCTCTTGCACTGGAAGTCGCTTGTCTAAAATAGCATGAAGTTGCTGTTGGACCTTATCGAGATATCTTCTTTTTAGGAGCAGCTTATTGAGCTCTCTATGGCAATTCCATGATCCCCCAGTCCCGTGCGGTAAATAATAGAAGCAAAAGCTTCGCTTATCTGCAGAATAAACCTTAGAATATATTTTAATAAGTCAGCGGAGGGGTCCATCCAGAAATACTGACAGATATTATCTGTATGAGCATGCCTGGCTTCACTGGGCCACTCAGTACTATGTTCTGCCTCACAATAAACTCCTCTGTGTTTCAGAAACATGAAGGACTAGTTACAGACTTTTTAAGGTCTGAAAATCATTCAGGAATTTGTGGTATACTCTGTAGCTAGATTTTAGATTTCTGAAAGCCTGTCACTGATTTGCTGCTATAGGTTAAAAATGAAATTCCATTTTATTTCCTCAACATTTGTTTTTTATTTGTATCCTCCATTTCCTTATGATGTGAAATTAGATATTCTCCTACACTTCTGTGCTAAGATGGAAATGAGGGCTGGAAAAAAATCTCACTAAGGATTTGTCTTTGAAAGTAATGTTGTGCAGGCACAAATAGTAGCTTAATGGTATCATCTTCAAATTTTGAATCTGTGATGACCATTCCTTTTACTGAAAGTAGAATTCATTCTGCTAAGAATGACTGTCAGTTCTTTCAGAAGATTTCAGGCCCCTGAGCTGTGCTATACTCCACAAAACTTGCCACAGATTTAGGATTGTGCATGGATAGATTTTTTTTTTTTGAATGTAGGTTTAATATTTTCATTTGCTTTTATCATCCTTTATAGTTAGTAGTTTTACAATATTCTCTTCTCTGGTCTCAAGATATACTTTTCAGCTTAAGAAAAGAAATTTTTAAATACATTTCTCAGATATGATGCGCTGGTTTGACATTCATGGTATTCTGTTACTGCTAAAGATGTAGTTCAAATTTTCAGTTTAAGTTCTGTGTTATAATCATTCTTTAATCCTACATCTTTCAAAGGATAGTAAAAGTTAGTGCATGGAAGGTGAATCTGAATTAGCGTGTTCTAAATTTATATAAATGGTTGAAACCATTTCTAATGGTTATTTTAAGAGAATCATGAACTTAAATTTAATTTAGTTCATTTCCTATTCTACGGTAATTGAAAATGTTAGAATGTCAGTGAAAACAATGTTCTGAAACTGAAAACTTGGACAATTATTCTAGCACACAATCAGACTCAAATTCAGGAATATAGTGGCTTTGCCTCGGGGTGTATAATGTCAGTTCCGCAGAACAATCCCATAATGAAAAGAAGCTCTTGCAATTTCCTTTCCATAACTAGTCTGTATATAAGATCTGTTCCAAATAGAATCTTCACACACTGCAATAAAAATGTAAAACAAAACTAAATGAAAATAAACCAAAGACAAAATTAATCAAATGACTATGTCTTAATCTATACATGTATGATGTGTTCATAGGTGTTATTAAGAGCAGTACCATTATGTGACTAACCCCAAATGAATGTAAGCTGTATTGCATGCATGGAAAAAGCTGTTCTAAAAGGAGGTCAAAGTTTCAAACTTGAGGAACAAAAATTTAATGAATGACAAAAGAAAGGTTTGTTAGAAATAATCAGTTCCCTTGTGTACAAGAATTACGATATCCTGATTAATAACATAATCACATCATAGTTTCTACCCTCCTTCCTCCCACAGAAAAGTAAATTGCCTTCTGCTTCCAAAATACTCAACACTTATAATCTTCCCTTTCCCCCAAATCCTCAAAACTTTGTATGAACATAAAATAATTGGTCTTACAAGAGCTTTTATAATTGAGGTTGGTTTTCAGTTTTAATTTAAAGATGTCTATGAAACTGCTGAATTTAAATTGCTAAACAGAGAAGGTGCAAAATAATTTTTTTACCTCTAAGATAGAAAGAATGAAAACCATTTTATTTGGTGAATATTAGCATTGTATTAACTTTCTATGTGAAAAATTATGTTAACCCATGCTTTGTAGAAGGAAATGCTGGTATGGCGATGTTTGGCATTTTGTCCATCTCAGGAAAATCTTAGCAGATTTTTTGAGGTACAGATCTTTAGCCATATAGATTTTATGTGAGAAAATCCTACCCTATGAAGGAGTACTCCAAAATACTACTTCTCGGGAGGCCTGGATTAGGATGGAGGTGAACAGTTTGTCCATCTGTACTGGGTTTGGCTGGGATGGAGCTAATTTTTTCAGTTAAGAAAACATAGAGTTAATTCTTATTTCAGAAGGAATTTCTTCACTGGAGGGGTTGTCAAGCATTGGAAGGGGCTGTGCAGGGAGGTGATGGAGTCATCATCCTTGGAAGTGTTCAAGAAACAACTGGACTTGGCATTTAGTGCTGTGGTTTAGTTGACATGGTGATGTTTGGTCAGAGGTTGGACTTGATGATCTTGGAGATCTTTTCCAATATTGATTCCATGATTCTATGATTCTTCAGCTAATGCTGAGCAGTGCTTCACAGTGTCAGGGCCTTCTCTGTTACTTGCTCTGAGATCCCAGCAGGTAGGCTCAGTGTGGGCCAGAAGGTGGGAGGTGACACAAATGACCTGAACTAAACTATGGTGCATTTCACACCATGTGATATCATGCTTAGCAATTAAAATTTGAGGAAGTATTTCTGAAATAGCCATTGCTAAGGGACTGACTAGGTATCAGTCTGCAGTTGATAAGTGATTGCGTTTGCATCACTTGTTTGGTTTTTGGGTGTTTGGGTTTTTTGTTTTGTCTTCACTTATTAAACTGTCTTTATCTTGACTGATTCATTTTCTTGCTTTTGTCATTGTGATTCTCTCCAAATCCCGCTGTGGGGAAGTGAGAGAGCAACTGGGTGGGGGCTTACCTGCCACCTGGGGTAAACCCACCAATATCCGGTGTTCTTACTGCCTCCTGTCTTGTGGGTAGCCTGAGAAAGTGAGGGTAGTGCTGTTTGGTTACAATATCAGGGACATAAAAGCCAGATCTGGAAAGGAGGGAAAAAGAGAGAAAGAACAGAACAGACAGGCACCTCTCATGTTACTATGTTGGGAGCTTGGAATAAGTGAAGCTACAGTATCAAACCAGGGGGACCTGAGCAGGAGTACAGCAGGCAAGAAATGCGCCACAGGGTATGGGGAAAGATGATTTTTGGGACAAAAAGGCTAGGATGCAAATGTAAGAGAGGAAGATTGCCAGTCAGGTTGTCCAAGAAATAGAGGAAGTATATGGAGTGGAGGACTGACACTGCATTGGTAAAAAGAAGGGTGCAAAAATGAAACTGAGAAGAGGAAGAAACACAAGAAATAGAACAGTAGAGGGATGCTGTGATAGGAGTACCATCTGAATAGTCCATGATTATTAAACTGTGTTCTTAAAAAAATACTTGGAGTGAAAACCATGATTTTGTTTTAATTAAAATATTTGTATTGCAAATATGTATGAACAGAATTAATAACTTTTTTTAAAAAAAAAGTGCTCTGAAAATTTCAAAAGAAAAAAAATTTCCAAATCTACATAAGTTATCATACTTAAATCACTGAATTATCCCTCTGGGTATGGAGTTAGATAGAAGGAAGATGTTAACTATTTATCTTTTTCAATTAGGGAAAAAAAAGGTTTGATGTGTAGGAGGTATCACACACATGAAAAAGGTAATTTGTCAAGGGTTATTGTGATTTGGTTCTGAAAATTACCAGTTGAAGGTCTCCTGACTTTTTTGTATATGGTTCAGAGAGTCTCATCTGCTTAAAGCCACTGGGTTTTCCCAGTGTTTTAATTCACATCTATTATCAAGAAAAGGGCTGCTTTTCAAAATCTCTTGTTATAAAGTTTAAAATGCAGTTATGCTTTGCAGGTGAGAAAGAGAGGGGCTAGCAGAGATCGCTATAGGTGTCCATGTACATATGTTGTTTTACATTTATATTGAAATTCTATCTTTAGAATATGAAAGTAAGATTTTTCAGTGATGCCAATTCAGGTAGTCTTAAGTGTATTTGTTTCGCACCTGCTGATGTATTTATTGTAGCTATATAATGTGATTGAAATTTGCAAGCAGATTTTAGCTCAATTCATAATCTCAGGAGTGATGACCTAAAGATTATATCGATTTAATATTAAAGAAGCGATCATATTTAAAGCATTATTACTGAGACCTTAGTGGGAACAGTTTCCATGAATTTATCAATGCAGTGGTTTGAATGACAGAACTTCTTTACCTTGTTTGCCACCTCAACTTAAACTTTTTCTCTCGTATTTTAAAAAGAATCTATTTCTATGAAGCTATTATAGACTTTGTCATTATATGTATGTGCAGCTGGATTTAATGAGTTTTAGCTGGGATGTGTTCCAAAACTTTGCCCATTTCCTCTGTTTTTCACAAAAAGACTCCTGTTTATTTGCAATGAATCATTTCCTCTTTTCCACATTTTAGATGAGTAGACAGTAGAGCTACTGTTAATTTCTTCTCACTGCTATAATTACCAGAATTTTCCCATGAACAAAAATTCCTGTCTGAAAACTAGAACACTTGAACAGGACTGCCAATATCTTATTGTTCTTTACCCCTGGCCTTCTTGCCTACGTTGGCCTCATGTTGAATGAAAAATTATTATTTTCCATTTAGTATTATTGACTCAACCCTGTCTGTTGGGAAAGAGAGGCCAATAAGCAGTTCCTTAAGTCAGGTAGCTGATCACCACTTAGAAACCTAGGATGATGGAGTAATCCTTCTTGCAAAGCTCCTTCTTGCTGCAATTGAAATGGAAGATATTTTAGGTGTGTCATTGTCGATTTGCAGTTTAATTTATGAAAGTATTAACTATAACAGTCTATTTATAAAATCTAAGCTACACAAATGTGACTATATTATTCTATTTCATACTTCTAATACTCATACAAAAGTACAATCTTGCATAATATATATTATAATATATATGATATATAAAGTATAGTATATAATAATATATAGGATATAGTAATATATAATATAGTATCTAATGTTAGACATTTCAAATAATTTGTGGGTGCCCCTGAGATCAAAGTTAGATCTTAACTTTCTTCTGACTGATTTTTTCCCTTTCTGAAAGCATGAATTTTCGGGAAAAAATATTTAGAATTACTTTGTAAAAGTTTTAACAGTTTAGTTGTAAGAATGTGACTTTTTCTCCATTCCCTTCATTATATTAGGGAACTGTTTACATTTCAACAAATTAAGCTTCGTGCCCTGAAACCTAGTTATTTTTATAACTGAAGATTAGCAATAAATAGGAAAGATTTTTTTCATTCAGCTAAATTATGTTTCTAATTATTTAGAAGAGTAAGAAAGTTATTTCAGAATAAAATTAGGATTATTCCTTCAAAAGTTTATGCACATTAAAATCTCCCTGCCAAAATGATATGTACATGACATATGACCAGAATTAGGGACACATGTAAAGAGAAGACTATTTGGAACAAAAATAGTTAAAGATGAATGCTATAAACATATTAATTTCTATTCCTCTTGCTTCCATAAACTGTCTAGATGGGAACAGTTGCTTGAAACAGGATGATGAAAGGTAGACAAGATTTATGTGTTTCTTATTATTCGGTTGTTTACCACAGTATATTCAGAACTTGATTTTCAGAAGTGCGGGGCACAATACCATTATCCAGAATAACAGGTGATGTGTACATGTTGTTCCCCTGTCAGTCTGTGAAAGAATCAACACAGTCGGAGACGAAGGAGTTCTTTTCACTTTCAGTCTTGTCTGTGCCATACTGGGCTTCTTAAGCTTGTACAATGCTTTTTCCATGTTTAATCCATCCTTTGCATTTATGGTGACTTCATTCCTCTAAGGGTGAATGTTTTAGAAAAGGCAGTGAGGAAATTAATGAATTTGCAAACACTGAAGCATTTGATATGTGTTAAGTCAAAGTATCTTGCACTCAATAACACCAGAAAAAAAAGTCTATGTTCATGTTGTTTCTTCTCCTTTTCTCCCCCCTTTTCCTAGAAAAAGGTAAGACCAGTCTCTTGTCACAAGCAACTTACAGAATATTTTTAAGTACTGGCTGTACCTGTCATTTCTCCACTAATTACAAAGAGGGTTTAGACATGGAGATCCTGAAGATATCTCTACATAGATACTTGATGTTAGAGTTCTTAAACTCACATGGAATTTCACCTTTATTCCCTGCTTCTTACATTGAGTATAAATTATAATTAATTATTAACTTGCTTGCTGATTGCATAGCTTACTTGTATGCTTTCTGTATATGCTCAGCAGTCGTCTTGCTGCAGGCACATATATTTGCATACCCATCTCTTTCAATTACTGTTATTTATGTATTTTCTTTCAATAAAATAATCACATAAAAACCTGTCTTCCACTACCTATCTACAAGTATTCAACTTACTTGTTAAATTTGCAATTTTTTTATTTCTATATGTGGACATTGTAGCTGAAAAAGGGAGAACAAAATTTTTGAATAGGATACATGGACACAAAGAACCTGGTTTGAAATTGGTGGGGAAAGCCCTTAGAACTTTTTGTAATATGCTTATAGCAGGACAAAATTACAGAAAAGAATTCTTTTTCATTTTATGCTCGAAAGACCTGCTATTGAAAATGTGTTAACATCTCTATTTTACATATTTTGCATGTTTTCATAAATGTTTTACATGTTGCTCATGTTAAGAAGAATTGCTGAGATTCCCGTTAGAAAGTATTATCCATTGAATGACTGTCTCAGCCATATAGTCAAAGTTAATTGCCAATTGATTGTAAAGCTTTTAAGAAATTAAAAGTGTACTTCTCAGTTTCCAAAGGAAATAATACAGCAGTTTCTGATACCTCACTATAGCCATATTATTCAAACACTTTTCTTTCTACAGATTTTTCTATCATTCTAATTAGGTAGAGATTTTGTAATTGGCCAGTTTTCCAGTATGTTTTTTTTTCCTACAACTGTAGGTTTTAATAGCACATAAATTGTTCCAAGATAGAATGAAAATGCCAAGAACTCTTATTTTGAATTGCCTTGATTTAATTAGATAGATTATGCTATGGATGTTTAGGATGCAACAACGGCAGAATTAGTATTTGTTGACATTTACATGCATTTAGAAAGCCATTATATACTCTGAACATTAACTCAAGTACCATTTTGTACCTTTAATTACTCTTTGATAGTTCAAAAAGTGTTAAACGTAGACTATGTTTATGAGCTTAAATGACTTAAGATTTAGGCAACTCTAAAAGAGTTACTGATGTTTCCAATGTTTTTATATTACCTTTATTTTATAATAAAACATCTGTTAATATTTCCATGTATGTACTGAAATAGGATTTTTATATGAACTTATCCTTATTTTTTTAAAGTTGTCCCAAAATCTTTTATGACATCACTTTCAGAAGCTGAAGATAGATTATACTCTATTTGTGAGTTCTGTCTTCCATTGCAAGTAGAAAAGACATTGCCTTTTCACAATGGGTGTGAGCAGAGCCCACCCAGTCTGTACTTATGATATAGTAAGTAATATAATGATTAGAGATTATGAAACAGTATTTGGTGTCCCTTTGATGTCTAATATATGAGGTGCAAAAACCTTTTTATATTCAGAATAATTAACCTCTCATGGCTTGTCTGTTGAAATTTTCCTAGGGATTAGTGGTATTTTTGTTGTAATAGTATTTCCACATCCGTAACAAACAGTAATATTAATATGAAATTATATGAGTATAAACTTATTAATGCAAGCCAAGATCTACACCTATATTCTATAGTTATGTTTTCAGGACCTGTTCATCTTTCAATTAGGCATTTAAAGTTCTGAAAATAACCCAACTCACATTTCTTTTAAAATGTCTTTACAGTTTTGTCTGGAGGCTTTCTATTTAGAGTTCTTACTACAAACTAGCGGAGTTCACAGAAGTTACAGCATGGGTTCATGCTTTTGAATTTACAAGAAGAAATTCTTATTTGGAAGTCACAGATTTCTGGGATCATATCTGAGGCCACAGTTCCATGATATTTAAAAATGAATCAGTGCAGCATCAGGACCCCCGGCAGTGCAACTCTGATCTGAATCTGGCACAAACACATGATTGAATTCTTGTAAAATTAACTAGAGCATACAGAAGGAAACTTAAAAGCATTTTGTGCTTTTATGGCAGTTTTATATATGGTTTGGCATAAAGTCAGAATGGCATTGACAAACAATAATGAATTCAACATAGCTGTAAATAAAGCTACAGTGTCAAAAGCATTTAACAAATTTACACCATGGGGCCACAGTATTAAGGGCGGTGATGTTACATTTATTTTATTGTCAGTTCAAGTGTTTCTTCTTTTTAAAAATTATCTTCCATCTCCATGAGTACAGTTTTAATTGCCATAGTATATTTTGTGCAAAACATGAACAAGGTTTACTAAGCCAGAAAGGGGGAAAAAAAAGGAAGGAGTAAAACTCTGCAGCCTAATATCTTGGCTTATATTCTAGTCCCTAGTAACAGTGTGCTTATATTTTCTACTGAATTCCTCATAAGGTAACATGCATCAGCATGCCTTTGAGTAGGAAGTAAAATTTGGATGAGTACTGTAGCTCACAATTCAGAGTATCTTTGTTGCTTTTGTCCCTTCATAGAAGTCTTAGTATTGAACTCAAGTTTAGAGTTTCAAAGTAGGAACCGAGTACCTAAAGGTTGGTAATGCACCTTTTAGGTGCTTACTTTTTCATGTGTCTGGCTTTAGGAGAATGATTGTTTCAAAATACCTTAGGACTTCTTCCAGAAATAGAAGTAAAAAATTACTTGGTTTAGATTACTTATTTTTCATATAACCACTGTAAATTTACATACAGTGTAAATGCACACGTGTATATATATAGTAAGTAAACTTATTCTTCCTTTCAAAATGACTAAAGGGAATATTTGCAGATACCTCAGGATTTTGTCAGCTTCTGTTATAGGTACACTGTGCAATACAGAATCCCAGAAAATTTCCCTTGGAGACACAAAATGAACACTCGCTTCTTCGTATTGAAGACAGGCTTTGGAAGGTACAAACTTGAAGCTGAACTGAAAGTTTTGCTTCAGGGATGCACATATAGCATGTTCCTCCCACTAATGGACACAAAAGCTAGTCCAAGGTAAAAACACGTGAGTGCAGATAGTGTGGACATCATGTCCTCAGCTTCATTGTTTCACTCCCTAGATTTGCTTTTACCATACTGCACTGCTTACTAATGTAGCTAATACCACAATGGCCATCATAATTAAGCTGAGTTGAAAGAAGTTGTAATTAATAGTCTACATATATTTATAGACATGTCAATAATTTTTACACTGACAGCTGGTATTTCTACATTCCTGATTATTTACATCAAATATGTAATTGAGACAGAGAAAATCACATTAGATAGTGCCAGGAGGATACAGCCAATCATCAATATGTATTCTGGCTGTTTTGGTTTTAATTTAACTGGCTTTTATCCATTCATTGTTTTGAAAATCCTATAATGAAACTCAAGAATAAGATAATTGGCAGTAATTTGCCAATACAATAATCTTTCTCAGCAGTAAGAATATTGGCAGAATTTCTCTGACTGCTGGCTTGTTGCAATGTCAGGTAAACCAGAGTACTGTGATTGTGTGGAGCTCATGACTGTGTTTTCCCATTGTAAAAGTTCATAGCATCTACTTTAACACTGAAGTTCTGTCCCAACCGTTCTACAACGATATTTCACAACAATATGGTCATATGATTTATGAAAATTTACTTCAGATGTACAAGAGCATCAGGGAAAAGGGGAATGAAAAGTTCTATTTTTTGTGTATGAAAGGAAGGGAAAGAAATTGGGAAAGAAGAGCTGGAAAGGCAGCTTGCCTGTGAACACACAAGGCAAGATACTGCTATATCTGCACGTGATAAACAGCACGTACATGCGTGGGAAGCACCCCAATTTTTAATAGGCCTACTGACAAACAGTGATAGTCTTGCTGGTGGAGAAGTGTAGTGAACCTGTGGCTACAAATTATGTATTGTCACTTTTACAGTTTTTTCTAGAGTATTCAAAGTGCCATTTTAAAAATTTGGCATAAAGGCCAGTAATTAGTTTGTTTGATGTTCTTGCAGAGAATATTCTATTTTTGAAATACAAAAAGCAATAATACTCTCTACTGTGCCACACTGAATGTTTGTATCTATTTTTTTTTTTCCCCCTAGGTATAATATTGTGCAAACAAACCTAAACACTGAGAGTACTACTGGACTGTCCAGTGCTGCTGGACTGTGAATTATCAATATCTAGAAAAAATAAAGTCAAGATGGTCTTTTTGATAGAAATGTTTGAATAACCTAAATAAACCAGCAAATACGGAAGGGTTTAGTGTGTCAAGGATATTTAAATTTAGGTTTTATATTTTTACTTCCAGTTAGATATTTTTCTTTGCATGTTATTTTTTAACTTATTTTGTGTGAAATAGGAAATTAAATTCTGGTACTTAACACAGTGACTTTTTATGTTCTCTACAATCATCTTATCTAATTCTTTACCCCAAATAAATATTTGATTTGATTTTATAATGGACTGGCAGAAAATCTGAACTCCCCTGTTGATACAAGTGCTCCCACAGAGTCTCAAAAATAAGATTTTTGAGAGCTGCTCAAAACAAAGCAGTAGGGAAGGGACTGGAAGGGACTTCGTGTCATTTGACACATGTACAGGCTGAGAAATTCCTGTATGTACCACTGTGTGCTCAGACACTGTTATTAACAAAGTTGTGTTTTCCTGTTTGTAATTTTCAGAGGTACCTTGTTGTTTACAGATACAGAAATACAGTGCAGTGAGTATCTGTAGAGTGTGAGGCTCTTGAAGAAATAGGCAATTCACCTTGGGATAGACACATACAAAAAAAAAAAAAAGGAGTTGGAGAACATGGAGAAATCTACAAAGCAAAGGAGGTGAAATACCCTTATGTTGATGGATACTTAAATATATAAGTGACTTACAATAATGATGTGAACTATTAATAAAGTAAAATAAAAACAGAAATATCTTTTGTGTTACTCAGTCCATTTTCAAGGAAAGAATAGACAAAGTGCAGGCAGGCCATGGTAGGCTTCTCTCATACTACCTCTCCCTGACAACCCTTTTTTGTTTAGGTAGTAGAAGGTATGGGAGAATCAATCTCTCTAACTATATATCAGTATTATGGAAAGTTTTCTTCATGAGACACAAGTAGATTCTTTAATCGAGGAAGTTTCATCTGCTGATCACGTGCTGTGTGTGATAACCAAGTACTGCACTTGATAAAGGATGGGAAAGTGTCTAAAGAAATAGTGTTACATTGGCTCATGCTGTCAAATCAGCATTAAAATATCATGCTATCTATCAAACAACTTATATTTTCAAGATTTTATCTAAATGTCTCTGTATGTTTAATAAGGAGATTAAAATAATGACATATAGCTATGTCTTGTGAAGTTCAGCTCATCTGAATGACCTAATCATCTTGGCTCTTTATAATATGTGAAGAGATACAGACCTTTTAAGAATTGCCCAGTCCATCCAATCTACTTTTTTCTACCTTAGGATGAGATTAGTCATACTTCATAAGATACTATTAACTCTAAAAGACAGAAAGCTGTTTAGATATGACTGCTTATATAATCAATGCTGAGAGCCAGTTAAAATGATTGCTACCCCTTTTTCTGGAAACTGAGCATGTTTGCCTTTCTCTTTTAGGCCAACAAAAAGAAATTGCAGCGATGTGCAAATATTGACGTGAAAACAATCTTTTAGCAAAGGAATAATTATAAATCTCTATAATCCTTTTGATTAGATTAGATTATTGATACTCCATCTGACATAAAGACTACACCTCTGCTAGTAAACGAAACATTGTCAGGACATAACTGTGAGGATAGGGAAGTGATTCTTTAGACTGACAAAATGTTAGGATAAATGCTAACAAGCCTCTATCTTGCCTTCTTCTATCTAGGACTTTCCCAAACAATCTCAGGCATAGTATAGTGGACAGATAGCTGAATTCCCAGAAAGTGACTTGTAAACAGCTATGCTCTTTTAAAGGATAATTTAATTTAAGAGTGCATGACTGTGGTTAGAGTATTCTTATTGTTCCTCGAGTTTGATGTTTCTTTAGATATTAGCACAGAGAGAGATGCAGTATCTATGTGATGAAACAGCATTCTTTTCTGGCTTACTATATAAAGAAAGATCCTGGGCTCAGTTTAAAATAAAGGTAGAAAAAAAAGTTGGCAGAAGCCGATTGAGCTGACTGATCGAAAATACACCTGTCAAAATAAGGAGTAGATTGTTGTCTAGATATTCATATTTTTCTACTGACTATGGAAGTGGCCTAGACTAGTTCAATCTTAGCATTCTGATTTTCAGAATCCTGAGTTATAACAGGTAAATCCCAGCCTTCGTGCCCAATAAATGAAGAAAGAAAACAAAGGTCTTTTGTGTTTTCAGAGAAATCATTTGGTGGATATCTTTAGCATTTCTAGAGGAAGAAAAGCTCCTTGCAATTTTTTTCATCTGTGTTGATCTCAGTGCCAGGTGTATTTGTAAAATAATTAAAGGTTGTCTATAGTTATGTTATATACTACTTAGTGATGGACCTTACAGAATCATAGAATGGTTTGGGTTTGAAGGGACCTTAGAGATCATCTAGTTCCAACCCCTCTGCCATGGTGTGAGGGCCTATAAGGATTGCTGTCTTGAAACATTTCAGGTAGGTGTGTGTGTGTGTGTGTGGGTGTGTGTGTGGGGCAAGGGGCAGGTTGGGTCTTGCTCTTCAGAGGTGATGAACTGCCCCTTACATCCCACCCCCTCCCCCTGGCTCGTATCCCAGCCCTGCAGTGGCTGCCAATCCCTGACACACTGGAGGCACTGGTCCACACCCGCCCCTGGAGTCCCTAACCCAGCTCCTACGTGGCCAGATGACCACAAGTCTCACCTGGGACTGGGAAGGGCCCACGGAAAGCTAAAGGGTACTTAAAGCAAGACACAAGGCAAGCACATGTCTTGACTCTGCCTCCTCTTGGAATTTCTATCAGCTGAAGACACTGGAAGCAGGAGGGGTAGCTGTGTTTGTTCTTTTCTATGTCTTTTCTGTCTTTCTGGGTTTTTTTTTCCCCTCTTCTTCTAANGTGTGGGGCAAGGGGCAGGTTGGGTCTTGCTCTTCAGAGGTGATGAACTGCCCCTTACATCCCACCCCCTCCCCCTGGCTCGTATCCCAGCCCTGCAGTGGCTGCCAATCCCTGACACACTGGAGGCACTGGTCCACACCCGCCCCTGGAGTCCCTAACCCAGCTCCTACGTGGCCAGATGACCACAAGTCTCACCTGGGACTGGGAAGGGCCCACGGAAAGCTAAAGGGTACTTAAAGCAAGACACAAGGCAAGCACATGTCTTGACTCTGCCTCCTCTTGGAATTTCTATCAGCTGAAGACACTGGAAGCAGGAGGGGTAGCTGTGTTTGTTCTTTTCTATGTCTTTTCTGTCTTTCTGGGTTTTTTTTTCCCCTCTTCTTCTAATTCCCTCATCTCAGGATTTGAGTAATGTTTTGAGAAACTTAAAATCTATCAGGTTTGGAGTCTGCTAAGTTGAATAGGCCAAGTTAATGCTTTTAGAAGTGTTTCATGTTGATTGAATGCTGCTCTAAACCTTTTGCCAAAGTTGTCTGATTTTCTGAAGTTGCCAGTAAAGCTTTTTCTGTTGTTTTGACCTCTTAAGAATATCTTTTTAGTATTTCTCCCATGCTTCTAACTCAGAGTAAGCCCTTTTAAAAGTCTTGTTGAGCAAATTTTTGGGGCCTTACACATGAACAAGGATACCTTCCACTAGAACAGGTTGTTCAAAGCCGCATCCAGCCTGGCCTTGAACACCTCCAGGGAGGGGGCATTCACAACTTCCCTGGGTAACCTCGTGTAGAGAATATGCTGAAAACAGAAAACTGAAGACCAACAGCCTGATTCAGAACCACTTAAATAAAATTCAGTAAAATAAGGACAGAAAAATGGAAAATCTTTGTAGAGTCAGAATTACTTCTTTGGTTTGGGGCCATGGCAGTGTCCCCAAACCAAATAAAGAAGAATCCACAATGAAGTAGAATTTGGACTTCAGAAAGAAGAATTTGGAACCACTCTTTCTATTATTCCGAGAACAGGAACTGAAGGCAAAAGGAAATAGAAGGCATCTTTACATTTTAGCAATGCTATATGAAGAAAATGCAGAGAGTAATGCATAAAATGTGAAAGAGTTGTAGCTGCTCAGAGCAGATCTACTCATTCCGCAGGTCACAGAGGGAGGTGTTTATCCCATTCAGCATGTTAATAGGCCAAAAAGGGGAATACTAAATGAAAATGGGTGTGGGAATACTTCTTAATTTCAGCAGAGGTGAAACTGAAACTGTGCTATCTTGACACTAGCATGGATGAAATAGCCTTTGCACTTGCTTCCTGAGTGACCACTATGGTCTCGACTTCGTTATGGAGATTAGGTGAGGAGGTAAAGCTCCTACTTAGTGCCAAATACAGGATCGATAGTTCCTTTCCACTGAATAAAAAAGAATGAAAGCTTAGAAGTGGTATAAATTAATAAATTTCTGACTAATCTCTTTTAGGATAGTATAGATAAGATGCTTTCTTCAATAAGCTAATTTCATAAGCAAATATCAAATTAATAATTAGTTCCTGGTCTTTCAATTTCTGATATACCCAAATTATATGCAATTTATCTTTGGTCACTGTGAATACATCTAATGTAATTGAATTGGGACAATATAAGTTGCATCAGGATCAGATTCATTGGCATTATATTTTATTGGATATTTTATATCTCCATGTCTTTTTTTTATTCTTTTCTCTTCCCATTTCTGTTTGCAGGTTTTGACCTAGTAAAGTGTGAAGATCCTGGCATACCGAATTATGGCTACAAGATACGAGATGAAGGACATTTTATAGACACTGTCATTTTATACAGCTGTAATCCTGGCTATACAATGCATGGTAGTAGTATTATGACCTGCTTAAGTGGAGATCGAAGAGTTTGGGACAAACCTTTGCCTACTTGCATAGGTAATACAGATTGTGACAATGGCCTGGTGTGATTGGTCTGGTGTTTCAAGAAAAAACCCAAATATTCTGTCTTTCTATACTTTATGAGATGATAATGGTGCAAACATATTTTAAATTTCAAGTAAAGATTGAATGTGGACATGGAAGTATAACTTCTCTGAAATAGATGGCTGGCTACAAATGGTTATGAAACTACTGGGAAACACTTCTTTTTATAGAGCAGCTTTTGCTGGAAGACTACTGCTTTCCTTCTGATGAAGCCCTGGGTCATTGAATCTGATATACCATCACAGGCAGTGGTACTATCTAAACACTTCATAAACTAAGAAAGCTCCATCACAAAGCAAATAAACTTGTGGGCTTTTTTTACCTCATCTATTTTCATCAGAAATTATTTCATCATCTCATTCCTATGAAAATAATTTCTAATTTTCATCCCACATTGGCAGATTATTTTATCTGTGTGGTCTGAAGTCCTTGTTGCCATGTTAAGATACCCCATCTGTCAGAGCCTTGAGATAGACCTTTTCTTTAAATATCACATCTTCAAGTGCCTAAAACTTTGTTTCATTACAACCAACATAATTGTTAAATAGAGAATTACTAGCTGAGATGCAGAATAACTGAATACCAGTATAGCTATTAGCCATTGTGCCTTTACTAGGCAGTTTGCATCCTCTGGTTTTGCTTTCCAGTCCAGCAATTGCCGGTGACTTCCTGAGTTCAGTTTTTACACAGAGTTCCTGTGAGTTTTTCCTTCTTGTGTGTCTTTTGATGTTTAGTTTTTGCCTCTGCTGCCAGCAGGTCACCAACTGCTTTCAGCACTCACCTCACCTCACTCACTCAGGATCTTTGCATGTTGCCTCTCTGTCATTTTGGGTACCACGTTCTCCATTCCAGGACATGCTTCCTGCTGAACACATTCACAGGCCTGCACTCTACAAAAGAGCAAGCTACCTTTCTTCCAAACATTTATCTTACCCAGAGGGCAAATGCCAGAAAAAACATAGATGAACAGCATATCTGCTGTCTTAGTAGAGGCTATTTTCCCCACTTGGTTCTACAATTGTATCTGTAAGTTTTCTCCTATATGTATATATGAGAGCTCAAAACAACTATCCAGTTTTGATTTAAAGACTTTTCCAGGCTCTTTATGCATTCAAGTCCTCAAGCTCTTCAGTTTAATTGGTTAGCTTCCTTTTCCTCTAAGTTTGCCCTTTTGTAGAGAAGAGCCATAATTAGTCCTACCTTTGCCTATTTCCCCATGTAATTTAAATGAAGTCATTACTTTAAGGTCATTTTCTGCAATATTTTCTTGTGTCTGTGTTCGCTACCAAGTAAGTATTACAATCAACTCTAAAATACTTGTTGGTTTCAAGTCTATTAGGTGAATAAATCCAACCATCTACCTATTTCCTTTTCTTCATATGATAATTTGTCTTCTAATCTATATGTGGGATGTTAAAATCTCAACCATACAGCAATTAATATAACGATAATTTTAAAAAAAGTTCCTGTATATTCCAATCTGACCTGGAGGAAGCTGGGGAACCCAGGATCAAGCGAATCTAAAGAAAATTGCCATCTTCACTCCAGTAGAACATCTTTCATAATCGTTCTGCAAAACACTTTTGACCAATATGTATGTTTTTTCATGCTGACTTTATTTAGTTTACTACTGCTTTCCTACTATGTAATGCTCCTTCTAGTCACGTATTTCTAACTGTATTTCCAGTTTTCTTGATAACAGTATACTTTTAAGGTTCTATATTTTGCTCATGATTGCCACTCTATCTTTTTTCTTTTTTTTTGTCCTTTGTATTTGCATTTTGTACTTTGCATTACTAGATTTGGTTTCTGTATTTTATTTCCAAACTTTTGGAATTATTTCTGCCAAAATTTCTTGAGAATCTTATTTTGTCTCTAAGTGAAATTATGTCCTGCAGCCAATAGAATAGTCAATTTTCTTTTGATATCCCGAGAGAAATTTTGGTCTTATTTGCTCTCTGTTCAACCAAAAGTTATCTTTCTATTTACCTTTATCTCACTACATCTTTTTTTAAATTACTGTACTTGTTCCTGTCTTTAAAATAAAATTTTGTGATTGCAACAGTTCTGTATAAAATACCTCTTATTTTTATTTTAATGTTCACTATTCTCTCTTAAAATCTTCTAAAAGTGTTTCCTTCTTAACAGTCTGTTATCTTCATTAAATTATGGGGTTTTTTTACTGTTCTGTGCACAGGAAAGCTTGTCATGAAGATATCTGAAAACTCACTTGTATATCTGTAGATCATTTCAGGCTTTCTTCCCCTTCCCCCCCACTCCCCGGGCCCCCTTCAGATGTTATTTATAACATCTATTCTTCCATCAGTTTTATGTTATCACAGTTTTATCTTTTCCTACTCTGATTCGAATGACTTGTTTTTCTTCCTTTTTCTGAAGTTGTCATGAACTTCAAAACATCACTTTCTTTCTTAGACACATTTTCTTAATATCCTGTTTGTGGAGATGTATTATTTTTGCTTGTGTTCTAGATCAGCATTTGACATTTGCTGTTCTCTTCACTGACATTTATATTATTCATTGTCTTTACTATCATTTCAGTCTCATTCACAAAAAATATCAAGCCTCTACATAGACATAATCCACATATCCTACACTTAGTAATTTTTAGTGATACACTTATATTGGTTTTAGCATTATTCTCATTTTTTCTATGTTCTAAGCCTTAGTGAAGAAAACCAATGAATTATTATAATTCCTTCTCTAGAAGTTTACAGAATTTGTTTGAATATAAGTCACTTCTGTTAGTTATAGTATAGTTTTTTATATAGTATATTCTTTGAGGTGGTGATTTTACAGTGTGCTCATTTTTGCATATTGGTGAATAAAATTTTTGAATTCTTTTTATAATTACTTTTGAAAGTTTACTTTTGATCTACTCCTAAAATAGATTTTTTTTTTAAATATATGAAAGACATAATGCATCGTCCCAAATTTTATGACATATTCTGTTTCTAAATGAGTGTTCTTAGAATTTTAAAGCAAATATGTCAATTAGTTTGAGTTTAAATTTTGGGGTCACTGAGTTAAATTGAGTTCTTTGGTAAACACAGTACTGTATCAGTCATTCCTTATCTGTAATTATCTATCACAGTGATTATTGCATTCCCAGCTTTCTTTTATAATGGAAATTAATTGAAATCCTAGACAAGGGTTACATTTGAAGAAATTTTGTACTAAAGCTGCTTCCTGCTGTGGCTTTGTGAATAGTATCTAGTGTTTTGAGTGATCAAACCAGCAGGATAAATAAGTAAATTAGTAATCTTATTTTGTCTATGGTAATTTTCCTTCATGGTAACAACCTGGTTGCGAGCAGTGACTTGGTAGCATGTATAAAGATTATTATTTGTTAGGATATTGTTGCTGATAGATTATTTGGTCCAACTGCCATGGTTCTTTAATCATCTCTGTCTTACTATGCTTCCTGTACAGCTGTGCTTGAATAAATCCCCAATGTAGCATTTTTAATAACACTACTTGTAAGGCAACACTATAAACGAACTAGGAATTCAAGTACATCACTTAATTGAAGAATCACTGATCCTTTTTAGTTCAGTGGCACATGACTGTTTCGCAGTTCTGTTTCATCAGGGTGTGTCTTTACACTGGCCGGACAACAGCATGATGCTCTAAACAAGTAACATAAGAATTATTTGACTATGGATGCACAGCATTGCTATTAGTCTCTCCACAAAAATATCATTGATAATAAAAATGTTTTAAACCAGGCACCCCATACTATCAAATCATAGCTTTCTGATTTACTCTCTTGCTTTGCAAGCATATGGCATTTAAATTTTTAAATACCAAAGGAAATTGCTAGGCAATACCTACTGGTTTTTGATGTAATTAAACTTGAAGTTATATAGAAGAAACTTGAAAGCATTAAACTAAAAGAATTTTGACATTACAACAAAACAGAAAGCTATTTTAATTACAAAATTCAATGCTGTAAAGTTTAAGTTCAAACATTCATTGTTAGAAAAGCCAAATGTGTTCAATGGGATATTTCTGAAACATTGTTGCTGTCTTGCTAATGCTAAAATTGTGTTTTGTCATCTCAGTTCGTATTGAACTACTCTGATCAGTTGAGTAACATAATCAGAGAAGTATAGTTTATTTTTTTATAACAAGATAGGAATGAGATCATTATGTGTTCATTTTTAACTTATGTACATGTCCTGGTTTGCATGTATGTGTACTGTTAACTTTTTAGAAAACACAGAGATGTGGAATGGATAGAAAATGGAAGTGCAAATTGCTATGGTCTTATTAGAAATAAATGTAATCCTTATTTTGCAGCTGAGTGTGGTGGTCGAATTCATGCTGCTACATCGGGGCGCATTTTGTCCCCTGGTTACCCAGCACCATATGACAACAATCTTCATTGCACTTGGATTATTGAAGCAGATCCAGGAAGGACAATAAGGTACATGCTTAATTTCAATATTTATGGTTGACTTCAGTATTTTATAAATTTGTAGTCATTGTCGTATTTTTCTACACAAGCTGCTGGTTTTTGCTGGGATAGTCAAGGTACCCTTTTATCAGATGTCACATCAGTTTTTCAGGGTTGCTTGCCTGTTCAGATGTAAAATCCCAGGATATTGGACAAGATAATGAGCCCAAATCCTTTCATACACTCAAGGCACATATGAGTATTGTTTCACCCAAAAGTTGTCTTTTATACCAGGACAACACTAGATTACAGAAACCCCAGAATATATTACAGTGTTAATTAGTAGTATTAAACGGCTCACATCAGGGTGAACAAGTACCTCAGGAACCTGCATAATAAAACAATTCTCATGAATCACAGGTAGGAAAAGAACATTGCATTCCCTCATCCTCTCCACAAGATAGCTCCGTCAGCACAGCAAGGCCGTCAATGCCAGGGCAAAGCACAGACCCATTATTTGAATTAACATGTTCCGAAATTCAGCAAAATAAAGAGCTAATCAGTGAAGCCAACAAACTGGGTGACCTGCGCAGGAACATGACACTTAATTACTACCACATCTATAGCACCCTTCATACAAAACTGATTTTTTCTCAAGGCACGTATTGGGCTCTAAAAAAGTCCATAGTGGGTTGACATTGGCTGGATACCACATGCCCACCTATGACTGCCCTCCTCAGCAGGATGGGACGGGGAGAAAATAACATGAAAAAAACCCCTTGTGAGTCAAAATAAAGTCATTTTAATAAAACAAAAGCAAAGGCTGTGCATGCATAGGAGCAGAGGAAAACAGTTTATTCTTTACTTCCTACCAGTAGGTGATGGCCAGCCACCTCTTAGGAAGCAGAGCTTCAGTATATGTTGCTCTGGAAGAAAAACGTAATCACAGAATATTCTGATTTGAAAGGGACCCACAGGCAAAACCATATAAGTAAATGACAAGTTGTTAAGTGGAAGTTTTTTCACTTTTTTTTTTTTTGGTAATCCTGTTTCACTAAGCCAAATATTGAATTTATTCCATCAGAGGTTATTTCAATGCACCATTTTTGTTTAAATAACAATTTTCAAATTAATGATTTCCAGTTAATGACTAATGAGATGAAGGAATGTCAACACACAACTATTTGAAACCAAAAAAACCAACATTTTGATATTTACCTATTATATTTCTTCAGTGTTAAGAATGTAAACATTCAGGACTTGGAGACAATGCTCATATTTTTTACTAATAACATTCCTGAACACCTTTATAAATATAATTCTTCATCTGGAGATAAATACAGATTATTATTTTATAATACAGTATGTATTATGGATTTTAGGAAAAGCCAATATATGATATTTTTTTCTTTTTGTATAGGACAGGAAATGCCATGCTGACAGAACTTCTTGTGCTATATGTTCTACTGTCCAGTAGCTAATGCTTTTTTTCAGTTGCATATAATTTAAGCAAAACAGTGTTCTTGCTATCCTCATTTGAATAAAAAGAGGAAATCTGTCATGAAATCGTAGTCCGTATACCTTAAAATATTTATCATAAAAATAATTTAATTTATAGACTTATAAATCAAGTCTTGAGGACTTATGCTTCATAATGGGGTTTTCTGTAACTCAGACATTTATAAAACAGAATTGCATCTCTCTTACAAGATCAGCTTGTTCAAGAGGAAAAATGGATAACTCTTCAGGACTACCAGCTCTTCTTCAGTCCTAAACAGCAACTTAAAGCTACAGTTTGGGAATGATTGCTTGGAATTTTGTGTAATTGTGTTTAACAAGTAATGCACAGTGCTTTTACTTTCTCTTTGCAGTCTGCATTTTATTGTTTTTGATACTGAGGTTGCTCATGACATCTTGAAGGTATGGGATGGGCCTATTGACAGCAGCATACTTCTCAAAGAATGGAGTGGCTCAGCTCTTCCAGAGGATATTCACAGCACTTTCAACTCATTAACATTACAATTTGACAGTGATTTCTTCATCAGCAAATCAGGCTTCTCCATTCAGTTTTCAAGTATGTAAATATTTTTCTTCTCAAATATAATAATTACATACACTCTTTATATACATTATTCCTATACTTATCAACTGTCTCATCTTACAAATTCCTCGGTCTTTAGAAGAAAAGAGATTATATTTCTAAAATTATTTTATATATTTATGCGAATAGCTACAGCTAAGGAGAATTTTTGGATTTGCTTTGAATGTTTCAAGTTTTTTTATTCCTTGTTTTGTGCAGTAACCACATATCTAGCATTATTTAATTAGCATTATTTAACAAATCAGGATGGGTCTGTACATACAAAACTTTTCTTCTGCACCAATAGTTTTGAATATTCCCACCAGTGCTACCTAATAATGTATTATTTCTTGTTTATACTTTATGTTGGTTGGATTTTTTTTTCCCAAAACATTGGCTGCATGATGCATCATTTTTATGACCTTAAAAACTCTTTGTATGATTAAGCTAAAGAATGAAACACACCTTACCATATTTAAATACACTTAAAAATTTACTATTAAACTAGTCAAATTGATCTTTAGGTATAAAGTGAAAGCTTCTCTGTATATAGAGAAGTTGTGATCAATATTGTACAAGTGATCAATATTTTAAAACTGAGTATGTGGAGTTTTTCTGTGGTATTTTGACTTAAAGACTGAGGGTAGGACTGCAGGAGACTATATAATTGTCTTTGATTCAGTCATTGCATCTTTATATTTCTAGATAAAATGTATGTACGTGTATTTCTGATCAAGACATAGGAAAATTATTAATTAATAAAATACGTGAGCGTAGAAGTATGATTCAGAAGTAAAGGGTTCTAATAAGCTTTCAGTCAATATTATTTGCATGAAGAGATAAACTTTGGGAATTTCCTAGTCTCTAAATAGTGCATTTTACATTTACCTATTTACTTCATTTTCCTGGATTTTTCTGAATTCTGTACGCATCCCCCAAAACACTTTTTCATCAGCCCTAAAATACCTAGTTAAAAGTATGTAAAATGAATTAAAGACAAAGAGCAGAATAAACATTTCTAAAATTTCTCACCAGTGTGCTATATAATATGCTGCTTTTCATGTTTTTTGAAAAGAGAGATAAATTTTACATTTGTGGAAATAAAAGTGGTTTTTTTTTCTTGTCAGGATTACCAAACACATTTAAGGTTGTATTATAGGAAAACAAGTTTATGTGCAGATTTTGAAGGGATAGAAATGTCTAAGCAAGTTGGTTTATCAACACATTCCTTAACCTTCAGTGCTACTAATAGTAAGCAGAACACAATTTAATGCTTTAAGAGTGAATAGCTAATTTTCCCATCCTAGTATAATAGCTGACGGATGCACTGAGTGATCATGCTGGAAGTTGCAGGGTGTGTCTTACTGGAATTAATTGGAATTAGTGATAAAGAGTTGAATGCTCAACTAGAGGGAAAATAGTTTCCTTCACTCTGCTTGACAAGTGGAATATGTCATTACATTTTTAATTGTAAGGAGTAAAAAATAAGATTCAAGGAATATGTCAAAGTAAATGTTTAGTTATTTCATCTAAAAATCAGAGTTTAGTTTATTTAGTCTTCTTGAGGCAATGAGCAGAGCACTGTGGCCTTGATGTGTAAAGGATTTCAAGTAATTAATACATGGCTAAGTGGTGATCTTTACATGCTTTAGTATTCATCATATGTTCAAAGTGTAAGACAGCTTATAGCAAAACTGCACAGAATATTGACATTTCAGCACTCTAGTAGTTTGTAACTCAATATATAAAAGATTTCTGAGTTGCTCAGGCTGTTTTTTTGGCAATTACAGAAGATGTAGACATTTTATTACAAGTTCGATGAAGGTAATTGGTGAAGTTTTCTGTCTTTGTGTCATGTGAAGAATTTTTAAGTGTTGCATCTATTAATGAGTATTTCGTTTAACTGTTATTTACAACTGAAGAAGTAAACTTTAGGTTCAGAATTGCACAGAATTGAAAAACCTTCAATAATGAAGCTTCTGTATTGGATTACACAATTGGGATGAGCGTCTGCATCCATGAACAGCCATTTATGGGATCATATAAAGATATGCATCTCAGAGTATCAGGTCAAATGAGCAACTTAAACAAAAAACAATAAAGTGCTAATTTTCAGCTGGAGAATTTGTTTCACTGTGCTGTTAATGTGCTAATTAGTCTCTATACTTTGCACTCTAGAATGTCATAACTGCATCTGCCTAAAAAAGAGGTGCTGTGAAAGGATAATGTGAGGTAGATTAGCAAATATCACCTATAAGTTACTTACTGTTGATTGTAAATGTAATTAGAGGTATTTTAATGAAAAAAATTAAAATTGGCTGAATCTTGCAAAATGTTTGAACACTGTTTAAAGCGCCGTCTTGCCCACTCAGCTCAGCATGTAGAGCATGAGGACATGAACTGACAAGAGTGATTATGTTAATTGTAATCAGTCTAATGCTTTTCATTAAAACCTAATTAACATTTAGTTGTGCATAAAAGGACAAAAAATGGAGTTCACTGTACAAAACTGACCTTTACTCTGGGGGTTAAATACATTTAAGCTATGTATTACAAGTCAGTGATGTCGAACAACGCTTTCTGGTCATGATACAAAAAGGAAGCACAAGAAGGGTATGGACAGATTTGGTATTTGGCTTCTTTATTGCAAAGAAACAAAGTTACTGGTACCAAAAAATTCTTGCATAAGTTAACCATGAAAAAAAGTGCTTTCTAACCTAGCTTAATTCTGTCCTACATATCTAAGGTAAATAGGTTAAATTTCCATCCAAAGTTGCCTTTTTCTTATCGGCTACAGGTCTAGATATTCCAACACTAATTTTCAAACTTCTGGAGATTTAAGGGCAGATGAAATGAATCCTGTCTGTCTTTTCACAGGTGTCTAGTTTCCTTTGAGATGCCATAAGGTATCCTGGCTAGTCTCCATCTGCGACTGCAGAAGGTCACACACCCATAAGTCTTTGTTCCTATATTCCAGTCCTGTGCTGATACCTTGAGTACTATGAGGCATCTCAAATGAGACTAGTGACCTATGTTGAAGCAGATCAATCTTGCCCTGAATTTTTAATCTTCAGCTACTCTAGATTTCTGAAAGAACTTGGGTTCCTTGCTAGTGGATGGTCCATTGCTTTTATTGACCTGAAGTTTATTTTATTGGGAGTTTTTTATTTCTAACCGTATAATTTTTTCACTTGATATTTAGCAAAAACAATAGAAGTGACAAATGATAGGAACAGCAATGGTAATTTCTAGTCATATTGTCATTCTGACAGGCTCTGATTGCCTTAGTTTAAAAATACCTAATATTAGTTGTACCCTTACAGTCTATCCTTTTTTCTTCAGCTAAATTCCCAGCTGTTGTAACTTAAAAGAACTGTATCCTTTTCTTCAACTAAATGATCCATTTATAGTTCTTCAGCTGCTTTTATAGATTTTGGTCCTCAAGGCAAATGATACATCAAAGGATTTTATTCACACTCTTCTTAAAATTAAAAAAAAAAAAAAAAAGTTGATGTCTGGCTTTTCTAGAGTCAGACCCGTCTGTGATAATTTTCTATCTCTTGTTCCGCGGCATTGTTAATTTCTCTTAGTTGTAGCATTCTGTAAGCATACCCTTTATTAAAAATGTCATCTTTTTTTTTTTTTTGTTGGTAGAGAACAACCACCAAGATGTTAATAAAGCAGCAAAGCATTTTTTCTGAATTTATTTTAATATTTCTATCTTATTAGAAGAACTTCAGACACTCATATTATTAAAAGTGGAGATACAAAATAAGGGCATTTGCATAGTTTAGTCCAGTTTTGATTTTTCTATTGTTTGCTTGCTTTCCCAATATTTTTAAATTTTGATCTTGAAGTAAATGCAGATATAAGCAATGATGAGTAAAGATGCCTGACTAAATCTTTAACTTAACAACACAAGTCACCAATTAAGATAATACAAATAAACAACTTACACCTATTTTAATTAGAACAATTATTTGGAAATTATTCTGTCAGATGTCAGCACATCTGTTGACAACTTACTTCCTCTGTCAAAAGCCTAACCATCAGCTGTTTGATAGTTCCTAATAGCACTGGGCTTAATCTGAAAAATCTGTTTAAGCAATGATTTCTGCCTTTGTCCAGTTTTGTAATTCCATTTGATCATTTGTTTGTCTGCAGCAACTTTTAAAATAACTGTCATCTGTCTTGAACTGAGTACTGTTTTCTTGAAAATTGTTGCTTTATTGCTGAAATATCTTTTAATCACTTACCTAATGGCCTGAGCTGCTACATTTAAGTAATATTTCCATGACAGAATCTTCATTGCTAGAATTCGTCATGCAGTTGTTCCAGATTGGTTCACAATTAAATTTTCAGGAAAAGAGGACTAGCACAAAAATATATTTTTAAAGAAATTTAAAATGCATAATCATATATCTGCCTTACTAACTGAATAAATTTTGAAATCAATGAAAATGAAATCCATTAAGACATCCCTTGTTAAAATTAAAGATACAAGAATTCAACCCTTTTAAAGTCTGTAAACTAATAATTTCACAGTTCAGTCTCTTCTTATGCTGTCTGTGATGTTATAAATGTTGCATTTCATGCTCAGAATAACATGGTGATGAAACCATGATAATGAAACTGTCATTGCATTCCTATCCATCATCTAATCCATGGCCTGGGGAAGGTGTCCGCAGCCTCATAGAGGGTAACAGTTCTTCGTTTGGTTCCTGTGGAACTAAGCTAAAATGAATCTTGTAGGTTATTTTGGTGGTTATCTCTAAACTTAGGAGATTTCTTGCTCCAGACTTTATGAAGGAGGCTGCATTGGCATTTGGGTTTCTTTTTTCTTTACATTCTTGGAAAATACATGACATTTAAATATGTTGTTGGTGCTAATTTGCACAGTACTTAGTCTGTATATTTACACATGTTACGTGAGTTACTTTTTAGAGAGCAAACATTATTCTTTGACGTTTTCAAACATTAGTCTGAAATCACTGCAAATCTTATGTATGTCTCAGCTTTGATATGCAAAATTCCTTCTCAAGCTTATTATTATGCAAGCATAATGCACTAAACAGGGGAAGCTCGTACAATCTAAAAGCTTGGAAAAATCTCTATTATTTCTGTAACAATGTGGACTGGAAAAAATAGTGTGTGCAGCACAACACTACAACAAATGGTTCACATGATTGTTACCACAGAAATAGTGACAATTATATGGATAAAGGTGATGTTTTTATTTCCTTGAGGTACAACAGAATACAGAAAAAAATAAAAAAGAGTAAAAGATAAATTAGGCAAAAATCTAACATTTTGCTCACAAGTCTACAGACATGCAAATGCAGTGTCATATTCTCAAAAGCAGTCTCCTATTAATTTTCCGTGCAGTTTTAAATCAACTTTGAAATATAATATGGGGCCCAAATCCAAAATAAAATCTAAAATGGGGTTGTGAAAGATTATTAAATTGGAAACAGGGAGGCTTAGTACATTGTGTGTCTACATACGGAGGTCTGGAAACTACTTAGCAATCTGTGGTTTTCCCAGCTGTCCATTCTTCTGGAATCTACCTCTACTTCCATCTTTTATGCACAAAGAAGCTTGTTCCACTCTGAGTAGATGAGACACTAAGAGATTGGAAATCTGTGCAGAGAATTACTCTATAACCCACTGAGTATCATGTAGCTTGGGGCTTAGAGCACATATGCAAGAGCTGGGAAGCTGCAATTTAGCTCTTTTCCAGCTTAATGGCATTCACATCTCATCTCCTGGCTGTGCCATTTTAGGCAACTAATTTTTCTCAGTAATTTCTTAAAAGTCTAACTATGTAATTTAGTTTGATTTAGTATCCTTGAGTCTAAAATGTAATTATTGCTTTCCTTGCTTTACAGTGTATATGTTTTAGTTGTTAAATGTTATAAAAGAAGACCAGTGACAGAAAGCTGGTGATTTTTAATTTCTGGTTTACTTATCAATGCATATGACCTCTATACCCTTTAGATATTTGCAAAATACCAAATGAAGCAATATCAGACTTTTAATTTTCATGCAGTTACAGAATCTCTTGGGATTTTTGAGAAGTAAAACAACTTGGAAAGGAGGCAAATTGAAAAGTTGACAGTCTGTCTAAATGTTCGCTTTGCTAGATGGCACATCAGTGCTTAAATGTCTGGTGTTCTATTTAATTAGGATCAAGTGTATTTGGCATGATGAAAAGGTTGTTGGTTTCAAATACATAAAATAACTCTTGAGGCTGCAAGACCAAAAGTGTAAAGAACATTTTGGTGTTTATTAAACATCTGTGATGATTTTTAAAATTTAGAACTTTGTATATAAGAAATGAAGATTAACAAGGAAATTAATATTAAAAGACATGAGTCCTTTCTAATTGGTGCATACTTGACACAGTTAAAATGGGGAAGGTGTTGTTTGCTAAGATATTATATTGCATAACCTTTTAACAAGAAAATCTATTCACAGATATGTCGAAAAAAAAAGACAGTAATTAATGACAGAGATAGGCTTGTGCTCATTTCCATGAAAAAATTGCAAGTCTTTAACAGATATGCACTAGAGTGATCCATTGTTCAGAGCTGTTGTTGTCTGTCAAATAAGGAAAAACTTCTCTGAGGTCATGAGCATGCTTTTATTCCCCTGTGGCCAAATATACTTTTAGTAAACTGCACTACTATGGGATGTCAGGTAAATTGTCAGAGTGGTGCCTGGGGAATGCTTACACAGTACTCATTAGTAGTGACAGCTATGACTTTAATTCCTGATGGAAAAAAACTCCCTCACGGTTTAAAAACCTGCCATATTTTTTACTTCATTTACATATAGGAACCATCCCAAAGCATGAGATCTATTGTTTTGGAATGGAAACAAGTACAAAAAACTATGAATAATAAAATGTTAAACAAAGTTTCTGTGTTTCTAGTGTGTTAATTATAATAATCCATGAATTCTCACATAAAGATGTTTTACAGGTTCTGAGATTTATCTAAGTGACCACCTATTTGCTAGAACATGCCTTTCTCTCTTCTGAAAATTTACAACGCAGGAGAAAAAAAAAATTTTCCAGTTGTAAAACCTGGTAGCTACTTCAAGTTTAGCTGCTCTTGCTGTTTCTTATAGTGGTATACTCTTTTGGTGTGGACAGGAGTAGATGCAGCTATTAATACAGAAAATGGATGAGCTGCACATTATGTTCAGGAAGGTTGCATACTTGTGGTAGAGACCAGTAACATTAATGGCAATTGTGACACTGGATTTATGACTTCTTATTTTGGTTTTGGTTGTAGTTCTTTGAAAAAGATGTTTGTGTGAGGACTGGTAGAAAACAGAGTGCAATTCAGTAGGGACATTAGTGTCCAGAGATGGGACCTCCTTTCCTTTGGAAGACTGCAATGTTTATTACAACTCGGGATGTTTGAATACCTGAAGCCAGTAGAAGAGAATCCAAAGCCAGAAGAGACCTGGCATCTTCCACGAATCCATAGTAGATGTAGATTTGCGTATCCACTTTTTGGATGATTACTTGCTTTAAGTCATACCATACTGATTGCTCTGTTCAGTTTAACATTGCTTTTTAAATTAAGTTATTTTTTTAGAAAGCAAAATCTGCATCCAGCTATGGAAGACTTATCATAAGCAAGATATTTTGCTAAGAGTCAGTTTAAGTGTACTCTAAGAAAGTTGTTTCTTGCCCCTGAAATTAAAACTTCAGGGATGCATAAACTGCTATTTGATTCAGCCAGATGGGTAAACAGCATTTGCATGTGGCAGGATAATAAGACCATAAAACAATTGCGCAAAAGGCATCAAATCTGTTTTGATAACCAGAATATTAAAGTGAGAAAAGGAGTTGCTAGTTCTTTTGATGCATTAATTGGACAAAATCAGGCTATATTTTATACTGAAGATACTGGCAGGAAGTCAACATATTCCTGGTGTATCTCAGTGGGCACATTTTTGTAAAAGTCAAGAAACAAAATTCCTTCCTGTATTAACTGAAGAGTAAATAATATTGTCTCTGGTTGGAATGCTAATGTGAACTTGTGCCTTTAATTATGGGTGATAAGTAAATATCTACACCTAACACATTTAATTTCATCATTCTCTTACAGCTTCCATTGCATCAACTTGTAATGATCCTGGGACACCACAGAATGGCACTAGATATGGTGACAGCAGAGAACCTGGAGACACTACCACCTTCCAATGTGACCCTGGCTATCAGCTGCAAGGACAGGCTAAAATTACATGTGTTCAGATGAATAACCGATTCTTCTGGCAACCTGATCCTCCTACATGCATAGGTATTAAGATGAGATGTTAGTCTCTATTTAGGATTAATACAGATGGGATTTTTTGTTCAATTAGTGGGCATATGGTGCTCAAGCTGGAGTGATGACTTCTGCAGAACAGTTATTTTGTACTTACGGACAATGTCAGTCTCATTCTCTGGATTAACAGTATTTTTGGGTGTGATTTTCTTACTTTATTCTTTAAACTTCATACAAGTTTAAAATTGACAAAATCTAATAAAAATAATTAAACAGAAGTGGTGATTTAGATAAAAAAAATTCATGTTGAAATGGTCTCATTAGAATGGTTTTCTATGTAATGGTTTGGTTATATAAACTGTGACCCAGTATTTCTTCTGAAAACTTTCTGAGTTATCTTATAGATTAAATACTCATCCTGTGAAATACCTTGGGAGCTGGGTACTTACTGTGAAAAGTAAATGCAGAGAAGGGGATCCAAGTGACAATGCTGGAGAAAGAAATTAGATAAATTTTGAGGGCACCAGGAGAGGGTGGTTCCATAGTGCTAGACTGGATAAACATTTCACTGAGATTCTGGTCAGTAGACTAATAATTACAGGTTTAGAAGTCTTGCTGAGTTGTATTTTAAGGTCATCAATGTAGGTCTACTGAGAGTAATCAACATCTGGAAATTTATCTGCTAGGCATAGCAATTTTTTAAATCCTTGGTTTTTTGTCACCTACTGATTTATAATTAAATGAAAACTTATTTTAGCAATCCTAAAACCCAGATACAGTATCACTGCAATAAACATAATGCTTTTTCTTTCTACAAGGCATTTTGTAGAGGCACTTTCCAAAATAGCATATCCTCAAACAACTGCAGTTCCTGTGTTTCTCTGAAGTAAAAATACTGTGAGGGATTCAGGATAATGGAGGATAGTTTCTCTGACTCCATATCATGTAGCAGAATTGGAGCAGCATATAATCTAAGTATAGTCTACGGGATATCTTATGTGCAGTGTACAAAGCAGTATTAAAATGCTTACTAAATATACTGTGATCATTCACAAATTAAAAATATGTAAATAATTTTTTTTTTTTAAATCTGGTTTCTAAAGATCTAGAAGATTCATATTTTTACTTTAAATACCAATTATAATCACTCCATATTTCTTTACAGTCTA
The DNA here is from genome assembly GCA_013397565.1 of Ptilonorhynchus violaceus. Classification (NCBI taxonomy): domain Eukaryota; kingdom Metazoa; phylum Chordata; class Aves; order Passeriformes; family Ptilonorhynchidae; genus Ptilonorhynchus; species Ptilonorhynchus violaceus. The sequence continues at coordinate 209,439 of VZRJ01001317.1, read as the reverse complement.
GTAAAAAAACTCCAGAAAACAAACATAAAGAAGGAAATAGAAAGAAAGAGAGAATCCCTTTGGGCAAAAAATATATATATAGTTCTTGTTATTCTTCCATATACTCAAGGTGACTTTGAAGGGGAAAGCAGATTAAAGTAATCTTTACTGTAGTCATGACAATAGTAGAAACCCTAAGAATTCTGTAAAGCCATTATATGTCATTTTAAAATTTTCGCAAAGTCCTTACCTGAATTTCAAAGGCCTGAAAAAAAGCCTCTTTAAAATGCTTAGTGTAGATTCCAAATCCTTAGTACCAAGTGGTTTGCACTATAAATATGTTTCTCTGAGTCTGGTTGACTTGGTAATATAGATACAGCGTGTGTGGACTACTTTACTTTTTTGTTAGACTTCTACATGAGTGTCATCTATGACAGTAGGATTCCTTACCTGTTCAGAAGCGACATTCAGTTCATGGTAACTAAATGAATGTGTTTGATTTTTGATGTGGGTGATATAATTACTAAGTGAATCAAACTGGTTTATGCAACATCTGTGGTCAATAGAAACTGCAACCCGAGTCCTACTATTGAGATTTCCCAGTTCTTAAAGTACTTCCAGAACATAAAATATTTCAGCATGATAGAGACAGGATTAAGTAACAGCAAAAATATACAGAACTTCCTATTTAACCTCATACTTTTTTTCTTTAGAAAGATTTTTTTCCTGTACTGCTTTTGAATATGAACAGAGCTCATGTTTTCAAAAGGAAAACAGAAATTATTTTGCTAACACGAAGTGGGAAAGTTCTGGTTTTTAAAAAAATTGTTATTAATTTTGGTAAATGTAGAAGTAAATTTACTCCTACGTAACATCTAATATGTGCTTCTGAATTTGGCATGTGACCATATTCTTTTCTTTTTACATTGTGACAGCTGCATGTGGAGGAAACCTGACAGGTCCAGCAGGAGTTATTTTATCACCTAACTATCCACAGCCTTATCCTCCTGGGAAAGAATGTGACTGGAGAATAAAAGTAAACCCTGACTTTGTCATTGCCTTGATATTCAAAAGGTACTGTTTCTCAATGAATGCCTCTGTTTTAAGGGGGTTTGAATGTCAAATCTAAAAATGGCAATATTTATAATTTCTTAACGATTCTAATTAAATTCTCTGGCTACATCCTGGAACATACATCTAATATGTGCTATATCATTGATTCAAAAAAATGTAAAAGAAAAATATATAGCTATATGGTACTTTTGCTATCAAATATATTCCTGAAGAACAAAACTTTCTGTGACATATCAAATGAAAATCTTTGAAAGACAATGTCAATTTGTAGAAATGCTTGATTTATGCTATTGTACCTAATAGAAGAGACTTAAAATGTAGTGGAAATTCTATCTGTAAGTCAGTTCTTACAGGTTTTTAGAAATACAGGCTAAATAAACTTTGCTCAAAGTGCATAGATGAGAAAAAAATTGTTCTACTTAGTCAAGAGATAAAAGACATTGGGACAATGTCAGTAATTTTAATTATTTGTTCTGTGTTCCATAATCAACCTATATGTGTTGCATAGATTTTTACAAGTTGAAGTTCAGGGATATAATTATAGTCATGTATTCTGTTTATCATTTTTAATTGAATCAGTCCTATATAATCAGCTTGCTTACTCTATCTATGGATGCAAATGCAAATATTTTTCATTTTTTGGTACTGTGTTTTAAGTGTGATTTTTAAGCTGAGAATGGTAACATTGCTGTTGACTTCAGTGGAATGGTGATCAATTGTGATTCTTTTAGGAAGAGATGGTGGCATGTTCGGACTTTTGCTGGGTAATATTTGCACCCTTTCTTTGAAAAAAAAGCAACATATCACCAAAACAACAACAATGAAACAACACCAAAACAAAAAAATAATCCAGTTTCTTTAATTTTTGGTCTGCAGTTTATTTTCTAAAAACTATTGATAGACACAAAATTAAAGAACCAAATACTAACGTACTTGAAATTATATAATAAGAATATGATAATTTTGTTATTTGGGCATTTGATAAAATAGTAATAATGGCTGAGAATTGTTCTCCCCTAATTGCACTCTTGAAGATGTCACATGATAGGTGTGGTAAGCAGCATATTTCTGTGGACTGCCCAAATAATCGTCTCAAGTGCTTCATTTCAAATAAGACGAAAGAAACTTACAGTTACTCAGTATTCAGATTTGTTTGTGAATATTATTGTAAGGAGTACAATATGAGCAATATAATGGAATTTTCTGTTTATGCTATACTTCCAATAAATTTTCTAAATAGTTGCAGTCCAGTAATGAATGCACTTTTCAGTAGCTGAGGTTAGACAGGCCTGGAGTTCCTTGAATCTTCTCCCACAGTCTTGTAAATTGCGGTAACATTGTCCACCTTCCAGACAGCTGGGGCCTCCCAAGATTCCCAAGACCTTTGGCAGATGATAGAGAGCAGTAATGTTTCTTTGACATCTGCAAAACCTACTTTCTTAACATACCATTTTCTGTTCATTTTACCTAATCTTTCTCATTCTTAGACAGTATGCTACAGCTAAGATCTGTGCTATTGTTAAGGCACTGGCTTTGAGAAGACAGCAGTATCTGCACAGGATGAGAATGTGGACAGAGAATAGGGAGATGCAATATGTTTTGTCAAATGTGTTTCCTACGTAAAGATTGAAAACCATTGCTCTGTACAATTTACTTTTCCTTGGTTTTGGTCTTTTGGTTTCTATTCCTTTTCACTCTTCTAAAACTGTCAACTAAAAGTTATTTGTCTTAGCAAAAATTTTAGAACATTTTTCTGGCTTCTGTTACAGCTTTAAAATAGGGCATAAAATATTATTCATTATATAAAGCTGTTTCCATTTGGCATTACAAAAATATTTTCTGCTAATTACTTAGCTAAAGATTTTATTCCTTTTGTTTTACATAATTTGGAAAAGTTTGCGTCTGCATACAGTACTATCTGATGTAATAGAAAGTAAAACAGCTGACCATCACACTTGGGAAAAAGAAAAATATTTATTTCTTTTGTTCTACAAAGATAAATAGAAAGAAAAAAAATCTATTCACCTGAGTCCTTGCCTGTTCTTTTTAATGTAGTTTTACTTTTCTTATATTTTCTTCAGTGTTCCTAGTATATCCTTTTATCTAGCTCTGTATACATTTCTCATAGAAATGCCTGAGATTTCTTTTTGTCTCAGAACTCATCTCAATTAAGTTCCTCTGAAAGACACTCCATTCATATTATCTTCATAATTACTTTGTAAAACATATAAATGTCATCAAATATAGCATAAGATATATGGTTTAATGAAAATAATATTAATACACATTAATTTATCATGTCTGATATAATTTGGGTAAGAACAAAGGCAAGTTCCAGGACAGTGCTCTATTCATATGAAAGCATTTTGTTTCTGAAATGGTAAACTTATGTTTGTAATGGGTGGATTTAATATCATCCAGTTTAGCCAACTAAAAGATGGACTTTTAATTCAAGCTACTTTTCTGGATCATTGATGTGGTCACTGGTAAGAGGCAGAATTTCTAAAGCAGGTGATTCCATGATCTTGAGAAAGGTGTTTAAGATAGGTGGGAAGATATTCATGATGGCTTTTAGAAATCTGCATGTGTTCATATCAGAGGTAAAAAGAAAGAGTTCTGAGTTGAAAGAAAGAGTTGAAAGTTAGTAAATTTTCACTGTGAATCACATTTAAAAAGACGTTTATTTCCGGAGAAGAAAATGTATTAGGCAGAAAATTGGCAGCCACAGTCACAGTAATGTTTAACTCATTAAAACAACCCGAAAACTTAATAATTTTTTCCCTTTATTTTCAGTTTCAATATGGAACCCAGTTATGATTTTCTACATATTTATGAAGGAGAAGATTCCAACAGTCCTCTAATTGGCAGTTTTCAAGGCTCACAGGCTCCTGAAAGAATAGAGAGCAGTGGTAACAGTTTGTTTCTGGCTTTTCGCAGTGATGCTTCTGTTGGAATGTCAGGCTTTGCCATTGACTATAAAGGTACTGTTCTCATCGTAATCTAAATAAAAGGAAAAAATGTTATTTAGTAATTATTGAAACTCAAATCTATTTACTTCTGTGTGTACTCATAACTAAACTGCAAATACCTTGACGCGTCAATGTATGTTTTGAAAACTTTTTTCTTTTAATATGTGAAAGAACACAGAAATCCTCTCTCATGAAATCTCTTTCACGTCACTTATGTACATTTTCATCTTCCAGAAAAAAAAATAGGTAGAAGATGAACATCAAAAGTAACATTTGGGAAAAAGTTTTAGAATAATGAAATTGTCTTACCCAAGAAGACTACCTGACTGCTGCTTCTTTCAATACATACCAATACATTTTCCTTTCCAATTTGTTTTGAATCTACAAATACATGTTTGAATAGATACTACTGGATAGTATTTGCATATTTTTTGGAGGGGGTGCCTATTACTAGACAGAGACTGGGTTACGCTGACTGTTTATTAAAGCCAGACACTCACTGAACATGCTGGTTTCTTTCCCAGTAACAGATGTTGTCTGTGGCTTGATTATAATCTTTGCTGCATTTTATCAAGCTGTTTTTCAGCAGCATAAGTGCTGCCTCAGCTTCTTATTCTTGACAATGGAAGCAAACCGCATTAATGTACATGTTAAAAATGAAGGACAAAAAGATCTAAGAAATACAGAAATATACCTGTAAAAGAGGGAGGAGTGAAAAAGAACTATAAAATAATTTTTATATTTAGTCTTCATCTGTTGTCCAGCATCATGCATTATTGTCCATGTGTGCAAGGTTCTTCTTCCCAAAGTAATTTTCATACTGCCATAAATGAAATCTTAGACTGTTTGTTCCTGTCTAAACAAAATATCAAAAAATGGGAAAACAATTTGTTCCGGGAAGCCTGCAAGGCCTGCAAGGAAAGAAAATGGAAAGTTGAGCAGCAGAAGATAAAGATGGCCATTGAACATGTCCATACGCATTTTCACTGTGTGTCTATTTTTTGTTCTCAGCATAGTCTGATGAGTTCCTCTATGCAACTGAAAGTTAAATGTAATTATAATGAGATAAAAATGAAAGACATAGGAACAGAATACTATATTTAAAGAAGTTATTGTACTCAATGGACAGTATGTTTTTGCCTAATGTAAGATTTTTCTTAAGTACATTATTCAATATTTTATATTAAATGTATAAAATGATAGAACAGTTTGAGTTGGAAGGGATTTAAAGATCATCTAGTTCCAACCCCCCTGCCATGTTAGGGACACCTTCCACTAGGCCAGGTTGCTCAAAGCCTCATCCAGCCTGACCTTGAACACTTCTAGGGAAGGGACATCCAAACTTCTCTGGACAACCTGTTCCAGTGCCTTGCTACCCTCATAGTAAAGAATTACTTCCTTGTATCTAATCAAAACCTACTGTCTTTCAGTTTGAAGCCACTCCGCCATGTCCTATCACTACATGCAGTTGTCACTGACTACCTCAGCCTTCTCCATGTCCTGGGTAACCAGGTCTCTCATTTCTTTCTGGAGAGGATCAACATTTTTCTTGTAACTACTAAATACTAAACTTTATTGGAGTCATTCAGCTTCTGGAGAGTTCTGCTAACAAAAGATAGGAAGAAAATGCTCTTGGATAATTTCCTGAGCCAGATAATCAATCTTATGTAAACATCCATGATCCATGATTCAACAAGAATAATATATTAATAAGTTGTTGAACAATTTAAACTGAATGAAAAAAACCGACTGATAATTCTTCTTTTTTTTTTTTTTTTCTTTTTAACTGGAAGTGTATATGGATTTACTGTAATTCATTTTAACAGAAAAGCCACGGGAAGCGTGTTTTGATCCTGGAAACATCATGAATGGCACAAGAATGGGAACAGACTTTAAGCTTGGTTCTACTATTACTTACCAGTGTGATTCTGGATATAAGATTATTGAACCTTCAACTATAACGTGTGTAATTGGTGCAGATGGAAAGCCGGCATGGAACAGAGCACTGCCATCTTGTAATGGTATGGACTGTTTTCTTACCATTTCCCTTGTTCCCCCCAGTGAATTCAATTTCTCAGTCCCTGAGGTTATTTACAGTATTTCTACACATATGGCTTGTGTAAAAAAAACCCGAGGTCAAAAAATATGATGAGTGTTGGTCTATAGCTCAGTCAATAATGGATCATTTAAAAATACCTTTAAACTCGGGAATCAACACGTTCATATAATGATTGCAATGTAATATGTAAATTTCTTTAGATACTCAATATTATTTAGAATAGATATCACATGCATCTCAATACTGCATTAATTGTCACCTTGGAATAAGTATTATAGTTGCTGAGGCAGAAAATTAAAATGACATCTCAGAACTGTGGCTAACTAATTTATCCTCTATCCCTTGTTTCAGCATTTATGTTGTGTAGATATATATGGAACAATTTTAACAAATCAAAAGGAAGTTACAGATATTAATTAATGTCCATAAAGTACTAATTTATTTATGTTGAAAAATAATTTCCTGCAAAATTTTAGATTTTTAGTTATAGGAAAAGACAATTTAGAAGGAAACATTTCTACAACTCCAGAACTTTGGAATTTGTTTTAAATTAAGTGTAAGTGATACACTTTCATTCCAGTGAAATGTTCATGACTTGAGAATTCCATGTGGTTATTAAACTTTGTGGCATAGTTTCTGATATCTTCAAAGCAAGAAGAAATGGAAATAATAAAGGTTTTAAATTCATGCCATAAACGGATTCCTTGTGATATTTGGGTTTCACCTCAGCCACATAATCCTATTCTGCCTACTGATAGATCAAACTTCTCATCTTGTATAATTACATTGGATTTTTCAATAATTCATATGAGCAGCTAAAAGACATTGATTTGTAGTTCTAACTGCTGCCTTTTTTATAAGGAAGTCAAGCTTGTGGACTTCCTTATAGCATATTTCAAGTGTGATTTTAAAGATCTGTTAGGTAGCAGAAAGAACAGGTCTGCTCAACAAGGGCCAAGAGCCAAGGATGTCCAAAGCAACAGGCTCTGCCCTCACTTACTAGGCACAGCTCCACAGCACGAGCCAGGTCTGCAGGGCCAGGAGTTGGTAACAGGCTACTTTCATAGCCTCAGACCAATGACCTTGTTGTCCACCTGGGCAACAGGTCCTTCTCTGAGCTACTTTCCAGAAAGTTGTTAAATTGTATTCTGCTGTATGTAAGATGCCCACAGCAGGGTAATATTGATTTACTTTGTTCCTTATAGTAGAATGATATTTTACTTGCTTAAAACCAAATTAATGTGACTATGCTATTTTTTATAACTTTATTTATTTATTTATTTATTTATTAACTATTTTCATTATTGGCTTCTTGAGCGAGAGAACTTTTTACAACAATTTGTTATTCTGGTGAAATATAGCTTTTTATGAAATCATTTCACACAAAAAAGCACTGAATTGCATTTAACTAATGTAATAATTTTAAGACTTATAAATTAATGAAGATTTTGGTAGGAAGCTAGGCTTTTCCATTGGTTCTCAAAATGTGAGAAGAGTGACAGCAATACTTTGTTTTCAGTGTACAGAAATCTATTTACTCCATATCCAACACAAGGAGGTATTTGAACTTAAAAATAGCCACTCCATCAGTCCCTTAGTATGCCACATTTGCTGCCTGTACATGGAGGAACATGCCATGCATACATTGTTCATTCTTCTCATGATAGAGACAGAGCTAGTACTTATATAAATTCTGACTTGTCTTGGAGTTGTAAGCTCCACTGTTCTTAAATATCCCTTCTGAGTTCTGTAGATCTAAAAAATTTCTCTTAATCTTTCTGTACTTTTTTTTAATATACATAGGAAGCCAAGGATGTTTTTTATATGTATAATCTGTGCTTCTTTTCATCTAGGAAGATATGAAAAAAGGCAATTCAAGCATACATTCACAAAGCAGAATCCTTGGCATTCTGTGCAGGGTACTGTCAGCATATCTATGTATCCCTCTGTGCCATTTTTTTATGCAGTACCATATTTTTTCCTAACCTTTTTTTTTTTAACATGGATAGATATAGACAGATATTCAAATAAACACCCAACATAAATTCTGTGTTTACAGTATCTTTCAAATAAATAACTTATACTTCCAGTCCTATGTGAATACTTGTAGTCAAGTAAAACTCACATGTATTCTAATTTAAAAGAAATTATATTTAAAATTATATCCTGAGAAAGATCCATTAGATATTTCAATACAGGAAAACAAACAAAAGCAAAACCAGTAAACTGTCACTTTGTGATCTTTAGATTTTTATTTTCCAACTTTACTAATACAGACAACTCTAATTACTATAACATGGTTTTTTTGTGTTTGTTTCCAGCACCATGTGGAGGGCAGTATACTGGGTCGGAGGGAGTAGTTTTATCACCAAATTATCCTCATAATTACACTGCTGGACAGACTTGCCATTATTCAATAACTGTCCCTAAAGAATTTGGTAAGAATTTCTTCTATTGATTTATCAATCATTATCATTGTTCTACTGTTCAAATGTCCTTTGTGTGTAATAATGACCTTAGGTTTTTAAAAAGTATTGCAAATTATTTATAAAAAATAAATATATTTCTGACATGGAAATTGATTCTAGGGTTTTAACCTTTTACTTCTCCCTAGAGTAATCAATTGACTTCAGGTAAGCCATCTATGTCTGCTATCCAAGCATATCCTGAATATCTTAATTGATTACATTGTTCATCATCATAGGGTAATCATTCATTCTAGCTTCCTGCAAAGTAAAATCAGGTGTCAGAAAAGAAGATCTTACATTCCTCTTATATTTCCAGTTGTTGTTTTTTGTGCTTTAACAAGGGCAAGATGAGTAGAATCAGTGAGGGAAAGGAAGCGATTTTACATGAAAGTACTGGAAATGTTTGTGAAAAATCACAAAACTGATTATTTTAATGTGTTGAAATACTTGGACAAAATCTCTAGAATTTGTGCAGTTGTATGTAAGGTGTAGTTTTTTGCAAAAAAGCTTTTTTCTAAGTCCAGACAAATAGTAGTAAGATCCATTTTACTTACCAAAAATTTGAATTCACAACTACTTAATGCATTTGGTACTTTCTGTATACAACAAAACCTGTAAGGACTCAGCTGTAAATAAAATACAGATGCTAGAGTGACAAAATAGTATTTTTATTGATTTGGTTTTACTTCATGTTTCTATCGCTATATGATATTTGAATTCAGTAAACTATTTGATATTTACTAGTGATACATATAAGTAAATGATTTATTAATACACTTTAAATTATATACAGCTGAAAGGCAAATTAAGTGTGGCAATATGTCAAAGCTGGTAACGCACTGGTATTTTTAATATTTGATCAGTTTTTATATCCTTCTGATAAAATAAGTACTAATGCAAATTTAAAAATTTGACAAATCAGTAAGTTTAAAAAAAATCTTCCTCAGACTAAAGCTGGATAAGTAACAAATCCTGTGTGACAATAGATGGTCCTTAATAGTTACTATAGTTGGTAATGTAATTTTGATACAAACTTTTTCTTTTTAGATGTTCCATTTTCTTATTCTCATAGGTACCTAAGCAAAAAGACTTGTTTGACTGGAGATCACAATTCTGGTGAAAACATGATTTAATAAATTTTGTTTAAATTAAAAATATGGAAATTATGAAAAGCAAAAGAAAAACTTCTTACCAGTTAATTTTAATGCAACTATTTTATCATGTTACACAATGAATTAAGATGGAAAAATTCATGCAGGAATGCACTGATAAGTAAGACAAGTAGAAATATGTCCTTAAATTTGGTTTTGAAGACTAAGTTCTTCTTTTATCTTCTGTCTTTTTATTTTTGTCCTCTCTATCCTTTTTGTTTCTGTTTTTTTTTTTTTTTAATGTAGTTGTGTTTGGACAATTTGCCTATTTTCAGACAGCTTTGAATGATGTGGCAGAATTATTTGATGGAGAAAACTCTCAGGCTAGACTTCTTAGTTCACTGTCTGGATCCCACTCAGGTAATTCATAAAGAAAAGAAGTATACCTTTTTTTACACAGCTCAGTATGAAAAAAAATAATCAGGAGAATGTTATGAATTTAATTTGGAAATCATTGGAACATGATGCCAAGGGAAATGAAACACCCTTCTAAATCTTTGAATTAAGGCATTATTCTGGAACATATGGTTTAGGCAAGAACTGATCACTGCGGTGAGTACAGAAATACTTAAATAAAATTCTCAGATCTTTATGTAAGAGGGCAGATTGGATGGTATAATTATCTTCTCTACCCCTAAACTTTTTGAATTACACATCTACATATTCTGAATGTCTAATTTAAACACAAATTACTTGAATTTACAAAATGCAATTATCTGTATGCAAACATGCACTTAGACTGAAAGCAGGCCAGCTGTTGCATTCAGGTAACTATAGCAAAATGTTGACCTTGTGAAATCATAATTAAGCTTATATGGATTTCAGCATGGTCAGAATTTCCGATGTATGCATATATAATGACTGTGTTCGTCTCTGGTGGATGATATATATTTCTGCAGCTATGAATGTGTTTTGTTATACACTTCTAGTATTTCAGAGAGTTTATATGTGAGTTTAAAATTTTTGCAATAAAGGGCTTTTTGGGACTTCTTGGTTTTTACTTTCAGTAATTGGAGAAATACTTCATATGAAAAGAATGCAACATATTTATTTGATTTATAGAAAATATATTATTATATTAAAAACTCAGCTCTTAATTTTTGTCTGGTGAATCCTAGCTATTTATGTCACAATAAGAGTTCACAGAAAATTCTAAGATTTGTTTAATTATTGACAATAGTTCAGCAATGAAACAAAATTAAATTTTTAAATTTAAGAGACAACTCATATAAGCATCAAATTTCACTGCATCAGACTTTCATATAAAAGTTGAAACTAATGTCTGTTTTCACAGAAGGTACTTGAAGGGAATTTAAACTTGTGATTGTTATTTATTACTTGTGACATATCTGATTTACATTAATTTAGGGTAGGATTCTTGGAATGGAACATATTCTGTACAACATGGAATCACTAGTTGCAATAATATAAAATTAATCAAAGCGAAAGAATTATATACACCTTGTTATAAAAGCTATTTTAAATGATCATTCATTTCTGTAGAATTTAATAAAATATGGGTTTATATAGCCCAGTGAGAATAAAAACAGGAGTTATATGTAGTGGAATCCTCGTAGAAGTACTGCAATTTGCCTATGCTGTTTCATTATTGAACTTTTATCATGACTCCTGACAGATATGTCAGGAAAAGAGATAAAGTATATTAAATCTTTATTAATCCCCAAGTGAGAAATAAAATTTGCAATGCTATAAGAAAGTTAATAATGTAATATAGTTCATGTGTGACCGTATATTTTATTGAAGCCACTACGTAAAACAAGTCATGGATTTGTTCTCTCTCATTTCAGTTTTAGTCTTGAAATGGTAAATGTCCCATGAAGATCCCTGTGGCATTTTTCAAATACTTTTAATTGTTTAATGTGTTTTGCAAGGCAAAGTGCAGTTCTCAGTCACAGAAAAGAGTTAACTAAAAAGTCTTCTAATGATTTTGGCCTCAGGTGGCAGTAGGGTTCTCCAGTCGAGTAGTTTATTGGAGCTCTAGTTCCAGCTGCTGTAGTAAATGTCAGAAGGTTTCTGTTGTTGAGTCATGAAATCTTTTTATTACGACAAGTTTTCAAACATCCAGTGGCAAATTTATTATGGTACAATGTTATTCATGTTTTCTTTAATTATAGAGGAAAACATAAAACTGTGTATTTTAACAGTATATTTGATTACGTACTGAAGAGGTGCAACTGCTGTTTTGGTTTTGTGTATTTATTTTTTGTTTCCATTTGTAGGAGAGACATTGCCTTTGGCTACATCTAATCAAATTCTTCTGCGATTCAGTGCTAAGAGTGGGGCATCAGCCAGAGGGTTTCACTTTGTTTACCAAGGTAAACATGTCTGCTTTTGGTGGAAGACACTGGTGCCAATTTCATGGATTGTATTATTTTTAATTCTGCATAGGTCTTAATGTATTGCTTTAAATATGAGTGTAGTCTTAACCTTTTTCCAGCGATCAGGGACTTCCCCTGATTCACACTGGCTTCATAATGGCAGTTGTCTGTATTTATCCTGTCTGGCCCCATGGACTTGAGTATGTCCAGCCTTTCTCAGTAGTCTGCAATCTGTTGCTCCCTTATCTCTGAGTGAGCTCAAGGGGTTAAGGAGTTTGCTTAATTGTATTAGTCTTTCTCAGTATTCCCAGTTGATTTTTCAAGAGTTTTTGTTGGCTGCTAAGGAATTCTGTCTTCTTGGGGAGCTTGGAGAGAACATTACTGCAGCAGACACCATCAGGCCGTTTCAGTATTGAAGGGTGGATGGGAGACTTGCCGGTCTGTTTCTGACCCAACTGAACTTGAGGAGACATTATGTGCATGTCTGACCACTGCTGCTGAAATGCAAGAATGACACAGCGTGGCCAAGTCTGTTAGCATTCTGCTGGGCAGCTTAGTACACTTAGCTGATCCATGAGTCTTGAATGCAGTCTGGTGGCACATGAAGCAGTGCTGGCAGATTCATTGTCTGTACAGGCAGACAACAAATGCAGTCCTAAAGGGACTGACTTCTGGGCAGTTCACTAGATGTATTGCATACATACCCAGAAAGCTTAATGAGACAGTCATTGGATACTGTGTTTTGTTGTATGCTACCTTTTCACCTTTACTAAATTGAAGTGTAAAAGTAGTTCTGGATAGTTTTAAATAATATTAAGATTCCTGTATTCCTTTTGATTTTTTTTTTTTTTAACATTGGAGCACAGTCCTAGTTTGACACAGCAAATAAATGGAAAGAACTGTCTCATCTCAAGAATATTTCCAGAGTTGTAAGGAGCTTGTTTGGACTGATTTTTAAGCCTTCTGACTTCTGTGTTTATAGAAAGCTATCATCATGACTGCACATTCTACTTTGGATATACCTCAAGAAATCATTACATGCCCTTATTACACATCAAAAGCATCACTTGCATTAAAATTTATCATGCAAAATTAATCATAAAAGAGGGAGAAGATAAACTTCTGAATTAGGAAAGAGCTTTCAGCATTTGAGTTCTTACGCATTTGCATATGAGTGAGATATTTCTGTCTTACTCTATTTGGTTTTCATATGTCTAAAGTGTTATTTTTTGCTGCTTTTAAAGAATTCATAGTGATAAACCCCCACAATTCTATTAGCTGTAGGTGTATATATGCACACAGAGATTGCAATTGAACAGGAAGTGTCCAGGAGAGCACAATGCTATGCCTCACTTCAGTCATTTATGGTTTTAGTAACTGTAAGAAATAGATTTTAACAAATGAGAGCACAAAATAAGTTAGAAAAAGTCACTTTGTCTCAGGAAAATCATGAAGCTATTTAAATACTATGAGATTTAAATATATTTAAAAATATATCTTAAGAGCTTTACTAAATACAGTTATATATGTATACATATATTGGTTAATGAGTTAGTGGTAATTAATAAGCTCTATATTTTTGAGATTTTTTTCTCTCTTCTTATGAAGCATGTGATCATACTTCCAAATAATCACTTGCTTGATAGCCTTTTAAGTACTTCAGAGAATGACATCCACTCTTACACTGAACACAGTAATTCGGTCTGCAAAGTCAATCATTTTATTTATTGCCCTCTATTCCAGGTTGACCTTCTTCCCTGTTCACTTTTCCACTGGGCTGATTTCAATTTTGTTTCACAGCAGTATGAAGCATTTACTGAAAAATGGAGGATAATTACTATAGAAAGTGGAATGCCTCTGTTATACAGCTTGAGAAGTCTAGGTTGACAACACTATAGGCAAAAGCTAAAAAGAAGGCTCGAGGGGGAAAAAGTTATTGCTTGCATTATTTCACAGTCTGGTTTGAGCAAGCAGCAGATGAGATTTTTATCTTCTAATTCAGATTTAATGGCTTTTGTCATGTCACTTTCTCAAAAACTTCTCTTTATCTGGATATGTCACCTATGCCTTCATTTCTTTTCTCAGATGACCACATTTCCTTGTATTAAACCAATAGGTAAAGAGTATCTGTAATATGAGACTGAATGAATATCCAGTCTTCCAAAATATTAGGGTCAGGTATGTTGATATATGCTAGAAACATTCATGTTTAAGAAGACTGGGATATTTTTTTCATGCTTGCTTATGCTCGTCTTCCTGCTATGACATCGCCTAAGAAACAAGAGCCTATATTTTTATATAACTGAGGCTGCAGCAGTAGAGAGTTCCTTCCCTAAAAAGCAAAGTAATTACCTTTCTACCATCTAAAAATTTATGGGGTTTTAATATTTGTCTTTTTTACTTGCTATATCATACAAATGCATGAACTAGTTTATTAGGTCGATTGAGATTTTAAAGAGGATTATTAAGAAAGTTGGCATACTAGGATGAAGAAGACAAAGGGGAATAACAATAAAAGAGGGTTGTGACTTTAACAATAAAGTTGATCTAATTTGTGAGAAGAATAAAATGCATAGCCACATATTGGCTGCTAAATGTAATTAGAAAGCAGAATTACGGCTGTTAGTATTATTTTATGTATGTGCTGCAATGACACATTATGTCCTGCTTTAAAACAGACATCCTGGAGAGGTGGTTGATGCCCTGAGCTTGTCGGTGTTTAAGGGGAATTTGAAAAATGACCTTAATAACATGCTTTAGCTTGGTCAGTCCTGAATTGGAAAAGCAGTTGGACTAAATGATTGCTCTATGTCTCTTCCAACTGAAATAATCTATTGTAGGCATTTCAGCTGAGCTGTTAGCTGTGTCACCTTTTAGAGAAACACACCTATTCTCCTAACTTTTTATAGATGGTTGAAGCTGTACTACATTTTTCCATGGACTACTTAAATCTAAATCCCATTTTAAGCAGTATGGAACTACCTCACTTTGTTGTTATCTACAGCTTGTGTTACATCTGTCCTTAAGGCGGTTATTTTTAAAACGGGGTGGGGGGGGGCAGGTTTAGAAAAATAGTACCTCTTAAAGTGATTGTGCATCTTTAGCATTTCTTATCTCACTGTAACCATTAACAGAGTATTAGTAAAACGTCAATTTTAAATGCAAAATGTCAATTTTAAAATGACATTGAGTGTTTCTTGCTGACAATAGAATAATTTGACACAACTCTAGCCATGGATGTTTATGGCTGTCATGGCTGGTCTCATATAGCTGTAAAATGTCGACTTTTATTCTGAAAAAATACTTCTGCTATGTGAACTAGCTTAAGAGTCCTAGTAAACTGCATGTTTACTCCTGTCAGAGATAGCTTGGTCCCAAGAAAATAACTTTCATAAGGCAATATTATAATGAAACCAGACAATCTGACATCCTTTGTTGAGAGGTTCTGAAAGGTCTAGTTACACAAAAAAAATTTTGGATTACTCGTGTATGTATGCAAATTTCTCATTGGCATTTCAAGTTATAGGATATTCTTTAATCTGACTGTTAAAAAATAACATTTACCTGCGCATCTGTTGTAGGGATTCTCCAGATGTGGACGCTAGGTGAGGCTTAAAGAAACGGGAAGGATTTTTTTCTATAGTTTCCTCCCTTTCGAGGAATTGGGTGAAAAAATACATAGGAAAAGGTGGGATTCCCATAAAAGGGTGAGCAAGAGTTTATTCCACACAATGAATGGAAAATACTCCTGGAGTGATGCTGAAATTTTCAGTCAGATCATGTAGCCTCTTAGGTAAGATAGATAAGCTTTAGACATGTGAAAAGCTAAAAGTTTAACTAGCAGGTGACTGAGGTGGTGACCTGTGTGGGAGGAGGTCATGAGCTACCATGTGCCATTCACGAACAGCTGCCTCTGAAGCTGGTATAAGCAACCTCTCACATGCCAAAACTTCCACCAGTCAGAGGACCATGTAGTGTCTGTTCTCAAAAATACTTGAGAAAGTGACAACTGCTTAGGGGCAGAGGCGCTTCTGGGTATGTGCTGCTAGCGATGCTGCTGAAGGGACTGTTGGAGACACACTCTTGGAAAGAGGCCCTCCATGCCAAAGGGCTAGTACTTCCAAAGAGACTAAGGCCTGTGCATAACACCTGCTGGAGTGAGAACACCTCAAAGGGGTTGGCAGCCTGTGAAAGTCCTATTCTGAAGTAGGGGACATCTTTGAGCAACTGTAGCCCATGGATGATCAACACTGGAGGAGAAACATTTGGTAACAGTGATGTGAAAACCTGAAGAAGCAAAAAGCAGGAGGAAAATGAGTAAAATGTGAAGTACATCGGACGAAAAAAAACCAAAGAAGCAAAAAGAGAGCACATACCCCAACCTCCTGTGCTGCCTCTCTCCTCACTGGTGGAACAAAGATGGACACAAGGAAGTTGAGACAAAGAAGGGGAGGATTCGTTTGTGAAATTGAGCCCCATGAGAATGAAGTAAAACTATTTAATTAACTTGTTTGATTGTTTGTGTCCTCTTTCTTTTTAACTCCTGAACCAGTTCTCAGAAGTTTGTGTAAATTGGTAAAAAATTAAATTAAGCATAATTAAGAACTAATTTCCTGAATCAAAACTGTTTTGTCCACAGCAATGTATTGAACCTTTTGCTGTCACATAATTGTGAATGATCTATCTCATGACCAAAACTCACATTTGAGCAAGTAGCCCTGACCAAGGGATGGATTAATGCCTAATTACATGGCAGAAGCTGTAGTTCCAGGCATATGATGATCATGGGATTGGATGTGTGAGCAGCCATCATCACCTTGTAATGGCAGATGTAAAGTCATCGTCCCCTATCCCAGTGTAAAGTCATTACATAATAACATGGGAAATAAAAGGTTTAAATAAAATATTGCTTGTGAGGAAGACACTTTGGTAGAGAAAAGGCTATTAATCCCAATAAAAGAGAACAAAAAAGAGCAGGGTCAGCTGAATTGACCTGGCAGACTGCATCTGGTCTGCAGGTTATGATCAGGAAGAACTTGTGACTGTGTGAAAGCCTTGAATTCTGGTTTCTTCATTATGCTTCCACAAGTGCAGAACAGTTTCCTGCCATGGTTAGAACTGTATGCAGGAACGAGTTTCACAGACCATCTGTTTGATACTGAGGTCCTGTTGAAAACTTAATCACAAATTCCTATTTATTTGAACAAAGGCTGATATATTAAATTTGCTGAAAGATTGTTTGTTTAAATTGTGTAAAGTGTTTAACTATTTTAAAAACTTTATAAAATGTATTTGCTTTTGTTTTGCTGTAGTGTGCATTTATCCAGGAGTATGCTAGTTTGCCTCTGACCGTTCTTTAAATCCTGAATACATTTTATAACTTTCTTAAACTTTCAAGGTTAAAATCTTCTGCAACCATCTAACATACTGATTTAGAAGAAAATACGTGTTATTGTATCTATCTGACCTTGTCTGGCAAATCAATTCACTGCATATTAATAAGAAAGAGAATGTATATTTCTGTTATTGCTAGTATCAATTATTTCTAAATCTTCTTTGAAAAAGCTTTTCTCTACATGCAGTAATACTTGCATAAACTTGACTGTTATACTTGGTAGCAATGCTGAAAACTGGTAGAATATAATGTAAACATAAATGAGAACTTTCAATGTTTCTGCCAAAATGTGTTGCATATTTAATGCTAGATTTAAGATAGGATTGATTTCAATTAATGTTTCATATCCAGCTTGTCAACAAATATTAGCTTTTAGAGCATTTACCAGTACTTAAATAACTATCATTCTGAATAGAGCAAATGACAGTATAAGAAATAAGAAGAGCATAAAGTTATCAATATGAAAATAAGTATATATAGACTCTATACACCTTGTCTTTTACTTAGTGACCAGGGTATCTGAACAAGTGGGGGGGGGGGGTTGTGTGTTTTTGTGTGTGTACAGTTGTGCACGTGAACAGATGGAAATACCACTCTTCACTGTTACAGGCCAGCAAAAGAATTTAAACATAATGCTGTAAAATAAAGCTAAATATAACTGTGATTCTGTTTGCATTAGTAGACCAGAAGCATCATGCTTGAAATTTTTTCTCCTATGAGAAATTTTTTTCTCCTATTTTGTGTCTTTGTTTCTTAAGAACTAAATGGCAGGCAATTTTCATGGTGTTACTCATATCTAGATACAGCGATGTTCTAAAACTAATTCTTGAACAAACCAAGCTGATCAAACAAAGCTTTTGAACATACCGCTCACACAGAAAAATTGCATATATTTAATGAGGTTATTTTTAACGTACCTTTATTTTATTATACTATAAAACATAGATGATACTGCATACAAATTATACCTCTATCATTTTCTAGATAAACATTTTTAGTTTGTCTTAAAATTGGCATTTACTAGCTAACTGCAAAAGGAAAGAACAAGTTTGATACACAGACAACATCCACAATACCAAGAGTCAGTAGGTATAAAAAATGCCTGTTATAAAGAAGTGTTTATAAATAACGAAGCCAAAGGGAGAACAAGCCTATGGGCTTCTAATAAATGTTAATATTTTGCTCTTTATATGTTGCTTACAGTCTTTTAACTTCATTTGTATCACATCAGGTTTATGAATTCTCAGACATTATTGGTAAAAATAATTGTCAACAGCAAGCACTGAAATAGCCTGGAGGGTGTATTTTTATTCACTTTATATTCTCCAACATGATAAATATTTGTAAGATACTACGTTGTCTTTATGTCTGATTAGCTACACCATAATATTTTTCTTGGCTTCTAATGAGCAAGTTCTAGTGAGAAGCCAAAGCCCCCATATTTATTAAGTGAAGTGCGTGGTAGATATAGAATCTTGTCATTGAAGAGGGCCGCAAGAACACCCACTGATATTCTCATGCCTAAAGCCATGCATCCAAAGTTGAAAGGTCTCCAAGCTTCCATGGCACCCATATGACTGTACACAGTCACAGCCCAAAACCACATTCCAGCTAATAGCTGTGAAAGCATTACCCCATTCTTTGAGAATACAGGAGCAGAGCAAGTAACATGAATTATGCTCTGTCCTACAAGAAGCAATCAGCATTTTTATTGGTCTATTTTTTTTTTTATTATGACTGTCATTTGTATTCATGACTTTTATTTTTATTTTTATTCTTTCTGTCTTTATACAGCTGTTCCACGCACAAGTGATACACAGTGCAGCTCGGTACCAGAGCCTAGGTATGGAAGGAGAATTGGCTCTGAGTTTTCAGCAGGCTCTGTTGTTCGATTTGAGTGTAGCCCTGGCTATCTGCTACAAGGCTCAAAAGCTATCCGATGTCAGTCTGTACCGAATGCCTTAGCTCAGTGGAATGACACAGTACCAAGCTGTGTAGGTAAGCAATTACATTTGAGTTGTCTGTTCTGTCACATGTGTCTGAATTAGGATTCGGGAGCTGTTTCAGAAAATAGTATTTAACACATATATTCACTCTCCTTTGATTAATATCAGTCATGCCCAGTTTGAAAGAGCAGTTTTCCATATCAAGAAGTAATTGAGAACCAGCTGGCTCATAGGCAGTATAGTATTTCATATAATGACTTAGATTATATGAAGAAGTTTGATGCACATTTTCTTGAACATTCATTATTTTCGTGACTTACCTACAGCTTGAAATATAGGACAGAATTTAATTCTCCAGAAGTGTCTTTAGCTGTTTTATTCCACAGTAGTTGTGTATTTCTACCACACATGGGATAATGATGTGTTTTTTCAAGCAGAACCATACTGTACATTGAATAATGATAGCATTGTTAAGTATAACTAATTTTCTTCGTCTGTCAATAGACCTGCACTGGAATAATGCTTAGCACTCCAAAATTTTTTTTGTAAGTGTTGAAAAGTTTTACCTTCTTCCTTTTTGGATTTATATCCAAAAGTCATTGCTATTCCTAGGAATTAATTAGCGTATTCTACAAATAAATGTAGATATCCTATTTTCTGTGTATTTTGGTTTTTTGTTTAGTTTTGTTCTGTTTACTTGAATCTTAAAGAAGAAAGCGTGTATACGGTAAAAATATTTGATGTACTACACCACTTTACCACCTAGATTCAATATTGGAACTATCTTAGGCTGTGGTAAATTCCCATAATTTCTGTCAGTCATGATTGTGTTTAATGTTATGTCTTTACAGTTTGTTGTTACTCTAAGGTAAGACATATTAGACTCTGCTGCTGGGCTGTTCTAGGCTGCACACATACAAAATGAACTTCATTTCTGAATTGTTTATTCAGGCAGGTTGTATCTTGTACTTTATATCATTCAAATATTTTAGGAAACAGACTTTCTAAGTTCAGATGACTTCTTCATGTCTATATGTTTATGCTACAAAAGCAAATTATTGTAATGATCTTGATCTTAGCAGAATTATTACTACTCTGTTCTTTAAAGTGGTTTAAGTTGTGTAATAATTTGTGATGATACTTTCTTTCAGTGCCATGCAGTGGGAATTTTACTGAGCGCAGAGGTACTATTCTTTCACCAGGTTACCCTGAACCTTATGGTAACAGCCTGAACTGTGTGTGGAAAATCATAGTGACTGAGGGATCAGGTATTCAGGCAAGTCTGTATTCTGTCAAGCATGGAATATTAAATACTTTGTTTATTTCTCTTGAAGATTCATAAATTGGTAATCATATAATTGGGGGGTGGGGTACTTGAAATATCAGTGCTTTGGATTTCTCATTATTGTTCTTTGGTTAGCTTTGCTTTATGTTACTTTATTTTCACATGGGAGTATGAATGAGAAATGATTAACAAGAAGTTTTCTGTTTTAATTGTGTAGTATATTGAAAGCAGGTCCTGATTCTTCAATCTGATGTGCAAATACCAACTCTTTCTATCTGCTAGGGTATTACCGAGGCCCTTGAGAGCTCTGCAACTATCGGATTACCCGCTCGTTTATACTTTGACTAATTATTTAAAATGATGTAACATATGTGCAAAATCCTTCTTACTTACCTAGTGTCATATTTTCTAAGAGTTAACATAATGTAAAAAGTGAATGTTAATGTTTTATTTAAATTTTTTTCATGGAGGTGTCTTTGGATCTCTTATTTTTATTTTCTTTTCCACACGTTCTCTTTTTATTTAGTTGGTTTTAGAAAATTTAAAAATACATATGTCTAGTTGGCCTAAAAAGTTCTGGGGTCGTGTTTTACAGATCCAGGTCATCAACTTTGCCACTGAACACAACTGGGACTCCCTTGAAATATATGATGGTGGAGATATGACAGCACCACGTCTTGGGAGCTTTTCAGGTTAGGATATGCCCTCATTTAAAGATACAGTTTTATATATAGATATGTATGTGAGAGAACATGTCTTTATTCACTCACACATATAGACAAGGAGTATGTATTGCATCATTTGTGATACCATTATGAAATGTTCTCATTTTTGGGAGGAGGCTTCAGGTGGTGTAAACATGTCAATATGCAAATTCAAGGAGATTTTCAGAAGAAAATATGATACTAAAATGTTTAACTTAGATTAGTGGAATTTAGTTGGTAATATTTTCAAAAAAATGCTTTCTTTTATCTTGCCTACCCCTCCCATAGAGGAGATACAGTGATATAAACTGGTACAGTCATTCAAGGAGCTTCCTTTGATAGCTTTGACTTAATTTATCCTTATTAGCCTCCCTTTCTCATGAAAAAGATGAAGCATTCAGTATTCATCAAAACTCACCAGACCTCACAGAACAAACAAAATTAATACAACTGGGACATAACAGAAACAGATAAATAGTTGTTTAAAATGTACATCAAACACATATATTTTTCTGCTTTTATATGAGACAATTTTTTATAGAAACAGCATCTTCTATAAACCAAACCAAGAGAAAGGGATTAAGTCATGAATAATAACCCAGACTCATGATCATTGATCTGATTCTGATGTAGCTAACGCAGTTTGTGGATTTTTTACTCTCTGATGATTTCACAAACTTTTAAAGTACAGATGTATATTGGATTAGTAAGGAAATGAAAAATCAGCTGAAAAAATTATTGATTAACATAATGCCATATGGTGCGGGATATCCCTTTAGTCAGTTAGGGTCAGCTGTCCTGGCTGTGTCCCCTCCCAGATTCTTGGCTACCCTCAGCCTTCTCACTGGTGGAATAGTGTGAGAAGACCATGGTGCTGTCTAAGCGCTGCTCAGCAATAGCTCAAACATCCTGTGTTATCAGCATTGTTTTGGTCACAAAACCAAAACACAGCACTATTCCAGCTACAGTGATTATCTCTATCCCAGCCAGACCCAGTCCAAGAGATTATAACATTTTATATTAAATTCTAGTAACAATGCTATATGTTAAATTGGCAATAAGGAAAAAAGAAATTATGAAAATTAATCAGCTTTTGGAAATTAATTACATGGCAAATATATCGGACCTTTTGTATAAAGAATAGATGAAATGATGCATTTAACAATATTCTATTTAACAATACTCAAGACTCAAAACAATTTCTTATTCTATAAAATAAGTGTGTCATCTTGCTTTAGCTTAAAAGCCTTCCTAATTTCCAGAGAAACTGAAAAAGACAGCTTATTGTATTGGAAATATTTCATTGGAGGTAGAGTAGCATGAATTTATTGTGGATTTACCTCTTGTATGATGAATGTCAGACCTTAAATGAACAATTATTTTCTGCATCGGAAAGGCCTGCGGAAGAATATGTAAACAGGACATGAAATTTTCTCTTCTCAAAACTGAACCAATAATATGATGTTGAAACTGAATTCCAGGCATAATTTCATAAGTGGTAAAATTTCTCTCTTACTAAACCTTGCACCATAACATTGTCTTCTGATTCACTCTCTGTGGATTCCTCTGTCTTCTAAATACACATTCAAGAGGTAAAGGTGTACAATTACTTAGAACTGACTAAACTGTGCTAACTATGTCACAGAGTTGATTAGGAAAGGTGAATTCACTGAGTCTGTTTCTTTTTGGCCAGTCCATAATCACTTCCAAGATTTGTGGGTGACTGAGATTACCTATTTGAGCATGTTGTGTGATCAGTGCAACCCTCTTCTCCATATAGCATTGGCTGCATGATGTGTAGAGCAGACCATTCCTTTGAACACACTCATGTATATGTGTGTGTAGACAAATACAGTAGTCATTGAGGTTGATTTCTGGAGAATCTACTCTTATAATGGTAGTTAAATTTAGAAAGAAATTAGGTAAGAATGTGGTCCATGCTGTATGTTTGTGCTAACCCAGGAAATGCCTAAAATGACCATTAATCTCCATTCTTGGCCTGGAAATTTCTTAGATAGCTACACAGCAGTGTAGTGTTCACCTCTGGAATGAGATACATTAGTCTTTGCTGCCATTGCTGATACTTGAAAGGGACACAATCTTCTGTAATAATACCATAATGGAAATTTAAGTAGAAAACTTATTAGTCCTCATTCCTTTTTAAGCCTTTAGGGGAAGCATGCATGTATTTATTACTGCCTTCTAGGAGAGTTGCCTATTTTCCAGACTACAGATTCTCAATCAAAAGATTAAGAAGTCTGTAGCACTCCAGTATCCTAACATGGTATCCGTCTACATGAGCATTGGATATTTACCTTGGAGATATCTACACTTAAGCTATCATCAAGGATAATCTTCTCATGCCCTTTAAGTACCATTTCTCTCTATTGACAGTAAAGGAAGTCCAAAACTATTAGGACACTGTGGACACTACATCTGGTTACCACACTGAAACATATCTTCCGTGCTTCATGTACCCAAACCCAGAAAAGACAGAGGTTAGCAAGTGAACAACAGAATTGCAGTTAGATCATAGAACCATAAAATCATAGAACAATCCAGGTTGGAAAGGATGTCACAAGATCATCTAGTTCAACCCTTTGTAAGAAAGGGAACCTAGATGATATTGTCCAACACTCTGTCCAGTTGCATCTTCAAAACCTCCAGTGGTGGGGACTCTACCATGTCTCTTGGGTGGTTGCCCCAGTGCATGATTGTTCCCACTGTAAAAAAGTTCTTTCTAATGTTAAGATGAAACTTCTGCAGTGCATCTGGGACCTCTTCCTCCTTGTCTTCTCCTTGTGGCTCCAGTGAAGTGAGGAACCCTTTAAGTACTGGAATACTGTGATGAGGTCCCCTCTGAGCCTTCTCTTCTCCAGCGAGAAGAGACCTAAGTCCTTCAGTCTTTCCTCACAGGGTAGGTTCTCCAGCCTTTGATCATCTTCATGGTCGTCCTTTGCACCTTCTCCAGTCTGTCCTTCTCTTTCTTGCATTGTGGGGACCAGAACGGGACACAATACTCCATGTGCAGCCTGACGAGTGCTGAGTAGAGTGGCATGATTGCATCTCTGTCTCTGCTAGTAATGCCTCTTTGGATGCAGCTCAGGAACCTCTTTGCCTTCTTAGCTGCAGTGGTGCACTGCTGACTCCTGTTCAGCTTGTCGACTGGGAGAGTCCCAGGTCCTTTCACCAAGGCTGCTCTCCAACCACACAAATCCTAGCTGACGCAGCGTGGAGATGTAAAGCGGGATAAGCGCTGTGCCGTCCCCAAAAGCGTGACGCGTTCGGCTTCGGTGCCCCACACACACACTCAAGCAGGCACACCGGCGACCATGCTGTCAGGTGGTGTCTGGGCAGAACCACCCCGCAAGCACTCACACACACCACGATAGCTCACAAGCATCCACCAGAGGCAAGGAGTTGAGAGGGGTTCTTGTATGGAGTTCCACAGGTGAAGTTTAATCCAGCAGTGAAGGGATCCAGGGACAAGAACACACAAAATGGAGGATCCAGGGGTTTTGTACTAAGGGAAGAGCATCAGGATTCAATCGGGTGAGGGCCAGGGGGTGGAGAATAGGCGGGGTTACATAACTTCAACCAGTAGGGAAGGGCAAGGGGAGGAGTAGGGGAACAGGACCAATGGGGCATCGAATAAAGGAGAACTTGCTATGTAACCTCATAGGGGAACAGGAGTGACAGGCTAACAAGCCAACTGCCTGCAGGGCCCTCTGGCCTCACTGGCTCCTCAGTCACTCCTGTGGCTGTCCCAGTCACTGCAGCTGCTTCTGCTGCAAGCTTAGCCACTGCAACACCTAGCCTGTAGCAGGTTCTTTTGGCTATTCTGATACACATGCAGGACTTTGCACTTGTCTCTGTTAAAGTTCATACTGTTCTTGCTAGTTTACTCTTTCAATCTCTCCAGGTTTCTCTGACATGTCAGCCTCACCACTCAGTTAAGTGTCACCGGCAAACTTGGTGAGAGTGCTTTCAATCCCACCAGCCAAATAATTTCTGAAGATGTTGAAGCAGTGTGGGGACCACTATCAGTCCCTGGGGGTTCCACTTGTGACAGATACCCAGCCTGAATGATACTATTGAGTGTGGCAATTATGAGAATTAAAATCTAGCTCATTTATTTCCCACAATACAATAGAATCTAACTTCTGACCTTATTGAATATCACCCTTTAAGGAAGCAAAAGACTGGTGTTAAATGTTACCAGATCCTACAAAAGAACAGAACTGCCACGAGGTCAGTTTTGTTCAATAAAGAGTATAATAGTCATCATGAGTTAACATCCTCAGTCTTAAAGGACACCTTAAACATCCTTAAATATATTTCAAATTTTGTATGGACACTGTTGACGAATACAGTTGATGCCAGTAGCTGGGAGAGGGCTGGTGAGAGGGCACTCGGAGGAAGAGACTTTTGCACGTGGTGACTGTGAGGGTGTAAAAGGCCAGGGGTTTCTTGGTTGGGATTCTCCTCGAAGGCACCATCTCGAGCTGTTTTGGTGTAACTGCACTGTGAATAAATGGCTTTATGTAACGAAACATCTGAGACTTTGCTGCGGGAGACCTGGGGTCGAACCAGTGAGGAAACCTGGTCTGCCTGTGAGAGTGGGGTGTGCAGGGAGTCAGACGGGACCTGTTGGATCACTGGAGCCACCCGCTGTGAAGGGGCTTTGGTTCCTGCGGTGACAGGCTCTGGTGGTGGGAGTGTGACCACCCTGTCTGGGTGGTCAGACAGAGAAGTTTCGTTAACAGATACTACGGAAAGTCCTTCTTTCAGGAAGATGCTTCAGTCTTTTCTGTACTTCAGGGTAAATATTGCGTGAATACTCTACTGTCCTGGATTTCGATACTTTGAGTTTCCGTGTCAGACAGTAAGCACCTTCCTTAAAGGCCAACTTGTCATCTTTTAGCTCCTCATCGTTTATATCAAGATTTTGTTTAATTCAGTTTGAGATTTAAACTCATTTCCTAGTTTAGACTGTAGACTTACGAAGATAATTCCTTTCAGCATTTCTTTTTAAGCCCAAATTTCAGACTCGTACCTAGGCTATTCACAGTCACTATAGAAACAGAAAATGCCCCACAGGAAATGAGAATATTTCTTATGCATCCACCATTGAAGTTCATTAGGTACTTGATACTATCTTTGCTATCTCATCATAGAAAATGATGTAATTTTTAGCCTTAGTAGATCTTCCACCTTTAGACAGCAGAATATGAGTTACATGGTATCATGAGGTAATAAAGACAATGTTGTGTCAGATTTAGCAATTCCAGTGGCAAAGAATGTATCCAGGGTTAGTGATAAGCTTGTTGTGTAGCGCACACTAAAGTCAGTGGCACAGAGTTTTATTACAGATATTTGAATTAGGAAAAGCTAGTATGTCTTTTTTTTTCTTTTAATGTGTTGTACCTGCTTCTTCATTTCCTGTCATATCCTCCAAATTAGCATAAGTGATTGAAATATTGTGGGAAGAAGGTGTGGAGTACACACAGAAAAACATCTGGACTGCTTTGTTCTGTACTGCAGGTTTTATATAAATGTGGGGAAAAAGGCAAATGCAGTTGAGCTCAGTCTCATAATCAAATCCTTTCCTCATGTGATTTTTTTTTTTTCTGTTTACATCTCTTTTTCTACTGTCCAAGTCAATAAAGTTTCCTCTAAACACGATGGGATCTTGTTTGATTGTACCTACATAGCCTCTTATTATTATGACTTGTAATGAAACTTTTTTTGCAACTTCAGGAGAAAACAAGGCAGAATACAGCAGACTATTTGAGATTTCCATGCATATAATGAGAAGAAAATAAGCCTGTCAGATTCAGTCCTGGTTATGTCTTTTCAATACAAAACTCTGATCAGCATGCTACAATTTATTCCATAACTTTTATTTTTCCAGGTACAACTGTGCCAGCATTGTTGAATAGCACCTCCAATCAACTCTACCTGCATTTTCACTCTGACATTAGTGTGGCAGCAGCTGGTTTTCACCTGGAATATAAAAGTAAGACTCCCTGTTTTTTGAAACTTTCTCAGGAAAAGCATGCATATAGAAAGGGAAACAGATAATTTGCCTTATTCTTTTTGCTTGCTTGTTTGGTTTTTTTTCTTTCCTGACTACCAAGCCTTGTGTAAGTGGTATCTATTAAACTGAAATTTTAAGTGAAGTGACATTTGAAATTGCTGGAAACAAGCTTTCACAAATTAGCAGCGTATAACAAATCAACCTGGCAGTTCAGAACAACATTTTTAAAGTGTGGGGTTTAATATTGGTGTGGGTTTTCTTAACTTATTTCAGCTTAGTTCTGAAATTTAGGTGACAAAAAAAAAAGTAAGAGTTAATTTCCCTGCTGGGAAATAGATAAAACCAGAGCAGACAACATATTTTTTTCCTATTAATATGTACATATATTTATACCTTGAAGTTCTTTCCTTTCCTTCAAATTATTTTCTCTCAAAAAATTGCTGTAATTGTAAAAACCAATATTTTAATCCCAGAGCTACAAGAATATACAACAGTTACCTTGGTAAATCACTGGTGGTATGAGCAGAATAATCTAAGAATTTTCATGGCAAATTCTGCTATAGATCAACTTTTCACATGTTTTCTGAGAAACTTCATTCTAAAATACAGTAGTTTGGAGTTATAAACATGGTGGATTACCTCACATAATCATATTTGATTCAAACAGCCATTTGCATTATTACATTTCTCCAAAACTTAAAATACTATAGAATAATAGTAAATTCAGTACATGTGCTTGCATATTACATGTGATTTTAACTGGAAATAGGTATTGCTAAGAATAGTCTAGTATTTAAAAAGTAATATAATGATGAGTTGACAGTCTGATGAGTGCTTTGATGAAGGTCACAAAGTAAATCCTCATTAATTTTTGATTATGAGATGCTCTCTTCTTTCAAAGGCCATTCAAGAACTTTCTTGGAAATTGAGTTAGCTTTTCTATTACATGGAGTTCAATATTAATGTCTAAAAATGGTAATATTGTTTTTAATATTTTAAAGAAGTACACATAAGTAAATAAACACAGATGATTTTTAATAAATTCTATTTAGGATTGAGATTAAAAATGGTAAAGAAAATATAAAGCTGCACAGAATTTCAAAATACTAGATTTTCAGCTCATAATGAATATTTCAATCTAACTGTAGTCACAAGACAGTCCTGTGTTTTCATTTAATTCTCTGTATATTTCAAGCATATATATGCAAGTATGTTGTAGGGGGTTTTTTTACCATTCTAATGGTGATGTAGAATGAAAATATGAATATTACTTCTGCAGGAATTTTTTTAGAATCTACTATTTTGACAAAATTATCTTTTTTTTTTTTTTTTGCCCGGGGACTCCTCCTCCACATTCGGTCATCTTGTTTTCCTCCTGCAGCCTTTCTCCTTAACCTAAATTGAAAGTATAATTCCATATGAAGCATAAAGAACTAAAAATTTATTCTAGGAAGTCATACAATGAACATTTTAAAGTTCAATTTTTACCTTTTACTGTATCGGTTTTACTATCTCTGTGATTCCTGAAAAACCCTGTTCCATTAACAAGTAAAATCACTTTGATTTATACTTTTGTTTGTCTCTTAATTGCCAGGAGACGTTTGCCAGTGCATTTCACAACTGCACTCTGTTAAAGCATCTACTGGATTTCAGTGGTGCTAATATTTCATGGCCAGGGTTTCTTAGAAGTGCACCTCAGTACAGGTCAACGTAGCAATGTTCAGCCTTCAGAGCTTAGTTAACTATTCTGTTGATAGTCTAGCAGGAAAGAAAAATTTTGTTTTTTACTTGGCTATATGGTCTCTGCAGGGCTAGCAAGAGTATAGTATATCTCTCTGTGTGTCTGAATACAGAAACCGAGCAAGTCTCCACAGCAAGAATTTACAGATTTATATTAAGCAGTCACCTTTTCAGATCAAGAAAAAAGAAGAGAAAAAAATACTTTTCTGTGCATATATTGCTGGTGTTTGATTCTGAATTCTGACACCTCTGATCATTTGGTCACTTAATGTTTGAACCATCATGTGAAAAATAAATACCTTTGGTTCAAAAGTCAATCTAAAATTCGAAATAAAATGTCCTTTTGCTGAGGGGTTGTCTTACTAAAGAAAACACAAAAATATCAGGTATCTGGGAAAAAAAACATTCAACATGAAATGCTATGTTAGAACATCAGATACTTTTGATAAAAGCAAAGGAAGAGGAGAGCTAAATTAATAGTTAGAGAATATGCTGAGTTGTAAGGGACCCATCAGGATCATTGAAACCAACTCCTGGCCCTGCACACCTACATTATTTATTTGTCCCTTGTTTCTTTCTAGATAAAATGCTTTGCAGATGTAACTTTCAACTATAGTATAAGAGGGCTCAGTTCAATTCTTTCATCTTCTTGTAGAAATTTGAATGTCTCAATAGTCATAGTGGGGTTCCTCAGTGTATACTTTTAAGGCTGTTTTACTTAATAAGATGAACTAAGCAGCTCTTACAGGATTTGTATCAGCTTTCTAATTATCAGGAAAAATGGTCAATTGTTCTGGTTCAGCTTGTATTCAAACATTTTGTAAAAAGTAGTAGAGAACTAAGATCAAATATTTAAAGAATACACCACTGTTGTGAGCCCAGAGACTTAGGATTAATGTGTGCATCAAAGAGGGAAGCAGGACTTGGATCCTACTTGGATGTATGTGGGATATAGCCAATTGATCATGATATTTAATAGGTTCGTGGTTTTCAGTTCTTGTTCAAAAAGTTAAAAAAAATTAGCAAGTCCTCAAAGAACTAAAATTGGTAGCCACACTTTTTATTTCATTTCCCAGTAGGTAATTTTGTTCCTGCTATATTTTTCTATAAAAATTTGGTGGGATTTCTGTAGCCCTGATTAAAATTTAATAATGGCTTTATTGGAAGTATTTAATTTATAGTTATGCTTATTTTAGTATTTGAGTAATGCTTCTATAAATCAAAATGTCCTGTATATTTCCTCCTCTGGAATAGGAATGGCTTTGTTTATGAGGTGAGTTTTTTTGAGTAATCAATTGCTGTTGGTCAAAAATAACAAAAAAAATCCACAGTTGTTTCGATTTTTCATCAGAGTTCTAGGAAACCTACAGAGATCAGGGCATATTCTTGTTTTACAGAACAAAACCCCAAAATATTAAATTTCATGGCTGCCTACATCCCTCATGGTATAAAGCCTTAGAGTTCTTTTCTCCTGATACACGTATATCATTCCCAGTTAGCATTAAGTGAAAATATACATATTCCTCAGAGGACACCAGAACCTTTAATAAGATTTTAAATATAAATATTTAGGAAACAAAAAAGCTATATGCTTTTGAAATTGTGAAAGCTGTAGTAACTTTCATAAGGTAAAAATTTTTCAAATCCTCTTTTCATATTTCATATTGTATTGCATTTTTAAAAATCTTTCTCTTAATTGGAAACCACACTTATTTCTTAGTGCTAAAACATTTAAAGCATTTCAAGAAAATTCTTCAAGTAAATGAGCTTTGTTTTAAATCTTTGGGGGATGAATTAGATGGGGCTCTGAGCAACCTGGTCTAGTGAAAAGTGTCCCTGCCCATGGCAAGGGAGTTGGAACTAGAGATCTTTAAGATCCCTTTCAACCCAAATCATTTTATGATTCCATTAAAATGTTACATGTGTAGGAAGTGTAGAGAATGATGCTGTGTATTCATTGTTCCTTGAATAACAAGAATGATAAATTGATAGAAGTAAGACCACTGAAACGTTTCTGAAGCAAACACCCAGTTGGTAAGAGTGTTAGTCCTGAAACAGTTAATTTCTTAAATATAAAGTGAATGCTTTAATTTACATATTCTGGTGCCCAAGACTGTACACAGTACTCAAGGTGAGGCCATACCAGTGCAGAGTAGAGCGGGACAATCAACTCCTAAAAATGTCATTAAGCCATTAAAAAGTTTCCGAAGGAAGGCCATGAGTATGGTGAAGGGCTTTGAGGGGAAGCCGTATGAGGAGCGGCTGAAGTCACTTGGTCTGTTCAGCCTGGAGAAGAGGAGACTGAGGGGAGACCTCATTGCAGTTACAACTTCCTTGTGAGAGGAATAGGAGGGGCAGGCACTGATCTCTTCTCTGTGGTGACCAGTGACAGGACCCAAGGGAATGGCCTGGAGTTGGGTCAGTGGAGGTTTAGTTTGGATCTTAGAAAAAGGTTCTTCAGCCAGAGGGTGTTTGGGCACTGGAACAGGTTCCCCAGGGCAATGGTCATAGCACCAAGCCTGGCAGAATTCAAGAAGCGTTTGGACAATGCTCTCACACACGTGTGACTCTTGGAGTGTCCCATGCAGGGCTAAAGCTGGTCTCAATGATCCTTGTGTGTCCCTTCCAACTCAGCATATTCTATGATTCTATTATATAATTACTTCTCTAGTGAGAAGACATTTAGGAATTAGAGTGAAGACAATTAGTTTTCCAACTATAGATATTACCAGAAAAATAATAAGAACTTGTTGAGCACATCAAGTCCAAATTTGAACTTCAAATCAGCAGACTACAGCAGGGATAGAAGAGACAAAGTGGACCTAATAGTGTTTCATCTAACCTTTTATATACATTACAAATTAGAGTAGTAGGTGAAACTGCTCTAAACTAACCATTCCAGTATCCTGCAGAACCATGATGTCCTTACATGAAAAGTCTTCATAACAGCATTAGGAAATGAGAATTACTTAGGAACATTCCCTTCATCCCAGAAGAAATTCTAAGGATCAAGGAGTAACGGAGGAGAGTGTCCTTAAGTCATTACTAAATTATTTATTCACAATAAAAATTATTTCTCTACAAATTGCACATCATATTTTAGAATAAATGGATAAGAGTTTCTGCTTGAAAAGATATTTTTACCAGCGTAAATGCTATAAGCATGCTTGGGTTTAGATAACTATATTAGGGAAAACAGCTTTATTTCAGTAAAATATGCTTAGTTTGCTATCACCTGATCACATATCATATATTCCACTGTGTAGTGCTGTTTTGAAGTAGCTTTATAGAAATTCATAAATACTTTATAAAAGCTTCAGCCACTGATGACAGCTTATTTTAATCAAAAATATTTCAAGATAACTTAAATATTTGAATAAATATTGCTTTATTTCTTCAAACAATTTCTTCCTTTTAACAACATGTCTGTCTTTTGTCCTGTCCATTTGGAGGTTCTTTCTATGTATGTCTTTATTTTCATGGGAAGGATCTGGACAGTCTGCTCCTGCTCATCTAAGTCTATGTCTAATCTAGACAGTGCATAGGTTTCCTTTGTAGCCTTCAAGAACACACAAGACTTACAGTGAATAATATAATTTTGTCATTTACTTTAGGATGTTTTTGTGTTAGACATCAAGAATGTAAGTTAAAGTTCAGTTGCCCAAGTTGAGTGGTCTGCTGAATTTGTATGCTATGGTCAAATTGATGACTTAGATTTTTTTAGCTTTGTTTCTTTGTTATTTGTTTGGTTTGCTTTTATGTTTGTTTGGGTTTTGGTTTTGTTTTAGTTTTAAAGTCAGATAGATAGACAAACTCAATTTAAAAAAAAATAATTTGTCAGTGCCTTAGAAAAATTTAATTCTGGTCACAACATAATTGTAAGTATTGTTGAGGGCTACTATGTGGTGTTTCTTGTTATTTCAGAAGGATTGTACATTTTTAAACTGCTTGCAGCAATCTGTCATAAACAAAGCAGTAAAATACACAACAGGTAACTGTAGAAAAGATGGGAATTAATAATTTAACTAATCCTTCTTATGCGTGTGGTAGAATAAATACCAAACATGATTATTTTCATAAGCACCAAGTCCAATCAAAGTGAGCTTTGTTGCATTCCTAATATATACAACAATAGGAAGAATAAATATCCTTGTTATTATATTGAATTCCTTTTAATCTAATGAACGAAGGAATCAACTCTCCAAATGGTGTGTTTTAGATATGTGACTGTTTAATTCAATTGCATTTGTGGCAACTGATCTTTTAAGCTTGGTCTTAAAATATCATTTATTAATTCAGTGTTAGTTTAAATATTTTCCTTAATATACAAACAAATGAAAAAGTAAAGTCCAGAAATTATGAGTGTTTGCTCAGCATGCTGCTTGAACTTGTCAGTTGAAGTCAGGTTTGTTTTAGTGAGAACTGAATATATGCTGAATATTGATATATAGGTTTAGGCCACAGATGTCTATAAGTATATATTTATACACACACACACACACACACACACACACACATATAACTAAATGTACCAATTGGAATTAAATTTTTCAGTAAAAATCTTGTTTTATGCAATCAATATTTTAATAGTGTCATCTAGCTGTATTACCTTGAATTAGGATATATGGTACAAGTCAGCATCATTCATTTTGTAAGCTTGTAGTTTACTGCTATACCAAGATGATGGAATATGAATGAGAACATAAGCTTACTTTTAATCACCATCTCCTTCTTTGAAGCCACTCTATCATGTCTTTTCAAATGTTAAAAGTTCTTGGCATCTGAAATAAAGGATTCACTGCTAAGGGAACTAGACAAGAATTGACTGTCTTTTGTAGTACTTCTCCATCATGAAGATCTCTAATAAATTCAAAGATAAAATTCAGACTAGCAGAGAAGAAAATGTATTCTTCCAAGTAGCATATTGTGTTTTACAGGTCCAGATTAAGATCTTTCACGCAAGTTGATTTTTAATGTGGCTCTTCAGTGCAACAATCTTTTCTTTTTCCTTGTGTTAAAGCAGGTGTGAATCATAACATGCCATTTTTAATTTAGCAGTTCCTGATCCTATCAGTATATCTATACAACTTACTAGCTGTTGACAAGAACCTGACCTCTCTGCAGTAACTCATTGAGATAAAGACATTTTCTAGGCTGATGTCTGAAGCATGAAGTTTTGAAAGGGACAGCTTGGATTTTGATATACACTATCATCAAAATGGAAAGAACAATTCACTCCAGTTTGATGTTTGTAATAAAACATAATATGTTTCTGTTAGCTGCATAGGGGTGGGAGGAATTCAAAAAAGAAAGCCTGATGATTTTTGGTCCAGCTGTCAAGAAATTCTTGTGTTGTCCAGTTTGCAGCTTTCTGAAATGGACACTAATGGGCATTCACATTGTCACATATGCCAGGAAGGATTTTCTTTCTGCCAGCAGTGGCAGTGATGTTTGGACAGAATTTGGGGTAATTGTAGGCCTGGATATAATTATGTAAGTAAGGCATGTTTGTCTTATGCCACAGCAGAGCCAAGAAAGTATTTAGCAAACAGTAAGTAGAAGAAGGTCAGGGAGAGGGTTATCACTCTTGACATTGATGTGTTCTCTTTTTTACTGCATAGCAGAAGCTGAGCTCTGGAAAGCATGCACTTAAGAAATCCTTGTCCCTTTTTTGATTGCTTGGACTTGACATTTAGCATGTTTTCCCTTTATTATTGACTGTTCACATACAACCTAGTTTAATAATGTATTTCAGAGTCTCTGAATATTTAAGTTTCCTAGTTTGTCCTCTGAAACCATAATTTGTTTGCTTTCTCTCGAACGTTCTTTAGATTTTTGGGCACGTTCTAAATAAACCAGTTTTCTAACTAAACTGGGCTGGTATTATGGAATGACTAGGATAACAGAGATTTGAGGTTTCAGAACAGTATTTGATTCTGCTTTGAAATTTCTCTTTGCTTTTGGGAAGATAATATTGCTTCTTAATGTCAGGTATATCAAAGAAAGTCAATTATGAGTGGGTTTTGCATACTGTTTTATGACATTCTGATAGAATATTCTATAATTTGCATCATCAGACCAAAGAAGTAGTTTATACAAAATGTTATGAAAAATATAAGCAGCTAGCAGAAATAAAGTTATTAGAATCTGTTAAAGTAAATGCATACTGTAATACAATATCTAACAGTTAAACAGAAAGTTACTTTGAAGATTTTTATTTAAACATAGTCTGTTTAAATTCTGTATGGTATTTGACCAATAATGGAATGAGCTATATCACAAGAACATTATTAGTGTTGCTTTGCAGTCACTGTTATAACTGTTTCTGTAACTCAGAAAAATATGTAAAAGTAACTTCAGTCATACAGATTTGAGACTGTGGCCCTGTTACTCTCAACATACAGGAATGCTGAGTTCCAAAATACAAATTTATTGATGACAGGAAGTGAACCTCAAATTTATATTCACAGAATTCAGCAAGTACATTGCTATCTATAAGCAATTTGGTCACTATATGTCTTTGTTAGGTGCTTATTTATTTAATAATAGTGAGTTTGGAGCAGATCTTTTTTAATCTTATTTTCTATTCAAGAGTGAGAAGGGTAAGAAAGTACAGAAATAAGGGCTGATTCACTTAAGATGCATCTGAACACTGGATTCTCAAATTAATGAACAACAGTATATATATATGTATGGTACTTTGAATTACTGAGATGAGGCATTACCCTTCACTTAATGCTGAAGCAGTTTGTGTGGATGCAGATCACAGCTATTTAGTACGTGTACTCAAAGGAATTTTCCAGACATACATTCCAGGGATACATTTATCGTATTTTGAAATACAGACTGGTTGAACAAAAGAATGATGCCAGTTAGCTCGCAGCAAAACCAAAACCATAGAAGTTAATAACAATATCTTCTTGATTATTTGCAACATTACCATTCTACATAGTGGAACTAGTTTCTAGTTTCCTAGTGGCCATTTGAAGTCACCATAACACCATTTGAAAGTTGGTTATATTGGTAGAATATAAAAATTTGTAAATTCTGTGAAAGAAATTCCTGAAAATCTTTAAAGTATGTTTAGATATTTTCCTAAATTATATATTCCATTACATAAAAGAACTGCTTCAGGGAGGTCCCATTGCTTGCAACTACTAAATAATGCTTTATTTGCTAATTTGAAATGTTTTTGTTTAATAAGTCTTGCATCATTTGTTATGAAGACTATATATTTCATACCCTGGTAGTTCTCACTCAGAATTAGAATGGCTTGTCTTTATCTTCATTCCTGAAAAAAGTGAGGTATAGTAAAACTCAAGGGCACAGGACATAGAAAGAACATACAGGACCATAGAACTTATTTCCAGGAAGGAAAAAAAATGGCCCAGCAATCACAATTTTCTGTGAAAGTATAAAAGCCATTTCAAACTTCTATGTACTTTATTAGGAAAAATATATTTATTTCAACTAAACCCTGAGCTGCAAAAGACTGGAATTGTGTGAAGTATGAAACACAAATTTTTTATGTGTGCATTTAATATTTGTACGGCATTTATATTTGAGTGATGAAAGGTAGATACATAAAGATTTAGGGCGTACAGTTAAAACCCTGTCTGTATCAAAATGTGTGAGCAACATTATCTGTAAGAAAATTGTATATCCCTAAAAAGACTAGGGACTCAGTGAATAATATCAGATATTGCTTCATGATGAAACATCTGGAACAATAGACTCTAAAATGTTGCATATCAGAATAAAGTCAAATATCATATAATTTCTGTACTAAACACAGTCCAGTTGCACTTGCTGTCACCAAACAGGTGAGATTTCATATCAAGACAGTGAGAGTTGTATCAGTTACTTTTTTTCACACAACTGAATTGAAGGATGCACAGGATCACTTTCAGAGAAATATCACATTTCCCTGATTTTTATAGAATTATGTGCTAATAAATTCTCCAAATCTCTTCTCACACATTGTGAAAATAATTTCCATTCTGTTTTGGCTTCTACATACCATATTTTAATAAAATATAACAGCTACATATTTATGTTTGAGTAGTAATTTTCTCAAATAAGTAAGTTCACAATCAGGATTTTACATTTTAGATTGATTTTTGACGTCAAAAATTCTTTAACATTATAAGGGGAATGAGATTCTGTTGTCAGACCATTAACTTACAAACTAATTCTTCTGGTTCTTATGTTTGCAAAGAAAATCTTAAAAGCACAGAATTACTCAATCTAATTCCCAGTTTCTCAACTGTCTTGTTCATTTGGAGTATATTTCCTTAATTGGCCGAGTTGATATTTAATTTTCAGTAGTGCTGACTAACAAATTCCTTAGATAGGCAGAAGGAAAAGAAAGAAAAGTGATATGCACTTGACAAAGAGCAGAAGTTTGTACTTTACATTGCCAGTTTAGGTGAACAAATTTGAGAAATTGCTAATAATGGAAAATCTTTGTGAAACTAATCTTCTGTTTTCTAACACTTGGCTTAAAAATAATTATGAACAGACTGTCCAGTCACACCTATGCAAAAATTTAGTTTTGGGCTAAGAGTGCTAAATTTTAATGTCTAAACTTCTTCATGGTAAGTGGAGTTGCCTAAACATAAGGAACCACCAGTAAGTTCTGCTCATTTATTGTTGAAAAGAGAGAATATGCATAAAGTGTATTCCTTCTTTCTCTCTTTCCTTCACAAGGATAAGAAAGGATTAAAAAAAACCCAACAAAACAAACAAGCAAACAAGAAAAACCCAGGCTTTTTAACAAACTAGAATAACAATACTGTTTTGGAGACGATAAAACCATGTAGTGTGTCTTAGCAACGTGATGTCGCAATTGGTACAGTCACAGTGTATAATCTTTGTGCTTCAGCCATACCACTTGTATTCTGTAGAACAGTTCTGAAAACTTCAGTGTTTTAAACAAAATTTCAGTTTAATGTTGAAATTAAATTTTAATTAATGTTCTCATAAGAAACCCTAATTCTGTGGAAAAAATTAATTAAGGCAGAGAATATCAATGAAGACCTGCTGTCCACTTATCTATGTTTTTTCAATCTTTGTGTTTACTTTCCCCAGCTGTAGGCCTTGCTGCCTGTCCAGAACCAGTAATTCCTAGCAACGGGATCAAATCAGGAGATAGATATATGGTGAATGATGTTTTGTCATTTCAGTGTGAGCCAGGATACACATTACAGGTATGTATTTCTTTCTTCTTTTCTTTGAATTATACACTGTGGAATAATTGCAATAAAATGTCAAGAGACCTACCCAAAATGAAGAGTCTGTGGTGTGTACATAGAGGTAATTTAAGTAAAGCCTATGTGAGTGCTCCCAAATTATAAAGCTACAAATATGTGGCATTTCTGGCCTTCAGTAAATCTGGTCTGGCAAATCTTGTCTTAGGTCAGCATACCATCGAGCAGTAAAGGCCATCAAAATGGACATGGAAATAACATAGATAACATGTTTTCTCTAGGAAAATTGTTATAGTACTGTTATATAGTACTGTGTTTTTCCTTTTTTGGAAGTGATTTATCTAGGTGAAATTTTAACCACGGTGGTAGAAATAGAATTGTGGGATTTCATATTTTTCTCAGGAATTGTAGAGTTTAGTTTCTAAAGCAAATTTTATTCATGCTAAATCTCCTCTTAAAAATCTTTCAAGGAAAGAAATATTATAAATGAGTTCCCTGATTGGGGGTGTTCTCTGTTCACACACTGATTTCGTTTCCCATGGTAGACATATGATTGAGCTGCGGTTTGTAAATGTTTCAGCACTATGTAAATCTAAGACAAAGCTTTTTTTCTTTCCTAATTAGTTTCTCTATTTTTTTCATGTATAGTCCACCACTGCTACAATACACTGAAAACACCTGAGTTCAGAATCTTTTGGTTGGTAATAGGTCCCACCTGATACAGTGTAATAGCTGTATCAGAGAAAGCAAAGCATCACAACTTTTGCTCCAGACAAGGATAAAGTTCCCAATCTGAGGACTGCCAATTCAGTGTTCCCTCAGCATATATAGGATTTTTTTTTGGTCTCCATATTCCTTACCATTCTCCTAAAATTCTGGCAGGATTCAGACTAAGTATCTTACCTCTAGGCTGGCTGAGGGAACACCCGCACATGAAAAGTCTCTCTAGGTAACCAGGAATATGCTTACCTTTTCAGTCATGTATGACAGGTCAAGTATTTAAACTAATTCATTCTCTGTACATGTATTACATGACTTGAAACAGCATGCATCAGAAGCATTCCACATCCATAGCAAAAAAGATTTTGTTATCTAAGTACCCTACTAATTAGGAAAGATTCAAGACTTGAGCACAATAAAGCCTACTCTACCCACCCCAAGCACTCATTGCTTATTTAATGGTATGAGGGTTGCTTAAAAGCTAACTGATGGTTCATATATAAACTACTTAAGTTTTTTTCTTTCAAAATCAATATTATTTTGAAAATACTGAATGGTATTCATGGCACTTTTTTTTGGAGGTAAATTCAGAAGAAAAAAGTTAAGGAGGTGGATATACAAAACATTGTGCATTTGCACTCCAGGCTAGAAAACAAGCCCACACACTTCCAGTAGTATAGATGCAGCTTATATGTTCATGTAGTGCTTTTTTGTATGCACTGAGCTAAATTTAGCATTATTCATCCCTAGACGCAGGACAGTTTATTTCAACACAGAACTGGAAGTCAGCCTGTAAGAAACTTGGTTACACAGCAGTAAATATAATTGTATTTTAAGAGTTGTTGGATTAAATAAAAAGTCATAATTTTTTTGCTTTTTTCTGAGAAAGATTCTTATGTTGAATATAGAAAAGCTATGTGAAACTCTTTATGTATTTTTATTCAGTTACACTGTATGGTGAAAGGATCAGGATCTGCTGGTAGGGCTGTTATATAATTGCTGTTCATTTAATTGCCAATAGGTGTTTGTTTAGTGCCTCGTTGCTGTGATCCAGGTCACTGCTTATGAGCTGTTATGACTGAAATACACATAGGCAAACATCTGATTGCTGGCTAAGCTTATAGCAGTGATCTGATAGAAAAAAAAGTGAAAAACTAACCCTATACTGATGTGGGTTTCCTCTGGAGAGGGAATAACATATAATCCAATTTATTTAATCTGAAAACCAGCCATCTAATCTCAATCAGATGTTTAGACTTTCATTGTGACACTAGAGATAAGCAGCCATACACTTCCAAGGACTGATTCATCCTGAGATTTTGTCTTAGGACAGGAACTTTACTCTTAAAGTATCGTCCTTCTTCACTGATGTCAAGTGGTTAACATAGGTATCTAACTTTAAACTGCTTAGATTTAGTGGGGTGACCTCTACTTGTACTGCCCATCATATTGCAGACTCTTCTATCCCTACCTTTTTCAACTAGGAAACATCTGCATTTTGCATATGGAAAAACGGGCATCATTATTCTGTTTTTAATTACATGGATAAGAAATGGATACATGTTTAAGATACAGCATCATCAAATTTTCTGTTTGTACTTAAAATAGTACTGGTGAAATATTGACACGGAGTGATAACAGTAGAATATGAATACTTCAGAAGTGGTTGGAATAAGTACAGGAAACCTTTTGAAGATACACATTGTTAGCCCTGACTTGATCTATTCTTACTTATAAAAAAATCAGAAATGAGAGTTCATAAATACAGTATTAGTATAAAACAATAATGCATTTTTGAAGAAGAGATCTGCACACAAAAAACCCCTCATCTATATTAAAGCTGAATTTCAATACAGTGTGTATATCACTATCACAAAATGATACAAATTCTTTTGTCTATATGCAGGTCTTACCTGTAGCCCTTTAATATGACTAACTGCACTTTTGTTTTAATATACTTGAAGGGATTCTATAATGCAGTATTTTCTTAAAATTCCCTAGCATATTGTTCTTTAACTATATGTTCCGACTGTAAACCTCTTCTTCCAT
Source organism: Ptilonorhynchus violaceus (assembly GCA_013397565.1). Taxonomy (NCBI): domain Eukaryota; kingdom Metazoa; phylum Chordata; class Aves; order Passeriformes; family Ptilonorhynchidae; genus Ptilonorhynchus; species Ptilonorhynchus violaceus. The sequence goes on along the minus strand of VZRJ01001317.1, from coordinate 168,312 downwards.
ACATCTAAAAATCTAACTGTGGAATCTGACGTATATAAAAACTAGTTTCATGAGCTTGTCTAAAGCGTAAAACAAAAGACCTTCAATATCCAAATTAAATAGAAAAGAGTTTAAATCTTTTCAAAATATTAAGAATTGCTATGCTGTATGGAGTCTGCTGTAAAAAAGTACATACATATTTATGTATATAGCATGTTGCTCAGACAGGACAAGTAAAAATGGTTTCAAATTAAAAATAAATAATAACGAAAATAAGGTTCTATGAAGCACAGTATGTTTGCTATTCAACAAATATAGATCAGCATAACTTTGCAGAATCTTTTTTTTTTTCACTCTAGCTGTGAATTTATCCTCAGTCTTTACAGAGCATATTCACAGCTAGCAATAACAATCAGGTGTGGATTAGTTTATAATTGAGACTTACTAGAAAAGTCATAGAGCTCAAACTACTACCTGGAGATGCATAAGAAAGGTAATTGCTAGCTGTAGGATTAAGTGTCTCCCCACAGGAGGGAACTTTAAAAGACTGAAATCAGAGTGTGCTCTTGTTAGAAAGAGGCTTGAAGCCAGAGGAATAATTTCATTTTATTTTTCAAAAGATCTTTTATAGGCTATTTTACGTTTTTCCTGACTTTGGTAGTTAAATTACGGCTTCCCCCTTGACTCACATCAGAGACATGCAATCACAGAAGACTAGAAAAAGAGAATAAAATAAAACAATGCAATCATGCAAGACTAGAAAGAGGGAATAAAATAAAACAGGGAATATTGCATTAAGTAAATTATTCAAAACCTCATCCATTTTGCAAGTAACTAAGATGGCACAGTAACTGCATGCACATTTTTTCCTTTAAAAATGTTGCTTTTAAGGAAAATATTTTTATTGAATTATCAATTTGTAGTGTTTTTATAAGAAAAAGCCTCATTTATTTTTCATTATTTTAGTGAAAACGGATCCTTTTTTTTCCTTTCAAGTAATTTTCTTTGTATATTTCAGTTGGGCTTTCAGAAGCTGATTGCCTAAATATACTTAACTAAATGATTAATTAAAGTAGTTTTATTCCATGCAATTCTATATTAAATTTTTTCAAGGTAGTGTGTAAACATTCCAAATGATGTAGAAGAAATGTCATCAAATGGATTTTCTTTTATTGCAGTTTATATATTCATTCTTTTTCTTACTTTTATGAGATTATGATTCCTATGGACAAATAATATTTAGACAAGTCTTTGTATTATATTGATAAGATGTGCTGCCTTACTAAATTTTAGAGTTTTAATACACTTGATAAAAATAAACTAGGGATGGTAAGTGACTTGCACAAGTTTGTATATCCAAATGATTAAAACAGAAACTAAACCTTGTTCTCAGTCCCATGTGTCAGTCTTTATATTAGTTGCTTTCACTCCTGCCAGTTTATTCAGCTTTCGCATTCCAGCAGCAGAATGAATAATCTGAGTTTCTCAGAAAACAGAATTGACAAAAGAAGACTTTTGTTTGTGCTGCTAAGTTTTCAGTTTGAACTGTTCCTAGGGAAAACAAAGCTGGGACTATTTTGGTCCTAGGCAGTCACGCTGAAGTATGTGGGATTAGACTTTGCAAGTTACAGCCATGTCTTGCTTTACTTCCTGTGACCACATGATTCTGCTTCAGTCTTGTCATCTTTGTTAAAAATAGGCAGAGTAAATTAAACATGACAATTAAATAAAGAGGCACTTGTACTTCTATAGCTGTGTGCCAAGATGTTGCATGTATGCGGTGAGTCATGTGAGGCCATGTGAGAGGTCAAGCCTCCTGGTATTTGTTGATGACTGTCTTGGCATGGTCCACATCCAACATCTGTAGCAAGTAGATGTGGGAACAAATTCCTCTCTGTGTCTGTACAGCTCATTCAGAGCAATGGTTGATTCACGCTGGATTTCAGCCTAAAAATCAACCACTGTGGTTGCACTGTGGATGGAATACACTGGAATTGAAATAGGGAGTGAACTGATTAGACTAAATGAATGCATGTAGTTAGCTGCTTCTGTCTTGTAACCATACTTTTATTTAGTCAAAAATGTGAAGAAATTTTCAAGTTACCAGAGGAGAGGTGTTTTAGAACATTTATCCAATAGAAAAATAAGAATATTAAACATGAAGTATTTGTTTCACAGAGTTTCACTCAAGTAATTATTATGCAGTTGGCTGATACAAGAAAAAACACTGGTTATATTATCCACGAGACATCCTGTATCTGTAGCTCTGTCTTTCAGGAAAGTCCCATAATGAGTATCTGTAATCTGATATTTTGCCCTTTCCAAACAGGGCCGTTCTCATATTTCTTGTATGCCAGGAACAGTTCGACGCTGGAACTATCCATCTCCTCTCTGCATTGGTATGGAAACTTACTTGTTTTCAGTGTTCTCACCATCAGTCACAAGAAATTCATGGCCTTGTCATTCCTATTGTTCCTCAACTTAATTCTGCTTCATTCCAAACTTTTTTGAGTTTCCATTTGTATCTATGAAATATGGGGAAAAAAGAGATATATATTTTTTCTTTATATATAGTGTATATGCTACTTAAAAAAATATTATGAGAGTGGGAAAAGGGGGAAACCCATATGTTAACCACTGTTTAGCTTGTTCTGAATACTCTGCCTTGAATCAGGCTGAATCTTCTTCATAAAGGAGAGGAAGTCAACAGATTCCTTTTGCAGCATGCTCAGCTTGGAAAACCTTCTCAGGAGCAAGGCAGGTCATGCAGGGCACCTAGGAGATTTCCCAAAGAAGCAGGCAGTGGAGAGCAGCTCTGAAGCCAAGCCTTCAGGGGTGGTGGAATCAAAAGGAGTTTTAGGGATCCAGAAAAGACTGGCTCTTTTCATCTGCAAAAGCTGTTAAATGATGCTGAGTTGAAAAGTAAAGTTAAAAAGCATTTTCCTTTTAAGTACATTTAGACCTTACCCAAACAGATCTGAATTTTCTGTGTGTAGAAAATAATCTTCTGCAGTATTGTTTGTTGATTTGACAATTTAGAGAGTCAAGATTGTGCTGTGTTTTGGCATGCTTATTTCAAGAAAACACAGGAATTGAGGGGTGAGAAGCCCAGGTCCATCATAGTGTTCTGTCACTTCAGCTTTGAAATATATTCTTCAGTGATTGCTTTTAATTTTACTGTTCAGTCAGCAAAAGCTGTTCCTATTAGCTTCATATCTAAGAGGAATTCAAAAGATTGGGATGATATTGAGCAACATTAATGTGAAATGGTTTTAAAGATTCCTTGTCAAGTTGAGCCCCCATATATTATTTTGTATTGTCAACTTCTACAGAAGTAGTCACTTCTGATTGATATGACAGCTGTGCATTTCCTTCAAATCAGTTTTAGAAATGGAAAATTTATTCAGGGAGGTGTGTTTTGGGGTTTGGGCACGTTTGTTGTTTGTTTCCTTTTTGTGATAATCTTGTTTCAACTTGTGTATTAAATATAGTTCCTATTTGCAAACAGTGAGCTCATTGAATTATGAAACTGTGCTAGCTTGGAAGCTAAAATACTCCTAAGAAAACAAACAAACCCTTAAAACATGATCCCCCCTCTTCTCCCACCTCTAACCCTTAAAATGTAATTTCTATAGAATGCAAGCCAAAATCAGTACAATGACTTCAACAGACAGTATCACAGTATCACAATTGTGTTACCAGATCATGTATCAATATAATGCCTGGTATGAAGACTCACAGGCCTTAAAGTAATGATGCCTCAAATAACAAATATAAATTACAGTATTTCAATTTGATTTCTTGAAGTTACTCTTCCTTCATGTTACTGTCCTAGCATAGGTGGAAACTCAACCACTTTTTTGCAAGTTGCTTCAGATATTTATAGTTTAGCTTTATGTCATCCTAAATTATGCAAATGTGTTTTCAATTTCCAAACATATGAATTTGCTGAATAGAAGCACACCAATAGAAAGCAAAGAATAATTCTGTTATGCAGCAATTCTATCCTCTTTCTGAATTAAATAAAAAACTGTGGTGGGGGGTTTTGTTTGTTTGTTTGTTTTTAAATTCAGGTTTAGTTTTGGTTATATTGACTAAGAGATTTACTGCTGCATCATTGTTCAGGATCATAATTCAGTTTAATTCCAGATTTGTTCCTCTGATTGCGAAACATTTCTCAGCATGGCACCAAACATTTTTAACAGTTATTGCCAAGATGAGACAATGGTTTCCCCAGTCTATATGTGCAACTACACATTTGTAGTTGTATTACAGTGAACATATTACCTTAAGGTTTTGCTCTAAATCAAATTTTCACTCCTTCATAAGGAGTGTTTTGACTGTGATAAATTTCACTGCTTTTGGGTCATGAGAATACAGTGGAGAATCCATTTTCGAATTAAGCATATATCAAATACTAATAAATATTATTAATAAAAGATACAGTGATTTTCTTTTTGTTTTTAATAGCTAAATGTGGTGGAACACTGACAAACATGGGTGGTGTGATCCTGAGCCCAGGTTTTCCTGGAAATTACCCTAGTAACTTAGATTGTACGTGGAAAATTTTATTGCCTATTGGATATGGTAAGTAAACTTATATTGGAAGAGCAATTATTTGCAATCATCAGATTTAAATATATATAAATGAGCATTTTGGTTTTCAGTATGAAGTAGATTTTAGCCAGGGAATGTATTGTGAACCCCTTGCGTAATTATTTACTATCCTTAATATGAAAATGGTTGACAATTTAAAAATATGTCTTTGCCAAAGCAACTTGTTATTAATTCAGCCCGTGTCAGAAAGTGATTTCAAAGCAAATGAAATCAGTTGCATGAAGATATATCAGATGAAATAAATAATGTAACTTCTAAATTAATTAATGGTCTTTTGTTCACCAAGTGACTTTTAAACAGTAATTTATGTTCTATAAAAATAGACAAAACCTCGTTTCTAGCACTATGAATTTGGTTAAAAGCATTCTCAAACTGTATTCCAAATCCTAGGTTACAGTTGCCAACTTAGAATCTTTCTAGGTTTACATTAAAACTATTGTCACACACAAAATTGCTTCACAAATAAGTAATAACTATGTTGAAAAGGTAATCATGGATAATAAGAAATCTGTAAGTTCATGTATAAAACATGGTCTTTTATCATTATTAGAAATAAAAGAGGAATAAATTTTCTTGCTGTGAAACTTCATGTCCCATACTGTAAATTCAATGCCAGTGCTCAATAAGAAAATTAATTTTAAAAATTCGTTATTAAATTCCCTATTCTTATCTCAGGAAATTAGTTTATTTTCTGTGTTCTCCATTTGCATTCATAAGAAGGATTTTTATAGTGAAATGTACTAGTTACACAGTATTTTACTAAGTTAATCTGTAGAAATACTTTGCTGCTGTTTAGAATAGTGTCCTTTATCAGTGAACACCTGGTAAAACGGATCCATCATAGTTATGCATAGCCTTAGTAGACTTAGATATCTTTGTAGATTTAGGAGAAGCACAGACAGAACATCCTTCACTAGTTTTGACATTCTACAGCTACATTTGCAAAAAATGTAAATGGTAAGCAACTTTTATGACGCAATGTTTTCCTAATTAGGATATTACAGTACTGCCTTTGAAAAACAGTCCTTCATATTTCTCAGAGTTGCTCTTTTTCTTTAAGCTTTTCCATGTAGAAAATGTTTCATTAATTTATTGCACAAGAGTGTAAATTGTAATTGATGTGGTCTTTCACAGAGTACTTCTACTGAACATCTTGGATATTATTTTGATTAGAAGTATAAGCTTGTCTGTTAAAGAGCTGTTTGTGTACAGACATTCTATTGTATCAAAAAAATTGTGTGCTTAAACAAAGTCCAACAATAAAATTGTTGGAGCCAAATGTGTCCCAAAGTTTAGTGCTCTCTTCATTGCATGAAAATATATCAATTATGTAAAAGAAGACACTACTTACATCCAAATATTTTAAAATAGAAAATATATATATTCAAGTGAGTTGTAGTGATTTTGAAATTATCTCAGGTAGCTGTTAATTAATTAACATTTGTAAAAACAATTAGCTCAGCTTGGAATTCTCATTATTCAGAGTACATTTGAGTGAGAGAGGAAGTGCTGTTGAGATTTGAGCAGAAAGTAATATAATTATAGTTTGGCCAGATAATGATTTATTTTCTGTAGCTGTCAGTTTTATTCTGTGTAATTTTATGTAAGAAATTATTTAGTGTAGAAAATTTTTTCTTTGGCATATCAAATTGACATTTGCAAATTGTATAAACTTGAAGTTAAGGCTTGAGGGACACACAGTGTGTTCTCCAACTGAAATTAGCACATTTGAAATTACTTTAGGTAGTTTTTTTTTTTAATTACTAGTAAATATTTTTTACTTTTTTTAATTACTAGTAAGCCTACTTTTTACTCTTAAAACACAAAGTCTTTCTATACTGAATATACACAACTAGACATAGAAATTCCTTCTCAGAAATTAAATTAGAATGTTAAAGGCTCATCAGAAACTGTTTCATAACAGTAGGTTACTTTTATTTAAATATCTGAGCAATGATTTGGGCTCCATATAAATATGATAAATACGATTATCTGCTTGTCACTTTAGCAATTTAGGTATAACATTAAGTAGCTGCTCAATTCTTTATAATTTCTGTGGTGCTGACATCCAGTCTCTGTTGAGAATCACTGACCAGTGATACTGAAGTCAAGATGTTTTTAGGCTGCTTGGTGTCCTACTTCATCTCAAATCCTGAGAGCATTGTAAAATTAGTGGCTTCACTCAAGTCAGACTAACCACATGAGACATCATAAAAGAGATGGCTGATATTGTCATATCAGAGATACTGACTCTGATATGTTCTGTATGTACCTCTCTATTGAGCTTTGGATTAAGTGTTTTTATTCAGCTGCTGAAATACTTCTTTTCATATCTCCCACTTTGCGTGGATCAGAGAAGGTACTAGAACTAAATATCCCATATTCTTACAAGTGTTCTATAAAAACCACTTTATTTGGTAGCTTATTTAATTTCTCTTGTAGGAAAAAAAAAATCCTTTTTATACTATTAATTCAATCTTAAATCACAGAGGTGAAGAAATCAGCTATAAACAAGACTGAATTAATTATCCTGGTAATCTATTACCCTGGTAATTAATCTATAATGTTCTCTCCTGGAATGAAGAATTTGTCTCTACTTCTAAGTAAGAATGTCGAGCAGAGTTAAGGCATTGAATATTTCTCACTGCTTTGTTGGCTCATTCAGTAGTTCTGTTTTATTCCATTAAAGCTGGTTCTTCATAGTCTACCAGAGCAAAGTTAAGCCCAAGTAGCGCAGTCGCTCATTACTTGGTACTACCAAGTTACTTGGCTTCCAGACCAGGGATTCATCCCTCATTTCTGTTTTGATATGATACATGCACGTAGTTTAAGAAGACTGGATTTCAAGTCCTTAGTGCACGTGAAGTAGTGCCAGAACTTCAAAACAGCTCTTCGCATAAGATTATGTTTATACTTCCAACAGTTCAACATTTTTTGAACGCTGAAAGGCCTTGTTCAAGCACCTGATTCCCACAGAGGGTTTGTCGTAAATTCTCTGGAGTAAGTGCTTGTCACCAGTCTGGAGTTCAGTGCATCTTGTATGGCTGCATACAGGGTAGAATGGCTCTAAAGACACGCTGGCCCAAGCTAGAGGGAAAAGGAGACAAATATAGGTGACCGGGGGCAGGAAAACAAGGTAGAGTAAATAGTTGGAATTAGGTAGGTAAACCTCTGACTCTAAAAGTTTGCTCTGTTAGTAACCCTCCTGGTGCTGAGCTGATCCTGAGCCTCTGTGAGAGGCCTTGGCCCAGCTACAGGGATGCTCTTGTGGCAGAGTACCAGCCATGCCACAGCACAGCAAGATCTGTGATATGCTCCTCCCCTTAGTGTTTCCGTTGACTTGTTTAGGAATCTGAAAAATCCCTGGTGTTGACTTTGTGACTTTATGGCTTCCTTTTGTTTCTCCCTTCATTTGTGGCTATGATATTTATGGGTAACCAAAAAAATCAGAAACTCCAACTCTTTTAATACTTAGCAGCTGTTTCTTTAACTTCAGCATCCCACTTTGAATCGTAACTAAAATATAAATATAGTGCCTATAACAGCTATTTTTTTTTTATTTGCATGCTGTAGCATTAAGCAACATGAGTTATAAAATTTTTCTTTCTTTCTCAATGCTGCAGGTGCACACATTCAGTTTCTGAATTTCTCTACTGAAGCAAATCATGATTTCCTTGAAATTCAGAATGGGCCTCACCACACCAGTTCTATGATTGGCCAGTTTAGTGGAATGGAACTCCCATCACCCTTGCTAAGTACTACTCATGAAACACTTGTCCATTTTTATAGTGATCACTCAGAAAACAGGCAAGGATTTAAGCTGACATACCAAGGTAAGCATGAACTAGCACAATGATATTTATGGTTAGAAAGGAAAAATAAAGTTTTAATTGGTTTCTATTATTATTTTAGAAGATACGTTTGGCATATACTATATAAGATTTTTAAATCTGTGAATTGTTTAATACATAGGTTAGAATTTTTAAAATTGAAATTTAGTTGAAATCTTTGTTTGATTGATGTAAAATCCTGAAAACAAAGTGATGTTATTTGCCAAAGATCACATAGTGGATAACCCTTTCTATCACATTAAGTGGTACTGTTGCTGAACAGTACTACTAATATTCACTGTCTTGTTTTCCCATTTATATAATCTTATTATATGTAATGTAATGTTAAGAGTTATTTCAAATATTCAGGTTAAAAGTTTCATAATTCCTATGTTACGTATTTGCAGTCTAGACTTCTGTGAAAATTACCAGCAAATGCAAAAACGACAGATAACACGCATTCTATATCCATTTTCAAGTACATATAATCAGTATTTGAAAATGTGAACTTTTTTGTGGTCTTTTACTCTTGGCTTTTTTTTCATCTTAATTTTTTTGTTTGTTTTCTCATTAGTGACAATAAAATATTAGTTTTTTCATATTTTTGTACTGTTAGAATAGTCTTACTAGCAACTTTTGAGCCCCATATACAGGATCTGAACAGTTTAACAAAATGGGATGGCTGGTTGAATTCTCAAGTATCAGTGAGGGAATTCATGCCACCTTATTATAAGATCTTGACTTGTGTCCTGGTTTGAAGGACAGGTGTCTGTTAAGGAAGGTGGGGAACCTCCCTTGAGTACAGGATGACCTCCCTCCCTCCTCCGAATTACTGTACCTTTGAAATTACAGGGCTCTCAGGCAAAGATGTGGTAAAAAGAATAACAGTTCTTTACTAGAGTTATATAATTATATACATATATATATACATAAAACAAGACAGTTAAATAGCAACCATAAGAGAACAGACAAACCCCTCATCAGTTCCTTGTCTGTTGTTGGGAGAATTCTCTGTTGGAGCAGAGAGGCTGCGGTGACTCCCCCGCGGCTGCAGGGGGCGCTGTGGCGCGAGCGCAACGACCCTCATGTGGCAAATGGCAGCTCCGGCGAAGGGGA